>JAJMDH010000011.1:0-37973 GCA_030573455.1 Hanseniaspora pseudoguilliermondii | reverse complement strand
ATCAGCAATCTACTTTCTGTTGTTCTTATGCCATAGTATTTGGTTCATCCGCTTGGCACTGCGTAATTGGCTCATGATAATAGTAAGAATCATGTATTATAAGCGTATCGGACTTGGATTATATTTCATTTTATGCTTGTACAAAGAGAGCTTCACGTGCATAGATAACTAAAAAATAAGCCATTGAAGAAAATATCAACTGAACAAACCATACATATTATAATATACATTGTATAATCAACATTAATAAACCTGCTTAGTAAAGTCAACATATAACAAATAGAAATGAATGCTTTTAGATGGAACAAGCACTTTATGGATTCAAGGGTACTGGATCTTAATAACTCACCCCTACCATCAAACACAAATCAAAAATTTAGGTATCATATAAAGATATCCATATCACGATTTTTACTGCTATTGACAACAATCCCATTTGTGCTGATTTTAGGATTGTTCAATAATTCCCTGTTTCCTACATTTATAACATCAAATGACAAGGTTGTGCATCTGTTAGTCTTCTTCATAGAAACTTACCTCTATTTGAAGATATTCCTAACATTCAGTGTAACTATATTCAACAAAATAAAATTAGATACATTGCACTTGTTTCTCCTCACTTGTATACTTGGTGGCTGTGTGTTTACAGAATATCTTCAACATTGGATCAATCCCAATAGATCATTTGATTTAATGGACATGTTGTTTAACTCAATAGGTAGTAGTTTTGGTTATTTATTATATAGATATATACATGATACATAAATGAAAAAAAAAAAGGTATTTTTAAAAGCAAGCTAATTATTTCTTCAAAACGTTTTTGATTTGCGCTCTGTTCTGAACACATTCCAAGTGCATTTGGTCTCTCTTGGCATACAACGGAGAGGTTCCATCATAAACTCTTAACAATTCTTCATATAACTTGATGCTTTGATCCTTGGCTGATCTGTTCCATGATGCATCGTATATCCACTTCCAAGCTCTATAGTTTCTTTGTCTTCTGTTTAGAGGAACAGGAACAGCGATCTTTCTACCGTTGATCAAAGAGTTTCTTGTTTTACACAATGGCCCCAATTGGGTCAAGCAGTATTTCAACATTGCGACTTGAGAGGGTAAAGAATAGCTGGATTCCTCAAACTTGATGCCACTATCGTATTTTTGTTTGTATTGCATGGTATCGTTGACTAGCATTTCATTGACAATCTGTTCACCATTGGATACATTGTTGGTGTTACTTTCCTCTTGGAATTCAAATGGAACTTCGGGAACAACATGTGTGTACATTTCCAGAGAGTTGTTTCCTCTAGGAATCTTGTCCTTATATACCTTCATTTGTAACAGTTTCAAGGCCTTCATAATGGTGTCAGTTGCTTTCTTTTTGTCACCGTGTCTCATGGTCATGTTGATGACTTGCTCAAGATCAAAATCCAAGCCCTTCTTCACTAAAACATCCTTTGGTACAGACACAGCCTCATCAATATGTTCCTTATCAGGAACAAAAGTGTCCCCCCTCAAAGGCAGAGCATCATGTTCATTGAAAAACAGTTGATCTTCTTTGTTGGATTCTAGTTTTTCTAGATTTGATTGAATTTCACTAATGGTTTGTTCCCAAACTGGTATTTCATCAGCAGATGGCTTATAAACTTTAGATTCTTTATTAAGAGTTATGGCAGATGTGGAGAGAAAAGTTCTCTGTAAAGATGACTTGTTTTTTGTAGCAAGGAATTGCGATTTGTTAAGAAGCTTCAACATTTCACTATATATGTAAGATTTGTTTTGGTATTATTTAATTTCTATTGATGAAAGTGGTTTATTTTCTATTTCTTTTTTATATATTTCTTATAGTAGGATTCATGAAACTGGAAAAAAAAAAAAAAAAATTAAAAAAAATTTTCTCCTGGTGAATCTGTTAACATGTGAAATGGGAGCTTTCCGTATGAGCAATGTTTTTAAATCCGACACTGAACATTTTCAATTTTTTTTGTAACGACCAAAAAATTAAATAAAGGCTATCAAATTTAAAGAGAACAGATCAATACAACTCTTTTTCATCTCAATAAATGGATTGAAAAAAAACCCAAGAAATACTCTTGTTACTTCTTTCTTTCTTTCTTTTTTTTTTTTGAGAAAAAGAAAAAAAATTTCTATTTTTTATTCAATCCACATTATAGAACTATGTCCATTTACAATGACAATGCGGACCATGAGATATTGAAGATCTCTTATGGATTCAATGACCAAAACAGCATCCTATATGATTTCATAGTTTCGTACTTCAAGAGAAACCATGATGATATAGAAGCACTTGTTGGTAACAAGGACTTCAATCTGATCTTTACAACTCTTATACCCAACAGATTATTCTCGGATATTGTAAATTTTATCAATACAAAGTACAACACCTCCATTTCCTCTCAGATAATGAACACCATCAAAGAGTTGCCTGTATTCAAAAAACTTAAAAAGGATCATCAATCACTGAACATACATGAGGAGGATGAATGCCACATAAGGCTTTTGAGAAACATGTATGAATCCTACTACAAAGTTGATGCCTCAGGGAAGGTCACACACATGATGCTTCCCAAGGCCACATTTGACAGGCTCTTACAACTAATAATGAATCCCTTGGATACAATTACTTCCTTAAGCGAATACTTCAAAACGTTATCGAAAATTTTCATTCCATTGAACATGGTCAACAATGTAGTGTTCATCCCATTCAATGAAGACATTGCCTTCAAGACAAATAAAGCTGTTCATATAATGTCCTTATTCAACAAATGTTCAAACAAATCCAAAACTGATACTTATGCTGATACATACACTGTACAACCCAAACTAGAAAGTTACTTAAAAGCTGATTCGGAAATAATCAGAAATAAAGAATTTGAGAAACTGGTTCATAAAGTTAGAAATATCATGGCCTACAATTTTGGATTTGATGACACAAAGCCTTTAACTGAAAGTGATCTTCTAGAGGAAGTTCACGAACCCTTTGATACAGAAGATAATGAGGAAAGTGATTACAGTGATTATGCACCTTCAGATAACACATCTGACAGTGATGACACAGATGTTTTGAGTGAAGAAGAATCGGAATGAAAACCAAACAACGTTATAAATATTTTTTTTTTTTTTTTTAAATATTTTTTTTTTATTAATAGGAATAATAAATATGTATAATAACTATATAGAGTGGATGTGAATAAATTTGTGTATCTAGATAGAAAATTACCATCTCATCATGGACATGTCGTTTCTGATTCTTACGTAATCGAATAGGTCTTCGATTTGACCGGTACCAGAGATGGCAATATCTCTGTCCCAGACCTTTTCAGAGGCCCAGTTCTTGACATCAGCAGCAGTGATCTTGTCAATGGCTTCGAATTGTTGTTCCAAGGAGACAACTTCAGCACCACCGGCAATCAAGCCAGCCAAGGAGTCAATGGATTCTTCAGAGGCTATTTGTAATTTCAAGGCTTGCTTGGCTCTGGCAACTTCCAAGTCAGTGACGGAAACAGTCAATCTGTTCCATTGCTTCAAGGCAAAGTGGGTGAACTCGTCGATTTGCTGGATCTTGGTGGATTCAGCAGCAAAACCCCACAAACCGGTATTTTTGTAAGAATTGGAGAAGTGGTTGAAGGAGTCAATGATTTCGTAGTCAAGAACATCGTTGACCAACTTGGAGCCTTGCTTTCTGGAGAATGGTTCAACTAAGTTGAAGGAACCAAAGACATTGGCAGCAACCTTGGCAACGTAGTAGTTAGAGGAGGTGACAGCTTCACCTTCAACAGCAATGCTCCACCAGGCCTTTGGCAAGGTGTCATCTCTTAATCTGACTTCAGAACCAATGAACTCGGACTTGACAAATGGAGTGGCAGTGTTGGAAACCTTGTTCAACTGTAACTTGGAGACCAATTCAACAAACTTTTCGTGGTTCAACTCAGAACCTTGTTGAACTATGGTTAGGTTGTTTTGGGTCAAGGCCTTGTTGATGAATTCACTGGCATCAGAGTCAACCAAGGAGGAGATGGTTTCTGAGGTACCGGAAACAGGAACAGATAATGGAGTATTTTGGAAGGCAGTGGCGTGTAAGTGTTCGTCAACAATCTTGGCGTATTGGGAGGATTCGTAGTTGACAGTCTTGGAAACAACCTTATCTTGGATGGTCTTGAAGTTGTTCAACAAGGTTTCTTGAGTTAATGCACTTTCTTGTAACAAGGATAAGGCCTTGGAAACATCAGCACCGGAAGCAGTGAAGGTTTGGAATTCCTTACCAACAGAGGAGTTCAACTTGAATCCGTTGGTGAAGGCCTTTTCAGCGTTGTTGGAGGTGAAGGATTCAGCAACAACTTGGGAAACACCGTTGTTATAGTAGTTTTCAGAAGAGGAACCAGCGTTACCAAAGACTAAGGAAACATCCTTGACTTTAGAAACAGATGGCTTGGTAATAACAGTGATGTTGTTAACTTGGGTAACCTTTGGAGCACCAGTTAATGGAACATTGGCATAAGCTCTTTTCAAAATAGTAGATCTCAACATTGTTTTATATGAATTTTATTATTGTAGGGGTGTTTATTTTATTTTTTTTTTTCCTGTTTTATATTTATTTAGTGATAGTATGTAACTTTAATTATATTCAAAATATGACTAAACAACTGTATATGTTTTATTTGGTTTGAAATAAAGTTAATAGAAACAAAATGTATAAATTTAAAATATGAATATTCTTAAAGAAGAGGGATATAAGTCTGTTAAAGTTAGAGTTATAGGTTTATTTGTTGTGAATTATGAATATATAAATGATAAAATTTATTACTGGTTTGTTTTGTATTTTATTACTATAATTAAAATGATTGCTAATATTATTAAATGCTGAGTGTAAATAATATGGGGGTAGGAAGATAGAAATGAATTCATTACATTTTCACCAACGAAAAAAAAAAAATTTTCTCTTAGGTTATTTTTACGATTCGCCATATATACCATTTATTTTACATTTTTTTTACCAAGTGTGGCCAAAAACCATTTAAAAAAATTTTTTTGTTAGTGAAATTCACTCGAAAACGTGAATCCTGTAATATCATTGGTGATGGAGATGATTAAAAACACTTGTGATGTATTCAATGTGTTTGGATGAATGCTTACATTGTTAAACACTTCTTTAGTAAAGTGCTTGTTAATATTTCCACTGTATAGATCAACATACATTTGGTATGCATGATTTCAGTATACTTGGTATACATGTTCAGTTTGTTCTTGTTGGCTGTATCAACCAATGAAAAACTTTTAATTTTTATATAATGCTCTCGTCCGGGCACGTGATGTGTTACCTGTGAAGACTTGTAAAAAAAAAAAAATAAATAAAACTAAAAACCAAAACGCTACACAGATTTGTACATGATCACCAAAAAAAAGGGTCCTACACACCACAAGTCAAGCTATTTATTGTTTTTTTTTTTTAAAAAAAAAACTGACAGTTCGGACTTAATACATCATTCATACATATCCATTCATTCAACATATATACAAAACATCCACCAAAGCATAATAAAACCAATAGAAAATATACAAAAAAAATGTCTAAAAAGAACTCATACAAGCCTTTTTTGATTTTATACAACACCGTTGCTGGATCATTGTGGTTTATTCACTTATACAACACCTTAAATGCAATCATAAACAACACAAATGTTAACACTTTCTATTCAGACTCAGTAAACTTCTTAACAATAACACAATGCCTGGCTATCATTGAAATATTTAATTCCTTGTTCAAGATTGTCAAGTCTCCATTATTGACCACCTTTGCACAAGTCAGTTCTAGATTATTAATTGTTATTGGTTCATTCAAGCTATCTGCAACCCCAATCAGCTCTTTTATCGGCTATGAATATTTCACATTATCCTTGGCCTGGTCCATTACAGAAGTTGTCAGATATTTCTTTTACGCTTTCAACTTATTAAACATTCAACCTAAGGTCTTAGTGTTTTTGAGATATAACATGTTCCCGGTTTTATATCCACTAGGTGTTACATCTGAATTAATAATTTTGTACAAGACCACTCAAATAAATGACAACAGCTTAGTTAAGTTGGTATACATTGTCTCCATGCTTGCTTATCTTCCTGGATTCCCTGTTTTATTCTCTCATATGTGGATCCAAAGAAAGAAAGCCATGAAGCAATTGTTCAAGTCTAAGAAACAAGCATAGTTACCCGATTATATATGGCCGATGACTTTCTAAATACAGTAATTTTTATCTTTTTTTTTTTTTGACCAAAAAAGAAAATCGAACAAAAAGGAAAATTTTTTTTTTCTTTAACAAATTTCTTTTGAATCATCTCTTTGAAAATATTCATAATCTTAGACATAAAGAAATACCAAAGAAATAATATCAAGACCAAACCGGCTTCTAAAACGATATATAATGATGTTACCAAAATTTAATGCATTTCCAAAATCCATAAAAAACAATCTAAAAATACAATCCAGTATTAGATGCAACTCAATTAAAAACCTTAACCTAAAGAATACTCGCATTGCATACATTCCTCCTAAAAACATAGATAACATCAATGAATACAAAGATTTCTTACCACAGCCAATTTCTGTTATCAAAAAGGACAAAAACATTGAAATCAAAAAATACAGCATTAGTGATGCAAATGATTCCAAGCTTCTCCCATTGAAGCTTGCCTCTCATCTGTATGCCACTGTAAATATCTACACAAGACCATTCACTGTTCAAAAAGGCGATGTTATTGTATTGCCATCCCAGTTGAAGGGCTTGAATGTCGGTGATGAAATCAATTTCCAAGATGTTACTGTTATTGGTTCCACAAACTATAAAATTGTTGATCATCCTATAAACCCTGATCTGTTTGAAATCAAAGGTAGAGTTGTCGAAAGAAGCAAGAGTGCCGAATTTTACGAGGATAGAACTACAAAGAGAAATAGAAAGGTAAAGCATATAGTCAAAACTGTCAACATGACCATGATTGAAATAACTGAATTGAAAATGAAATAATGTGTTTGTCTTTAACTTCAAAGAAGTGTAATTAAACACTATGAACTTCAATAGCATTGTATATAGATAATCTTCAAAATTAATTATGGCGGTTCTTTTATTTTTATTATACAATGAAAGCATAGCTTTGAAAGACGTGAATACATTGATACTTCAGGCAGAACACGTGCATGATCCTTAACGTTCGGGATTTTAGACATGGAATTTGAACAACGAGCTTTAAATCTGCTTTTTTTTTCTCTTAAAAAGTGAAATCACAAAGGGCGGCTAAAGAAAAACGAACAAGTATGATACGTTAAGTTTAACTTTTGAGTAAAAATCATTTAAAATATAAAAATTTGTAATCCTATAAATATTAATAAAAAGCAATAAAAACTAAGACTTTAAGAAGAACTATACAGATAAAACGACAATAACAATTTATGGCTTTGTTGAAGAAAAAACAATCGAGAGACCAATATCACTCAAGAAAATCTTCCTTAAATAGCACAATAAGCTCTGCAAGTAGCTCACACAGCATTGCTCCCAAATGTCTAAACGAGGAAAAAGGCAACCATTCGCCATTGAGTCCTCTCATAGGATCTACTCAAAACACATCAAAATCACAGCCAGTTACCAGAAACGGTAGCAGAATGTCATCTGCACCTGCAACAGCCACGAACAACAACTCTAGTATCCCCAACACACCTATCTTTCAAACATCAAGTAATCATTCGCACGTCAACTCCGCTGCTAAGAGATTCTCTTTATCATTGAGGTCTTTTTCATCAAACAGCTCCCTCAATAATAACTCCGTCTCTAAGGAGGATTTAACAAAACCTAGTGAAGTAAATTCAATTGTATCACCTTCAAGCAGCACCTTTCTGAACGATTCTAAGCTGATATTTGATTGGGATGTTACAGATCCAAAGTCTTGGACTTGGCAACGAGTTGTATTATGGTTGCGAGTTAATGAGTTTAGTCCTAAATGGATATCATTCTTCAGAAGATCACAAATCTCAGGTAATGACTTTTTGAAGCTTATGGCCTATGAGAATTTTGCTAAAATAGAGAAATATCTTCCTCCTTCGCCTAACTGTAGCTATAACAGATTTCAGCATGTTTTAAAAAGAACAATGGAACATAATGTCATATATCAACACAAATCCAACTCTCGATCTGTTAGCAGCTTGGACTCCATATACTCAAGAAAGTCAAGCAAGCATCTTAAAAATGGCTCAGATCAAATCTCACTAAACTCTGCATCAAATCTAAACAATAAATCTTCAGAGAAGCTAGTTGATGTAATAGAAAATGATGAAGAACATGATACTTTTCAAAAATCTAACTCTGCTCAAAGTGATAACTCTCAGATCATCAATGAATACGATATTTCTTCCAGTTCAACTATCCAAATGGACTCAGCAGAAGCTCCTAAAAACTATGAAGGTCCTATTAAAGTTCCTAAGTTGAATATCCCTGTTCCACCAAACGCTAAACTAAGAAAAAAAAGTGATAATCAAAAGCATGAAAGTTTTAGTGCCTTATACAGAAGAAGTTTTATATCAATTATGGGAAACAACACATCAACGAAACCTGATCATACCAATATAAATGAAAGCCCCGCTTCTATTGATTCAAAAAAAAACTCACCAGTTACATCACCATCCAGTTCCAGCTATTCTTTCTTCAAAAAGATCCATAAACACAGCGTAAGTGATATAAACTCTTCAACAAATCCAATAGACTTTAAAAACTTTGAGCCAACAATTGTTATTGAGGATATTTATTTACCAAAGAAGAGACCAATAACTGTAGGTGATGATGAAAATAAACCGGATATTTATATCTATTGTACAAAGGACAGGCAATCTTTCATTCCTTTAAATGTAAAAAATGTTAATGATCCAACAACGTTAAAGGCTGCCATAGCCACACATAATAATATAAATCATAAAAACTACAGTATTTTTTTAGTGGACTATGAATTTGAAATAGGTGAACAACAATTGACTGATGAAGTACTGAAAAAAATTATAGATACAAACTTCCCTGAAAAATTCAACAAATTTTACGTTAAAAATCATTTAAAGATTCAACTGAACAGAAACAGATCCAGTTCATCATTGCTTTCACATCAATCTAGGAAAATGTCCCTAAAATCCTCAGTGTCAAAATCATCCATAGGATCAACAAGTGATTTGGACGATGTTGAAAACGGCCTTAAATATCCTAAAACTCCCGGTCATATTATGGAAACTGCTCAAGATTACATAGATGCCTCGAATACCTCAAGACCAAACAGAAGTAGAAAGTCAACTATATCCAAAAATAATTTATCACAAGTTCATGAAAAGCATTTAGACACACAGCAATCAGCAAGCAACCATTCATCATTTAAGGTTATTAGACCAGACACATCAAACAAGATAGATTTCAACAAGAAAAGAGAAACACCATTTGTTAAATTGAATCCTACAAGAGAGGCTCCTCCCCCACCTCTATCTCCTGGAGCATCTGTTAATAGTGGATCAGATAATGATATGAAAAAAAGAAGAAGACCTCCTCCACCAAACATGTTGTCGACTGTGGACAGCAATCCAGAGATGAGTGATATCAAGAGCAAAATATCCAATCAATCAATTTCCTTCTTAAATTCAACTCCCGGTGTCTACAACAAAAATGAATCTGATCATTTAGTTCAGCAACCACCTAAGCCTGGGTTCTCTAGAAAATCATCCCTAGTATCATTGAGCAAGAGATCTTCTCAACATGCATTGAACAAGCCTGATTCACAACAATCTTTTAATCAAAACACACACACCACTAGGCTATCAAGATCAAATTCATCCATTCAGTCGTCAATCTACACATCACCACCAAAGCTGTTGAAAAGAGATAGCAGTAGGAGAATAGTATCTTCAGCCTTGGCAGGGGGGGACACATTCGATGAAAACAATATTGTCTTTAAAAATGTTCCTGAATTTAGCGATAGTAGTGATGATGGATACATCAAAAAGGGATATGAAGAAAGTAGTGATGATGACGGTATTGCTAGGAAGGTTGATCATTTGTTGAACAAAAAGCATGAACAGATTTCCAATAAAGTCAATCAACAGGCATTGGATCCAAGCAAGAATCAAAATAGTACAACTGTGGATGAGGATGTAGACTCCCTGATCAAGGAATTTGAAATGAGCTTGAAATCTGATAAGAACAATGTTTCTACAGCTGAGTTGAACCGTTCAGAAATTTCTACAGAGGATTCAGATGATAGTGGTATAGCTTGGGTACATAGCAACATCAAAAAGAAATCTTTACTCCAAGATGAAATCAGCAGTGAAGATGATCATAAGCTACAACATAACCCATTGAAGTCAAACATTAGCAGCAACAGTGAATCAGATGATGGAATATATTGGTCCAATAATAACGCATCTAATGTAAGCAATAAGTCCTCATTGACAAAGACCAAGCCTAAGTTGAATGTTGAAACTAAAAGTAAATTTGAAGATACTTTCCATTCTTTAGAATATAACAACGTCATTCATGAAGAGGATGATGACATATCAGCTCACAACAAAGACGACAAGAGATTGTCTATGTTGTCCAAGGATGAGAAGGTTGGCTTTAGCTTTGATTCTGAGTCAATGTTGGGAAGCTTTGTCCATGAGTCTCCTTTCCCTGAGGAGGACTCAAAACCCAATTTTTCCTCAGCAGTGAAAAGAAAAATGACGTTAAGACCATCTGCTGATATAGTGTATGAAAACTTGGAGGTATTCTTCCCAGGTAGAGACTTAGATAAGCCCATCTTCGAAGGTGACACTTCCACTGCCTCCCCGAAGAGTAGTACATCTTCAAGATTCAATAGATCTGGTGATAGACACAAGAGTATAATAGAAGCTTCTACAGTACAACACTCCTCTGAAAAAGACGATTATACGTTTTCCTCATCGGGCGGATCAATGAACAAAAACTCATCAAACAATACACCAAACAATTCAGTGAACTCACATTCATCCAACAAACCAATGAGAAAGAAAACTTTGAGAATCTTGGCCAATGAAGCCTTGGCTGTTAGAAAAAGATATGAAAGTGAAACCAATAGGCTTCCTAATACAAACATAAATGAAATTAATCCATTGAATGACAACAGTTCACAGATGCCTCTATTGAAGAGACAGAATACCACAAAGCTGTGGGGTAAAAAGGTGATTGAAATCACTGAAAAGGAAAAAGTAGTAGAAATCAACAAAAATAAAAACAGTCAGGGTCAATACAAGGAGTTTGCTTGGATTCGTGGTGAAATCATTGGGAAGGGTTCATTTGGTTGTGTTTATTTGGGTATGAATTTAACAACAGGTGAAATGATTGCTGTTAAGCAAGTTGAATCATCAACAGAGTCACAAATCGAGGCATTGAGATCAGAAATGGATACATTAAAAAACCTTGATCATTTGAACATTGTGCAATATTTAGGCTTTGAGGCCAAAAACAATGTTTATAGTTTGTTTTTGGAATATGTTGCTGGTGGCAGTGTTGGTTCCTTGATAAGAATGTTTGGAAGATTTGATGATGAGTTGATCAGATTCTTGAATCATCAAGTGTTGCAAGGATTGTCATATTTGCACAACCAAGGTATATTACATAGAGATATGAAGGCAGATAACTTGTTATTGGATTTGGATGGTGTTTGCAAAATTAGTGACTTTGGTATTTCTAAAAAATCAACTGATATCTACTCAAACTCTGAAATGACCATGACAGGAACAATATTCTGGATGGCTCCTGAAATGGTTGATACCAAGCAAGGTTATTCAGCAAAAGTTGATGTGTGGTCATTAGGCTGTATTGTGTTGGAAATGTTTGCTGGTAAAAGACCTTGGTCCAATTTGGAAGTTGTTGCTGCCATGTTTAAAATTGGTAAATACAAATCTGCTCCTCCTATTCCAAAGGACACCTTACCATTGATATCCCCTGAGGGAATTAACTTTTTAAATTTATGCTTTTGCATTGACCCAGAAAAAAGACCTACAGTTGATTATTTGCTGAAAAACAGAATATTCCCTGTGAACCCAAACTTTACTTTCATGGATCATGCATTGGCCAAATTCACTAATGATAATCATAAGACCATGAGTTTACCATCGGAAAAAAATGGCTAGATAGCTAATTACTTTATGTTTGTTACATGAAAGGAAAAATTTGGCTATTATATTTAGTTTTATATATTAATTAGATAAATCATCTCTATCTCTAGTCAAAACATCATCATCAGTATCATTATTTGACTTTTTATATTTTTTACTTTTAATGTACTCTGAAAGTTGATGTGTCAACTGTAAATATACAAATCTTGGTTCATTGATATCAAATCTGATGGGTGATTCATTAGACAACCAAAAATGCTTTGTATGTAATATCTTTCGGTTTGTATAAAATGAAAGCTTAAAATAATCAATCCATTCTTGAAATGACAACTTGTAATCTGGAAAAGTGTTGGATAAAAGTTCGTAATCCCTTGACAACTTTATGCAACTGTCTAGCATATGATACTCATGTTCCGTTATGTGAGAATCATCTTTCATATCGGTTATTTCATAACTTACCTGTAATAAATCATGTAACTCTTCCTTTAGTTGTTGTGAATTTATGGAAGATAGGTTAAAGGGAAGTGGTTTTTTTGATGAAATTTGATTTTCATCTTCATTAGAAATGGAATTTTTTATTTTCTTTCCTAAAAGCTTGCAAAACCATTTGAAGGTGTAGAGAGTGGATTGGTAAATATTTTGTGAAATAATAACCACATATTTGACAAAAGACCACCCTATAGTGGAAAGTGAATCACCAATTGCATTGATCAATGAAGTCATAAGAGGGATGGCGGCTAATGCAAATAAAACAAAAAATGCCCGTGAACTACCAGTGGTTAATATAAAATCACCATAACCTATGGTCAATAGACAATCTAGAAAGGCAAAATACATGGAGTCAAAGTAGGTCCAACCTTCAGAAAATTTAAAAACCATAGCTCCAAACAGCCAGAATACTAAAAAGACAGACAACGACGATATAAATCCCAAATTTTTGGCTAATCTTTTATAAGTTTCATGAAGCCGCCTCATTTCTGTATATTGTATAACATCTGTGTAGTTGTTACCTTTTCTGTGTGCATAGAACGCAAAGCTCTCCTTGTTTATGATGTCGCCTGAGTCAAAAAAGGCATCCACACCATCACTATTAAAAGAGCTCTCGTGTTCATCAAACTGCGAGTAGTACGCTTCAACTCTTTTGACAGCTTGAATTCTGGCCCTTTCGCTTAAATGCAGATGTATGATTGGTTGAAACGTATTCTTTATTATTTGAGTGGTCAATGAAATAATTAAACCAATTATTATGATTGAAGATAAAAAATAAAACATTGAAATAAGTCTTCCACTGGTCTTATGTGAATATACATCACCAAACCCCACAGTTAAAGCCCCACAAAGAATAGAATACAGTGAAACTCCATATGAAACATCTGAAAACAAACATTTTGAATAAAGCCATGCACCCCACAGAAGCCATAATTGAAACCCGAAGGTGTAAAGCATCACAGCTCTTTCATCATGATTCAAATTGAAGGTTGCTTTGTATTTCCCCTTTTTATACCCTAAAAAGTGAAGACACAACAGACTACCACACATGAAATATAAAATACATGTGTAAACGGCAAACCAAAATCCGATTCCCTTCTCATGGACTGTGTGATCAAACTCAACACACCTAAACAACACAATATCAATCAATAAAATCAACCCGGAGATCGTCCATCCAGTGATATTGACCTTTTGTGCAACTATGTATCTGATCTTGCCTGAAAAATGAAGAAGCAAAACAACGTTTGAAAACCCTCCAATGAACAACGAGACACAATTCAATATGAGTACAACGGATGAATCATTCACTTCCTTATGTGTGTTTTTCGACACTCGCCACTTGTTAACAAGACAAGCTATGGAAAACATATGTGATATAGGACCCGTAACAGCGGTGATGACAGGAATGTAGCACGAGACCATGAAGTAGTATATGAAGTGATCAGACTTTCCGGGCTTTATGTACAAATTTCGTATTTTGTCGTTATTCAATGTAGGTATAGTCATCTGATCTATTTCCCAGAAGTATGAGCTGTTGTGTGCATCTCTATGTTTTTTTGTTTTTTGATGTTCCGATGCTTGCGAGGGAGCCTTAAATATTTGATTTATGGTTACATGAAAATCATCAATATTTGCCGAGTTGTGTACATTCGAAGATGAATTCGAAACCTCGGGTTGCAAATTTTCAATGGAAGAAAGAAACATGTTATGTCTTTTGGGTTATCATATACACAATATATATTTTCATGGTTATCAACTTTTCAAAATTAATAGATAAAACTGAAAAATAATATGTTCCCCCAAAAAAAAAATATAAAACCGACCGTTGCAATTTTAAATTTTGAAAATTGAAAAAAAAAAAAAAAAAGAGGAAAATCAAACGTTAAAATTATATATTTTGATAAACCCAGCATCATCTCCGGTGATGAATTCTGAGTCTCCTAAGTCTAGGCAGTTTTTAATAGCTCCGCGTTTATTACTATGTTCATATACAGTGGTGTTATTCAAGTCTTCGGTATCGTTATCGGTTTCATCGAAGTTCAAAATCAACTTCCCGTTTTGTAGATCCCAAACTTTAGTATGCTTGTCTCTTGAGCACGATATTATTCTGAAGTTGTCACACTCTATATCCCAAACTCCTCCTACATGACCAAATTGTGTTCTGATGCACTTTCCTGTTTTGACATCCCATATTTTGATGGTGGAATCGAGTGAGCATGACACAATGTGGGTAGGGTATTTTATTCCATCCTTCAATCCTGTATCTGCTGTATTACAGTTTATTCTTTTGTTGTTTTGATCCAGACAATTTTCATCAGTAACCAGATTGACATCATTTTGTAAATGCAACAAGACAATTTTTTGAACTTGGCCAAGATGTCCTTTGAAGTTTTTGATCAACTTGTTTTCGTTGATGTCCCACATTTTTATGCAAAAATCATCACTGCATGAAAAACAGGTCCTGCTTTCGTAATCTAACTTGACACAATTTACCCAATCAGTATGACCTTTCAAGGTATAGCAAGTTCTTGAGTCAATGTGCCAAATTCTTACTGTCTTATCAGCAGATCCAGATGCAATGTAAGTTCCACAAGAATCAAGTGATAGCACAGCATCAGAATGACCTCTATATGTGGAAATACATTGACCTGTTTGGAAATTCCAAATCTTGATGGTTTTGTCCAAAGATCCTGTTATTAAAGTTGTTCCATTGAAAGTCATTGTTTTGATGGCATCTTGGTGTCCAGTCAATCTACGCAATAGTTGAGGTTGCATAAGTTGCTTGTAGTAATCATTACTTTTTATGCTCGTGAAATTGTAACAATCAGTTGATAAACTAGGTATCTTCCAAATAGCCAGGGTGTTGTCATATGAGCCTGTGAATAAAAGTCCAAATTGAATCTTGACACATAATACAGAGTCTAAATGAGCACGAAAGCTGTAGCTCTTGACTGTACCACGTCTCCAATTTTTTTCAATATTGAATCTCTCTTTATAAACTGTCTTCCATGGACGCATCTGTACAGTGGGGTTTTTAGAATCTTTCAATGGTGGAATAATTTTGCTACTTTTATTGCTTTCTGCAGTCACAGCGCGTTTGCTTTGAATCATAACATCTTTTGCATTGACATTCTCTTCGTGGTCTTCTTCAGAATGGGTATTGTTTTGATTTTGGTAATCAGAAGAAATGGGAATTATGTTGATGTCTCTTAAAAGGTCTCTTCGGCTGTTCAATGAATTATTACTGTTTTGGTTGGAGAAACTCATGTTGTTTTGAATGTATCTTCTATTTTTCATTTGAAGCAAAGGTAATCCCCAACCACACTGTTCACACTTCTTGTCGATATGTTGCAAACACATAAAGTACCAAACTGAATCGTCATCGGCTAGTTTTTGCCATTTCTTAGACACTTGAGAAGCCATACATAAAGATTGGCAATCTAAGTATTGCAGAATTTTCATTGATATTTCTCGTGGCAACGATGTCAAAAAATCAAGTTTAATCAAATCCTGGCATGTCTCTGCCACATGTGATAATTGGGGAGAACAAAGACTGTTTAAAACAATAGATAAAATTTGATTTTTATCAAAGGAGTCTATGGTGTTATGATTCACGTTTTGGTTCATTTCATTGAATTTGTTGGAGTGTATGTCGTTATCTTTGGATTTTATAAATATTTTCACAAAATCCTCTATTGTTTTCTTTTGGTTGTCATCAATGTTGGAACTTAATTCATTGTTAATTTTGTCGTGAATAATATCAATCTCATTACTTTTAGTCTTTATGCAATTGTGATATGTGTTGTTGTTTTGATGGTTTATTGGATTGTGTCTATAACAGAATTGTGCCTTGTTTTGGAACTGGGGGAGTACTAACTGCTTCATGTTTATATTGTTATTATATTTGATTTTCTTAGTACTACTCAGATTGATGGCACTTATTTTTCTCTTGTTGTTAGCATCGGTTGTATTATTATGTAGACTATTATCTCCTTTGTTTTCGCCTTTATCCTGTAATGACATTGTATACAATTTTTTTATTAATAAAAATTGGTGTTTTATAGCTTTATATAAATATCTTGTCAGTGGTTTCTGGTTTGTTTCTCTTTTCAATGATCAACAAGCATACACTTTTGATTATATAAAATAGACACTTGACCAAGTAAATAATATACAAGATAGTAAAGGTTGTAATTGATCTAAATATCTGATGAATGAGCCAGAGTAATTATAAAAAAAAAGACCCTTCAGTAGTAAAATGAAAAACTGTGGAATTTTCCAATGTGACGGAAATTTAACCAAAAAAAACCCCCCTAGAGGCGGTGATAAACTTGAACAGTAATCAGATCACTTTCCAATTGTAGTTTTGTACTGTACAGCAAACTGAAAGGAACACACTTCTTCAATTAAAACATTATATAGACTGGCTTGTTCTATAATGAAAGGAGTAGCTTACATTATGTTTTTATTTGTATCTTTGCTTGTGCTTACTAAAGCTTAGTATGGCGGCTACAAATGGCGTGTAGCGCCTACTAAAAGGTGACAAAAAAGCGTGTATAAAAGACAATAATGTGTGGAAAATAGTTTCGGTGTTTGTTTTTTTTTTTTTTTTTTCAATATTCTAAAATTTTCATACAGTAATACATCACATGACCAATTACACATTAATGGTCCACAGCATACATACTCTCTTTTCTTTTTTTTTTTTTCATTTAAACTCTACAGTTACTTATTTCAAATACCATGATATCTGAAGCACCATTGCTGACCAAGTCATCCATAATATCTCCCTTTCTTTTTCTTTCTATCATTGCAGATACTGCTACCCAACCTTCGTCATCAATCTTGGATATGGTTGGGGCTCTTCTGCCTGGTGTTATCTTCAATAGTGCAGGCAAGTTTTCTTGTGGAGCATTGTAGTTACAGTAGACATATTTTTGGGCTGTCAATACACCCTGTATTCTTGACTTGATAACCTTAGTTAGCTTTTGCAAATCTTCGCTTAATTCTTTAATTTTTTCTTCGTTTTCGATTAAGTGGGCAGATGTGGATAATAAGGTTTCGATGGCCTTCAAACCACAAGCTCTCATGGTCTCACCACTTTCAACTAAATCAACAATACCATCAGCAACTCCCAATGCACATGAGGCTTCAACAGAACCACCGACATACAAGACCTTGGTTTTTAGTTGAGATACATCAGAACAATTTTCAAGTTTCATGAAGTATTGCTTGGTCAAGTTGACAAAAGATGTGACAATGGTCTTGCCAATTAAATCTTCAACAGTGTGTATGGTTTCGCTGTTTTCAGGGATTTGAACTTGAAGCTTACAGTTACCAAAGTTCAAGTCCATAGCCAAGGAAATTTGATCGTTTTGTTCACATTCTTGAACCTCATCAACACCAGTAATACCCAAAATACACTTACCGTTGTTGACAAATGTCGGAATATCAGCAGCTCTTAGGAAAATAATAGCAATTGGTAAGTTGGTACCTAGAGCAATATCTAATCTTGGGTTCTTTTTGAAATAAATATCAGAATCTTTCAAAATCTTAGAACATTTTTCATAAAGTCTTCCTTTTTTTGGAATTGCAATAAGTAATCTATCATTCAAGTGGTTGACTAATTCCATTTTTGTTTTGTTGATATATACAATATAATTTTTCGACGTTGGTTATTGCTGCTGATTATACAACTATTTTCCGAATTAAATTTTCATTAGCAGTCTTTACCCAAATTTGACAGTTTATAACTATTTGAATTCACTAAACTACATTTATTCAGTCATTTCGAAATTTGAAGAATAAATAAAAAAAAAAATTGTTCATAGACGATGATTCATCAATCATGCTATGAGCCCACGCCATTACTATTTTTTTTTTTTGGACCTGTCCAAACTTGGAAACAAAAAATTTTTTTTTCTTTAACCTTTTTTTTCACTTTTTCGGACCTTAGTGTTGAAACTGACATTTCTCCCACGCAGAAAAACAAAAAAAACAAAACTTTAATCTCCGAACTTTGTAAATAAATTCTAAATATATCCCTTTAGTTTTTATAATATTCAATTGATAAAAAGTAGTTTGATTAACAACTCGAAACCACAGAATATGTCCTTCTTTAATAGATTCAGCAGAAACTACAATGATTTAGATCAATCAGTCAAAAACACACTGTTTGATTTCATCAACTCAAAAGATAACAGAGGTAAATGCTGTGAATGCGCATCTCCATCAATCAAGTTTGTTTCCATAACCTTTAAGTGTATACTATGTTCAAGATGTGGTAATGCTCATATGGACAACATGCCAAGAAGTGTTGTAAAATCCACAGTCTATAATGAAACATGGGATAGAGAAGACTTCAAGACTCTAAAACGCTCTGGAGGTAACAGAGAAAACAGTAACATCTACAACGGGAAACATCAGCCATTTCCATACGATGGTGATATCGACAAACTGGAAGTTGATAAATACATTAAGGACAAATACATATTTGGTCAATACATGATTGATAGAAAGGAGCATCTTTTGTACAACAGCTTATGTAAAGACGATGATGTTACACCAAGCAGACATTCAGCATACGATAGTGAATCTTCTACTAATGCCAGAACTGAGTATAACCACAAGCCAGCATTACCTTCAAAGCCTAGACCGGACACCAAAAATTTCAATCCTTCATCTTCTGTTTTCACTGGTGAAGATCAAGAAAACATTCAGGGCAATCCGTTTAATTCATCTGAAACACAGTCTTTTTCGCAGCCAAAGCCTGCTATTTTTGATGGGTCAAGCGATTTCACACCATACTACACTGATAACACACAGACATATTATCAACCAGCTCAGGTTTATGAACAGCCCATGTATCAGCAACAACATATGCTACAGCCTAGTCAACAGCAGCAAATTATGTACATGTATAATCAGCCAGGGGTGTATCAAAGTGGTGTTGAAATAGGTCCTAATAATCCTCAATATCAGCAGATTTTGAACCAGCAACAACTCATCCAACAACAGCAATATCAGCAGCAACAAATGGCAATGCAGCAACAAATGTATCAGCAAAATCAACAAAATAACAATACCGGCTTTTATTAAAGAAAAAAAAGAATCTACATTATATAATCCTTAGTGTTTTACTTGGTAAAATCTCCTTTATTATTGACAAACACATCAAGTGTGGCTATGGCTGCATATAATCTGTTTTCAGCCTCTTGGAACACAATGCTGTGCTTTTCATCATAGAACACGGAGTCACTGACTTCCTCTGTATGTCTTGGTAAACAGTGCATGAATGTGTAGTCTGGTTTTGCAAGAGCGGCAATTTCATCGTTTATTTGGAATCCTTCAAACTGTTTTAACTTGGCAGTTTTTTGCCATTCTTCACCCATGGAAATAAATGTATCGGTAACCAGTATATCACTGCCAGTGGCACTTTGTTTAGCATCATGACTACATTCAAATACACATCCGTTCTTTTTGGCAAGTTCAGCTGCTTCCTCGACCAAAGTTTTATCCATCTCAATATCATTAGGTGTGGCTATCTTGACTGAAATACCAAACTTCAAACATGCAAACATCAAATCATTGATGACATTATTTGAATCACCAATCCAGCATAGTGTTAAATTCTTCAAGTTATCGACACCGTACTTTTCAACAATGGTCAATAGATCACAAATTGCCTGCAAAGGATGGTACATGTCACAAAGACAGTTTATTATTGGAACAGATGAGTGCTTGACCAGCTCTTGAATTTCAGAGTTCTTATTAACTCTGGCCATGATACAGGAGGTCATTGAGGATATGACCTTGATGGAATCGTAAAAGGATTCATTGACACCAAGCTGGATATCATCCTTTCCTAAGAACATTGGCTTGCATCCAAAGTAAGATAAGGCACCCTCATTAGAGATTCTAGTTCTGGTTGATCTTTTACTGAACAACAAGGCACCAGTTCTACCCAATAACTTCTTGTTGTTGACAGCAAAGCTTTCTGAATTCCCCTCCTTGAAGGATTTTTTGAATTCTTGGGCCTTGAAAACCAAAGTTTGGAACTCTGAATCGGTTAGATCTTTGATACTAGTTAAATGACGAATAGTGGACATGATATATATTGATGATAATAATAATTGTTTCTGGTTATTGATTACTTATTTATTTGATATTGAAAATAAAGAAAAGATACATGAATAATTTCTTTTATAATTCAAATCTAGTATGTTGTATTTATATATGTAATATCTTTATTCATGACTAATTGCAAAAAAAATTAATAATGTATGTATCTTCTATACATTTACTTCAAGTTGATTAATACTTTAAATACATGATAATGCAGTTAATCGTGTACTTCGGCATATAGCTCCGAATAAATTGCTTCAATCTCTATGTCGTAATTTTTTTTACACATGAAAATCAGTGATAAATCGGGGGCTGAGATCCCGAGGAACAGTTAATTTTTTTGGTTTTTGAAAAATCTTTTGGCGTGGGCTCACGTGATTGTATCGGAGATAATATATTAAAACAATCATGTTTAAAGATTAAACTCTTCAAAAAAAAAAAATCAAAATAAAAAAGTACACAGTGATAAACACATTACCCTGTACCTGAATTTATTTTCATATCCACTCTTTACAAAGGCAATACCAACCAATAAAAATGGAGTCCGATAATACTGATAACTCTATCAAAACTCCTGTAACAGAAACGCATTTAAACATCAATGCAAACACAACACCACCAAACATATACAACAATACCGACACCAATGATAAGTTACTAAGCGATGATTCAAAAACAGAAATTTCTAAAAACATGGCAAGAAATTCATCAGCTGAAATGAGTCTTAAGTCAAATATTAAGCTGGATTCAGGTATGAGACGGACTGGCACACTTAATACAGACTTCAATAAGAAATCAGCGTTTCTTCCTACAATTGCAGCATTGAAGTCTCCGAGAGACATGAGACATGAAGCTGCAAAGGACAAAAATTACAACACAGTGGCTGTACCTATAAGAAAAGGGCATATTAGGAAGAAATCTGTTGAGAGCAATGAGGATATGCAATCAATGTACAGTGTTTCTTCTTCGATAACTGCTTCTTTCTCAAAGAATTTCCTATCCGGGTTTTATAAAAATAAGATTAAGAGAAGGAAAAAAGGTCAGATTGTCTTGTTGTCAGAAAAATATTGGATGAAGGATGAAAATTGTAAAGAATGTTTTTATTGTGCTAAGACTTTCCATGCATTCAGAAGAAAGCATCATTGTAGACTGTGTGGTCAAATCTTTTGTAGTTCATGTGCCTTTTTAATTCCAGGTGAAAAATTCGGCTACGAGCATAAGTTGAGATTTTGTAAGATATGTATTGAGCATCTTGAGAATGACTTAGACTCCAGTGAAGATGATGATCATAACTCATTTGCCAACGAAACAATTGAGCACGATGATGACGAATACGATACTGTTGATTTTAAAGATGACCTTTCAACTTATAACAACGGTAACTCATCCATGCTTGCCAGTGACATTGATCAGGAATTCATATCAAAAAACACTGCTGATATGGCCAGCATATTTGGTGAAGATGATGCCAAATTTCTTACAGAGTCATTCAAGCCTCCAAAGCTAACAATTCCTGCAAGAAGAACTGGTGAATCTTTGTCCATAGAGACAAGCCATGTGAGACCAAGGTCCCAATCCCATCACTTTCATACGCCTGTGAAGGAATCAAAGCGAGGATCAGTATCTTACAACCCAACTTTGTTGAATAGCGCCAAAGATAAGGTAAAAACACCAACTCATAAAAATAAGCTCATTAATAGAGTTAACTACGGATCTAATATGGCTCATGTTGCCTTAATGAATCAAGCAAAAAATAATCAGCTACCAAACTTATTTAACAACAATAATGGAAACTCTTTATCATTCTTAAATATTGATACATTAAAAGGAAGTGATAAGCCTTCGAGTTATATAACACAGCTTCTGTCTCCTTTGGGAAATTTTCAACCTAACAAAGCTAAGAATTCTGAGAATAAATCTCATTCATCAAAACACTATTTGTCGCAGTCTCAGATCTTTCCTGAAAATGAGGTTTATTGGCAATATAAATATAATAATACAGCTCACACTGGATTATCAAATACTAAGAGCAATTCATCACTTCATACGACAGATCATAGTAACACATCTAAAAAAAGGTTATTGTCAGTCAAGTTGGAAAGTTCTTTATCGAAAATATCTTCCACTGCCGCAGAAAGCAAGGAGGATTTGAAAAGCAATCATCTCAACAGAAATATAAAAAGCATATATAGCAGTGCTTACAATGATAATGAAAATTTGAGAGGTGATTATATTAATGATGTATCAAGTAAAAGACACCTCTCTCCACCGGCCAATAACATACACTTTGGTGAAGACAATACGCTCAAACATGATTTGGGACCTACTCAAAAAATATATCAAACAATTTCCAAGACTTTCACACCAACCTCAAGTTTTATTAATAGAAGCTTATCTTTCAAAGACGGTGCTAATAATTTGGTCAAAACCAAAAAAGTAGGAAACGATTTAGTACAAAACGTTCATCATATATCTGATTGTGGCAGCAGCGAAGATGATGAAGAAGATGAGGCTTCAATGTCAATATTTGCTGCTTTGAACAACAAAGCAGATGGACATATTTCAGACCAGCAAACTAACAAGGTTAATTTTGACTTTACCAACATGAACAACACGATGCACAGTAAAAAATCCTTGAATTTCAACTTTGATCAAAATTTGCACTCACCCGATTTGAATCATTCTATTTTCAGAAATAGACAGGATACAAATGCATACAAAAGAGCGGAGCAATCTCTTCAAAGAATGCGTAGTAGAAAAAGATCAAAACCGAAGTTTTCTTTTTCAACTGTGAGTTCATCAACTGGAGGTTATTTAAGCTCAAACATATTTTTACAGAACAACAGCACCAAATCGCAATCAACTCTACCCTTAATTCCAAGTAGTGCTGTTGATTTAAGTAAGCCTGCAACTGCAATTCTTCAACCTACCAAAATTAATGCATCGGGAACCACATCACATTCCGTTATAGATACTTCTAAAAGTGAAGGATTGCAAGCAACACCAACTATGGAAGACTATATCAGTGATACATCAGAGACCTTGTTGTTTCATTTACGTCAGATAGTAAATCAAATATTGATAGATCAGGGAGTTAAAGAAGATTTAATTGAAAAATGGACTTTCTTGATAGAAAACTTAGTTATTTGCTATGACAGAATTAAAATCCATACAAAACTATCAGACAGCTTAGACTATAGGCAATACATCAAGATAAAAAGGATAAGTGGAGGTAAAATCGAAGATTCCAAGTTTGTCAATGGTTTAATTTTCTCAAAAAACTTACCATTAAGAAACATGCCAAAAATAATTTTCAAGCCAAAGATATTATTGCTGATGTTTCCAATAAGTTATGAAAAAACTCAAGATAGAATATTAAGTGTTGATGTTTTATTAACTCAAGAACTGCAATACCTAAAGTCTCTGGTTTCAAGAATACTGGCACTTGAACCAGATTTGGTGTTTGTTAGTGATAATGTATCAGGGCATGCCTTAGAGATGCTTGAAGAAGCCGGTATTGTCTGTATGTTTAACATGAAGCCGCAAGTTATAGAAAAAATTTCCAAGTTTTGTGAAGCAGATGTAGTCAACTCTGTCGATAAACTAGTGGTGAATGTTAAACTAGGAACTTGCCAAGAATTCTCTGTTAAAACATATAAATATGGAAACTCTCTCAAAACATATACCATGTTGACAGGCTGTAACCCAGCTAATGGAGGGACTGTTCTATTAAGAGGCCTTGATGAAAAAGGATTGAGAAAAATCAAGAATGCTGCAGAGTTCATAACTTATGTTATACTTTCATTGAGATTTGAATCGTGTTTCCTAAAGGACAGTTTTATTAATATTAATCTTAATGATTACAAAGCTGGTCTTGCTAATGAGGATGTTCCAAATTTGGACTCTGCAGGGTCTGAATTCATAGAAATTCTAAACAAAAGATTGATGTCGACATCTCCTTGTGTAACATTCCCAATGCCGTTTTTGTTGAAGAGAACTAGATATTTACAAGAAAAAATTCAACGGATAAGCAGCTTGAAAGAGGGTATCAATGTTTATACTGATGAGGAATTTGAGAAATTTTACCATGAAAAGCCTTTCTTACTTGAAATCAAAGAGAAGGGAAACTTATCCAACTTGGATCTAAGATACTACACACAGCTTATTTTAGATAAAAAACTTGAATCATTAAGAGATAAGCTTAATAATAAAATTAGACAATGGAATATCTTCAGTTCTTTGAATGACAACTTGTTGAGTTTTGGAGCTCATCAGTCTATATCCTTACTCCACTCCATGGTTTCTTACAATACAGGAACACCGTGTATAGGTCCTATCATGATTAGTATTGAGTACTATTGGGACAATGATGTTACCATTGGTCAATTCATTGAAAATGTTGTTAATACTGTTGATTACTCCTGTACATCTGGATGTGGTGGTTTGTTTATTGACCATTACAGAACATACGTTCACGGAACAGCAAAGGTTGATGTTATAGTTGAGAGGTTACCATCTAAGGTCCCTTCTTTAAAAAATATAATTTTGATGTGGGCCTACTGCAAACAATGTAAAGTCAGTACACCCGTTTTGAAAATGGACTCTGATACTTGGAATTTTTCCTTTGGTAAATATATGGAACTTTTCTTTTGGGGAAACACAATGCATAAGGCAAACATTCAAGGTTGTACACATGATGTTTTTAAAGATCAAATTAAATACTTTGGTTACAATGACATTGTCATCAGATTGGAGTGGTCATCCATTGAGGTCCATTCTTTGGTTACTCCAAAGCAACACATAAGTTGGCAGCCACACAAGGATATCCTCATTAAGCTAGATCTACTAAATACCATTATTGATCAAGTCCATCTACTATACAATAGTATTGTTACTAGATTGAGAAGAGTTAAGCTAGACAGTAGTATTGAAAGCTTGAACGTTGAGGGTAAGGCCAAAAGTATTGAACTGCAACAAAGCTGTATTAACGAGAAGGAAATTTTCTTGAAGTATGCCAATGAAGTTTATATGAATACACCAGGTACCGATCATTTGTCTTTAAATGCAGTAGTTTCCAGATTATATGATAAATCATTAACATGGATGAAAACGGTGAGTGATTTTGAAAAGAAGTATTTACCATCTGAAAGAGATATTGCAAGAATCACTTCAAATCAATTGAAAAAGCTTTTCTTGGATAATTCAGAATCTCAAGGTAGCTCTAAGATGGACACTGTTGATGAAGTTGACGAGCAGACCAGTGATGGGGCAATAGAGATGACACCGGATCCTCACACGTCATTAGAACCTCTGATTTCAACTCACATTAATGTGTCACCCGGAAAACCAACTAGTACTTTGGATAATATAAATTCGAATTCTTTTGAAATAGATGGGATATCAAGACCACAAACACCAAGTGCTCTAAATTTGAATGAAAATACTGATAACAATATATTGTCTCGACACTTGAGAACAATGTCCCAAAGTAATGGAAGCAACAATAGGGATCTTTTGTTGAAGAGATTTAGTGATGGAAACCAAGGAGTTCATAAAAATATGAATGTGGTTGATGATGAAGCTACCCGGGATCTTGAAAAAGACGACTCTGTGGATGGAAAGGTGGATAAACTGACAAGTTATTTCAATAACTTATATTTTGATAATTTGTCAAGGGAGTTTGAACATCAAAGAGAGCAAGAAAAGGCAGATTTCCAAAAAAAGTACCACTATAACAACAAACCTGCAAAAATTCAAGATTCAAAGCCTAAAGTTGAAGTCTTTCAAAATGTGGAAGATGCTGTGGCAGAAAACATTACATACCACAAAAAAATGGATGAAGATGATATTTCTATTGATAGTGGAAATGAAAAAGATGTTTACAACTATAATAATACTGAACGCTCTAAATTCGCTGCTACCAATAAGGATAAGGAAACTTCATTGAACCATTGGGAAGATGAGCAAGAATTAAGAGCAGAAGAGTTAGCCAGACATCTAGATGAAAACAACCCAAGAATATCTTTGATTAAGGATGGGGATGAAGCAGATGAGAGCGATGATGAAGCCAGCAAGAAAAAGCAGCAAGAAAAGGGGTCGCTTTTGCAACTACTTAAAAACTTCTGGGCAGATAGATCATCTGCGCTATGGGAACCTCTGCACTCTCCGCTACTACCAAATGAGCATATTTTTGACAACAACTTGGTGATCATCAGAGAAGATGAGCCCTCCTCGATAATATCTTTTTGCTTGAACTCTAAGGAATACTTTAAAAAAATGGAGCAAACGTATCTGGACTATGCCACAACCATAGGCTTGGACACAACACCAATAGAAAATGAAATAATTGTAGAAGAAGGCAATGACGCTTTTGAAAAAGTTCAAAGTTCCCCCGAGTACATTAAAAAGGTTATGGAGAGTTCTCATTTAATCGAGGCTATGATGAACAAGCCGACACCTATTCATTTGAGGTATCAAGTGGAGGATGAAAATGTAGTCATGGCTTGTAAGATATTTTTTGCTGATCAATTTGATGCGCTAAGAAGGGCCTATGGTATCATTAATCCATTAGAGTTCATACAAAGTTTGTCTAGATGTGTCAAATGGGACAGCAGTGGAGGGAAGTCGGGATCTGTGTTTTTGAAAACACTGGATGACAGATTTGTCTTGAAGGAATTATCACACAGTGAGATTGATGCATTTGTTCAGTTTGCACCAAACTATTTCAAGTACATGAGTGAGTCCATCTATCAAAAGTTACCTACTGTCATAGCAAAGATCGTAGGGTTTTTCCAGATTCAATTGAAGAATGTTGACACGGGTAAAACAGTGAAATTTGACTGCATAATCACAGAGAACTTGTTTTATGGTAAAAACAATGTAAGAATATTTGACTTGAAGGGATCGATGAGAAACAGACATGTTCAGCAAACGGGAAAGGAAAATGAGGTTCTACTTGATGAAAATATGGTTGAATACATTTATGAAAGTCCAATTTTCGTTAGGGAGTACGATAAGAAGTTGTTGAGAGCCTCTGTTTGGAATGACACTTTGTTTTTATCTAAGATGAACGTCATGGACTATTCATTGGTAATAGGTATAGATAATAATAATCACAAGCTTATTGTAGGTATCATTGATTGTATAAGAACCTTTACATGGGATAAGAAGTTAGAAAGTTGGGTTAAAGAAAAAGGGCTGGTAGGAGGAGGAAATAAGGAGCCTACTGTTGTGACACCTAAGCAGTATAAGAATAGATTTAGAGAAGCTATGGAAAGATACATATTGATGGTTCCTGATCCTTGGAGCAAGTCAGAAAACACGAAGTAATGTACCAATATATACAATACGTATGATGATTAATGATCAAGAATTTTAATTCACGTGGTGAACATTTCTTTTTTTTTTTGTTTTTTTTTTTTTTTCCGATTCAAATTGCAGTTATAGATCAAAATAATAAAAAAAAAGTTTAAAAATTTCAAATTGGTTTGATAAATGAATATACCTATTGAGTAATGTCTTGGCTTAATCAATATACCAGTAGTTGCCAAAACCCAAGAAAAATAAAGCTCCAAATAGAAATATTAAGAACATGAACTTTTTAGGCTCTCAGGAAATTCTTTCAGGTCTATCTCAGCCAGCATCTTACTTGTACGAGAGGATGTCTGAGCAAGGGCCTAATGCCTTGTATAATCAACAACAGATTGTATCACTCACAGGACAATCAATGGAAAATAGTAGGCTATCTCTACAAGAACTTATAGACAAGAAGCTTTTACAAGTAATGAAGCAAAACAATGAGGTTGTGTTCAAGAAAGTGGACATCAGTGAAGCTACAAAGAAGTTGTCAATGAACAAGGATGAGCAATTGGTGTACTCACACATTGAGCAAAGTGCCAGAGAAGGTATTTGGGTGAAAACCATCAAGGCTAAGACCAACTTGCACCAGCACATTGTCTTGAAATGTTTGAAGAATTTGGAGTCACAAAGATACATCAAGTGTATAAAGAGTGTGAAGTTCCCATCGAGAAAAATTTATATGCTGTATAATTTGCAGCCATCTATTGAGGTGACTGGTGGACCATGGTATACTGATGGTGAGCTGGATGATGAATTTATATCTCATCTGTTAACAATAGTCTGGAGATTTGCAGCTGAAAAGACATTCCCTGAAGGTTTCAACAACTATGCGAAAGTCAACATGAAGACCGGAGAAAATGAAAAAATCTATACAAAAAATGTAGTTAACTATGTTACCAAACAAGAAATCCTGGAGTTCATTCAGAAAATCAATATATCTAAAGTTGAATTAAGTATTCCAGACATAGAATCGCTGTGTGAGGTGCTTTACTATGATAATAGACTAACAAAGGTTGGTGTCAATGCATACAAGGTAACACTACAATCTGTTTTGGATTTGATGAACGACAATTTGGTAACAGATAAGAACGAGGATAGAGATGAAGAACTTGAGTTTTTGGGACTATTTGAGGACAGCTATAGCATTAACAAGTCCAAAAACTTTGTGGAACCTTCTTTGACAGACAGAGAGACAGTATACTTTGATGAATGGACATTGTAAAGTGGATTGTATATAGCTGATAGTGTATTTTTTTGTTGTTTAGATCTCGGACTTAAGTACTGTATTTACACAAGTTTCTAGAAAAAAAAATCAGTTAAAGGGGGGAAAAAAAAGACAAATAAATGTGTAGCGATAACTTCAAAAAACCCCCCTGTTACGAGAATCTCAAAGTCCATGGTATCGAGTTAATGGCTTGTTATAGTGATTTTTGTTTTGAGTAAATTTTTTTTTTTTTTTTGGGCCAAACTCCCCTCAAGCGTTACAAATTTGTTTCAAAATATTTATAATCTATAAACTCACAGTCCGTACTATAAAGATTTATTGAAATCTATAATAAAAAGTCAAATACAGCACCAAAAGAATTAGCATATTAGAATCAAAAAAAAAAAAAAAAATGTCTTGGACAGGATTTAAAAAAGCTGTAAACAGAGCAGGACACAGTGTTTTAATAAAGGATGTTGACAAAACTGTTGATAAAGAATACGATGTTGAATTAAGAAGATACAAGGTTTTAGAGAGAGCTGCCGGCAACTTGACCAAGGACTCCAAGGGCTTTTTGGACGCCTTAAGAGCAGTAACGGCTTCTCAAGTCACCATAGCTGAAATCATATCCAACTTATATGACGATTCCAAGTCATACAACAGTGGCTACAATGTTGGTAATTATTACTTGCAATGTGTCAGAGATTTTGACAGTGAAACTGTTAAGCAATTGGACGGTCCATTCAGAGAGACTGTTTTGGATCCTATAACCAAGTTCAGCAACTATTTCCAAGAAATTGATGAAGCCATCAAGAAGAGAGACCATAAAAAGCAAGACTACGATGCTGCCAAGTCCAAGGTCAGAAGATTGATTGATAAGCCAGCCAAGGATGCTGGGAAGTTACCAAAGGCTGAAAAGGACTTACAGTTTGCCAAGGATGTATTTGACCAGCTAAACGACCAACTTAAGCAAGAGTTACCTCAGCTAGTAAGCCTAAGAGTACCCTACTTCGATCCTTCCTTTGAGTCCTTGGTGAAGATCCAATTGAGATTCTGTACTGAGGGTTACACAAGATTGGCTCAAATACAGCAGTACTTGGATGAGCAGAGCAGAGATGACTATGCCAATGGTACCTTGGACTCAAAGATGGAGCAGATCCTTCAACAGATGTCGTCATTGGACATATGTGCTTTAGGCTACAAATAATTACATATATAAAGGGTTGACGTCATTGTTTCAAAGTGGAAACGCGGTTATTTTTTTTTTTTTTTCTTTCTTTTTTCCTTGGTTTTTTTTTTTTTTTCTTTGGCTTTTCCAAAAGAAGGGGCTTTAGAGAGTAAAGTGAGCCACTTCGATAATTCACATAAACTCTTTAAAGTGGTATTTACAAACAAGTTGTATTTAAAGCCCCACGAGCCAAAATTTATCTTGTTTGCTTTGTTTTCTTTGATATTCTTGAGACACTAGCAAAGCTTACACAGATATATCATTCATAATGAAGAATGTCATTTTTCTTCTCACGAAGCTTTCCACATACCTTAAGATGATCATGGTCTGTTTCATTAACAATCTTGTAGATAAGCACATCATTGATGTATTGAACGAAAGCAGATCCCTATCCAAAGTCAACATGTCCAGAAGTAATAACACATCCCAGGCTGAATCTTTTCATAGTGAAAAAAGAGAGTTTTCATTTCCCATAGTTGATGTGGACAAAGAGGACATAAGGTCACGGAGTCTTCCACATATCTTAGGTGATCCCTTGGTTTCAGATATAAAGGTGTCTCCTTCTGGGCCTGCATTTCCAGCTATTTTGGAAGAGCCAAAGATAAAATCAAATGAAGTTGTTGAAGCTTACAAAAAAAAGAAGTTCTTATTCACCAGATTCAACTTTAAAAGATTTATTGTGGATAAAACCAGATTATCTGCCAGCATGAAGATTCTTATCTACACCATATTAGCATTTTGTATTACACTTCTGCTACGATTGAGTTACATACACACATCATTAAAAAATTGCATACCTAGATTCACTTCAACAAAAGCCTCATCATTCAACGATTTGTCCAAATTGGATATCATCAAGTACTTGGTATCCTCAAAGTCATCTCCATTGCTGGACAACATACAGGAAACATGCACCACTGACCACATTCAAAGAGATCGACTTAATGTTGTTGTGATTCCAGCAGTTTTGACGATGATCGATTATACGGTATGTTCTAACTACTTGACCTCTAGTAAGTTTTTGAAAAATCTCACATTGCTTGAGGTTTACCATAACTTGAATTCCTTGGATTATAACTTGAAATTGAAAATGACTGTTTGGCTCACTGCAAACTTGGCATTTGTCTTGAACTTGAAGTTTAATAAATTTGTATTGAGAACCATAAATGGACTGGAGTCATATGACATATTCAGATTGTTTCAAGTCACTTTGAACAACAAACTAGTATACTTTAGATTGATGATTTTCTATTCCTTGTACAGAATCATACCTTTAGGAACCCTATTGCCTTTGATAGTACTAATGAAGATGATGATGGCACTAACACAAATAATGAATCTAAGATTCGTACAACAGGAAGACCCATACAATTTGTTTAAGATATCAATGACATGCTTGGTTTGGCTTGTTAGTTGTGTTGCATTTGGACAAGCTAAGAGCTACGAAGATTTGCTGTCAAAGAAATCCAACTTGATTTACATGTTCAAAAGGTTGTGTGTTCTGATGGCTTGTAAATATTACGCCATTTTGGTTTTTGATTACAAATTAACACTTATACCATTGAGTGCATACATGCATGAAAACAAGTTAAACATATTGAAAAAGCCTTTGTTTTTATTCAAGCCAATGTTTTTATCATTACTATCAGCTGATGTCGATTTAAAAGCTTTGAAAGTTAAGCTTTTGAACTTTTTCAGAACTGGATCCTTAAAGCTTTCGAAGGAAATAATAATTGCCAAGTGTTTATATGTTGAAACTGTTGAAAACATCAGAACATCATCAAGAAATGAGTTGGGATTGGACAGAGTCATTGACGATTTTGCCACGGTTGTGTACTTGACCAATAAAAGGCTAGTCAAGTGGACCAACAATGGGTACACACAAATAAACAATGATAGTTTCCAGAGACTATCATGGGACTTTTTTATCAATAAGTTTTATGGAAGATCATTGGAAACTGAGGTATTAATGGATTTTGAAACCATTTCCATTGATGATGATTCAAGAGATATTAGCACACTTCCCTCAATGGGTGTATCAGACAGCAAAGGGTTCAAAACGGATAAATTGATTATGGCAGGGGATAAGAATAAATTCTGCCTTGTTTATCCTTTAAGCGAGCAGGATAGAACCATGAATTTACTGCTGATGGATGTAAGAAACAAGTCCTTCAAAACAATCACATTGGATGAATATAGTGTTGATGATGTAGTTGATTGCTATTACTTCCAAGAGGGTCCTTTAGGTACAGACAGCGCCAACAGCATACTGGTGGTATTAAGATCTGCTGAGAATATAGAGGTAGACTTGTACAGCTTTAAAAAGACCGTAAAGAAACTCAATCTTTTGGCCAGAATCGATCATTGGGAAAGATTGAAAACTGATAGAATGGCAGAAAGAAGTATCATTTATGACACTAAAAGAAAGTATATAGGTCAATATGTCAGGTTTAGAGGATGGAAGATTTTGCCATTCCCAGTTGAATTGGAGTCCAATAAAGCTATGACCAATGTGCTGATGAAAAAGGGAAATTCCATGAGCCTAGTAAATAACAAGAGCACTGGAGGCTCCATGATGATGAACAAATTTAAAATGTGTCCTATGGTTCAGCAGGTATCAGATCCCTTGAGTTCAAAAGGCCCCACTACAGTGAATAACAATGATTGTGAGATCATACTAAAGGTCAAGACGTTGGAGCACCTTGGCTTTATTTACGAAATAGTAGAAAACGAGAAGGAATACAAACACAAATTGAAAATCAGACTGCTAGACTGTATCACCGGGAAAAAGATAAAGCAGTTTGAAATAAACAAGAAGAATGTTGAACTAGACTCTATAAGAATTACACATGAAAAGGACTTGAAGTTTTGTGGCTTTTGTGGGTTTCTGAGTTGCAAAAAGCTACATTTGCATTATATGGAAACAAATCCTAATACAAAGGAGACGTTTTTGAATATAATTGTATTGATCAATGGAAGAGTTAAGAACATGAAGAAACAAAGAATATGCTTCAGAACAGAAAGAGATTCAAGAGATATAAGATGTCATGGTATCCAGGAAATGAGTGAAGTGATTAAAAAAATCAAAATACCAGAAAAAAACATAGATTTGATTTATAATAACTATGAAGACAGCTATGTCTTTTTCAGCAAAAAAAATAAGGGCAAATTTTTCAAAGTTAATTTGGATTTGTTCAAAGTTAGCAGTATACCTTTCACATTTGAGAGTCATGTATTTAGCAAGGGTCAAGTCATAGGGTTTGATAATTTTAAGTATAACATTCCGAAGGCAATAGCTGATGAAGAAATCAGAAGAAAGGATTTGAAAGAGTTGGAGAACGATAAAGAAGAATTGATGTATGAAGAAGATGGGATAACGAAAAGAAGATTGATTAAGGATGAAACCAAAAGAATAAGATACTTGTATGACATCAAAGAAAACAGAATATATTATTATTAATATTTATATTTTGCTTCAAAAAAAAAAAAACAAAAAAGAAACTTATTGGGCTATATACAGAAAAGTAACATAAATATTCTTTTTGTTTTATTATTATCAGTGATTAACAATAGAACTGGTTGTACTTGTAGGCATAGTAACCTAAGCCAATGGAACCCAGGGAGAAAAGAACCAATGGAACTGGTTTTTTGAAGTTGGATTTGATGGCTCTGGACAAACCCAATGCGGATAAGACAGCGGAAGTACCTACAAGACCAGTAACAGCAGTTTTGTAGTTGTCATCGAATGTGTCGTTCTTGATGAATAACCCATTAGCAATGTATAAACCACCAATAGCTAGGCCACCCATCAAGGAAGGCTTAGAGCCAGATTTGAAGTACCCCATGGCACCCCCTGCAGCAGTTAATCCACCTAAAGTAAAAGCTAAATGATCCATATTTTTATATTATATATATTGTACACTGGGGATTCATGATTTATTTACAAAGAGTAAATAGATTGTTACATTAGTAATCTTTTGAAAATGAAGTCATGTTTTTATTAAGGGAAAGGGTGTGGGAAAAAAAAAAGAAGATATAAACTGAAAATCATAACAGACTCGGAGATAAGAAGAGACTTTTGGTACTAGCTAATATAAATTTTTAGCCTCTTAGTTATTTGTCTTTAGACTTGATAACCGTATTGTAGAATAAAACGTATTCGTATAACAGTTAATGGAATAATAGAGATTCAATTAATGATTGAAATGAATATTTAATTTGGTGTATTTCATATTGAATTATTTCTTTTCCTGTATCTGTATGTTACTAATTAAATGTCAATCAAAATTAGTACAAGTCACGTGGTTTTTAAGTGTGTTATAAAAAATAATTTTAAAAATAAATTTTGTTTACATTTTAAAAATAAACTATTTTTTGTTTTTCTAACTTTTATATTTGTAAAATAGTTATTTAATTAGCCGCTATAATAAACACATAGCAATATCATGTTCAACAGATTCATCATAGGATTTCTCAACAATTAATTCTGAGCAAACCTTATATTTCTTTTGCTAAGAACCTCAGGATTATTAACGGAATTAAACTTGATGTGTCTAAATCCATTCGTTAGTAAGATTATCTCTAATAAAAAAAAGTAAAACCCTCTTCACTTGTTTTTTTTAAAAAAAAAGTCAAGTGACATTTTTTTTGTTAACCATACATTCAATTTTTTATTTTTAAAATGATAACTACATCGTAAAGCACACCCTTATGGATAACTATCACCTTATACAATCTGTATATTCATCCTAATTTTTTTTTTTTTAATATGAACACCTCTGTTTTATAAATTATATAAATAACAGCTATTATTCCCTTCCCTTTTTCTTTCAAAGAAAATATTACTGATTTACTATACCATTAGCACTTAATGGTATTCCATCTCAGTAAAAGATTCACCAAGAAACCATTTCTAATTAAGCTTATCTCCGCAACACTATCTTTCTCCTATTTACTATACAGAATGAGCATTAATTCAACAAAAAATCTAGACTTAACAAAGGGCAAGACTGTTCCTGCCATTGTGATAGGGTCAGGTCTTACTGGATTGACAGTAACTGACATTTTAGCTAACAAGTACAACCTCAACAATATAGTTCTTGTCGAGAAATTTGGATCCATAGGGGGTAACTCCATAAAGGCCAGCAGTGGGATATCAGTGTCAAACTCTGAACAACAACATGCTTTGAACATTGATGACAACGCTGATTTCTTCTATAAGGACCTAATAAAATCATACAAGTTATCAACCGAAAACCCACTGTTGCAAAAGCTGAGCATTGATTGTAACAAAGCCATGGACTACTTGACCCACGACATTGGTCTTTCTTTGGACAAGATATCCCAACTGGGAGGCCATTCAAAGAGAAGAACACACAAGTCATCGAATGGAATGCCACCTGGGTTTGAAATGATTTCAAGCCTGAAGAAGAGAATCATTGACAATCCTAATGTGGACATTCAGCTAAAGACAAAGCTTATTGATTTCAACATTGACTTCTCCAACGGTATAAAGACATGTATGTTCATGGATTTGGAGACAGGAAAGACAGAAAAGCTATACACTGACAACTTGATCTTGGCCACTGGAGGCTTTTCCAGCAACAAGAACCTGATCAAGAACTTTTTGGAAGCTGAGATCAACAAGCCAGATTACAATTCCAAAACCCACGATATTATCTCCAAGGAATTAATATTGCAAAAGTTGGACACTTTGCCTACTTCCAATGGCGAGTTTGCCACCGGTGACTTACTTGAGATCCTGTTGGCCAAGCCTAATTTGAATTTTGACTTTAAGGATCTAGCTGAAGTTCAAATCCATCCCACGGGATTCATTGATCCGAAAGATCCACAGAACCCATCCAAGATCCTTGCTGGTGAGCAACTCAGAGGAAATGGTGGTATTCTGATCAATCCATTAACAGGTGCCAGATTCGTTAATGAACTTGACACAAGAGATAAAGTCACTGCAGCTATTTTCCAACAAAACATTCCTAACGACAGAGTGTTGTTGGTATTGTCTGAAAAGGGAGCAGAATACAACATGGACACGATTGGATTCTATCAAAGTCGTGGCCTGATCAAAAAAGTTAAAATTAATGAACTCTTCAATGATGAGAAGTTGATAGAAAAGATTGTTTCTGAGTTGAGAAGCTATACAATCTTGAAGAATGATCGATTTGGCAGAGACTTGAAGATGAATCTGTTTGATGATGACCTGAATGAGTTCTCTGATATCTATGCTGCTGAAATAACCCCTATTCTACACTACACCATGGGTGGTATCAGCATAAACGACAAGGGTCTCATAATTGATACTAACTCCGAAGTGATCAATGATGGGTTGTATTGTGCAGGTGAACAAAGTGGAGGTGTTCACGGTAAAAACAGACTAGGTGGATGTTCTTTATTGGAAAGTGTAGTTTACGGGTTAACCGTGGGTAATGAAATTGGATCAAAGTACAACGCTAATTAAGTAGCATAAATAAACAATATATATACTTTATATTGAAGCTTTTTTTATATAAAACTGGCCAAACGCTGTTATTCACGTGTTTCTATTTTATTTCTTCCCATAAAAAAATAATAATTCTGACTATACTTATATATCCCTTTTTGAAATAAAAGATTTCACAATCATCACATACAGTTTTAACTTTCATGTTCATTTAAGTATTTGTATAAAGTTAAAAAAAGGAAAAAGAAAATAAACCATTACAACTTTAAAATTAAAAATTTTCAACCAGCATAATATAAACAAAAAAATGGACTTCTTTTGGATTATCATGATTGATAAACAAGTCGTTGCAACATCTGTCAAACGAGTGGCATCTTTGACATCAGAAATCAACATATCTCAAGAAGCCGCCGAATACATGCAAAAGATCTCGAGAAAGTTCATTGATAAGTCAACATACCCTAACGAGGTGATCACTGAGGTTGATGACCCTTTTGTGTTTAAGTACATTGTTGACAACTACGAAGAAACACAGAGAGTTTACGCAATTGGTTCATATGTTCATAATTTTTCTAATGACACACAACTCAATACACTTGAAAAGTACCTACACCCCATCAAGGAAAAAACAGAAAATTACAGAATGTATAATGACATCACAACGGAATTACAAAAGAAAAAATTTATAGAGATTATTAATGATAACTTTTAAATATAACAATATGTATTGGCATTAAAAAGTTAAATGATCTATCAAATGCTTAATGACAAAGGTTCCCTCGTGGAAATTTTCCTTTGGTTTGTCGTATCTTACAATGATTGCCGCATGTGTGAACGTGGACTCCTTGATTAAGCAGGGGTATCTTTCCCATTTTAACTTGTTCTTGTTCAAGTTACTGATGATTCTGTGTTGTAATTCAAAGTCACTAGGATTGACTATTTCAAT
>JAJMDH010000010.1:0-45619 GCA_030573455.1 Hanseniaspora pseudoguilliermondii | reverse complement strand
TTTTGCAAGGCTTCAACTTCCTCAACAGATCCATCTTTGGAGTTATCGTCGACAAATATCAATTCAGACTTTGCTGAACCTTCCTCACCCAAGGCTTTGAATAGTCTTTCAGTTAAAGGTTTGATGTTTAGTTTTTCGTGATAAGCTGGAACAACAATGGAGTTTTCAATAGCCATTTCTTATGAGTGTTGATACTGTGCTTGGTGCTTTTATTTAGATTTTTTTTCGTGTATCAACTTCATATCAAAAGGGGCTTATGAATCTTGATAAAAATTAACAGCTTCTCTAAAAAAAAAAAAAAGAAGAAGAGGAAAGTTCAAGAGTAGTGCTTGTTCTTTGTTTTTCAAAAAGATTTCCATATGAGGGAACCCAAAACAAAAACATTTTTTATTGCTCTCCTTGATCATACCAATATGATGAAAAATGAAGTTAACTTATATCAGTTATCCTTATGACTGATCATCAACACAGTGTTACATCTGATGAAGCAATCACCTATCTTGCCTGTTTCCTTGCCCTTTACATACTCAACTGTATCCTCTAATCTTAGGTTGAAATAATCATCTATGGACAATAATCTCCCCTTGTATACAGAATCATTAAACTTTAAGTGAACCTCTATGTTCTTTCCGTATAAAGACACTAGATAATTCGTTGGTAATAGAAAGTTTTGTGGAGTTTTTGAACTTTTATCTTTCAGAGTCTCATTTTCTGTTAGTAGCTTATGCTTTAGTGTAACTTCTTTATTTTTCTTGTTACCCTTTCCTTTGGTTTTTATTTCATTGCTCTTTTTTATTATGTTCGGGAGTTTTACAATTGTACTTTTCGTTTCTTGCTTTTGGTTCTTTTTGATTGCCATGTTATACTTTATGTCCGGTTAGTTTAATTGTTAATAAATGTATTTTCGATAAAACACTGATAAAAAATTAAATAGAAACAAGATAATGTAAATATTAAGTGCTCAATTCTACTTTGTATATATTATTTGGACTTGATTTGTGTAATTTTTTTTTTTTTGATTTCAAAATGAAAATGTATATATCAACGTTTGCTTAAGGTTCAAAAGACAATTGTAATTATTTGAAAAAATAGAATTATTCGCACATTCTGAGAAAAAAGAAAAAAAAGAAAAAATAAATAAATAAGTACTATATCCGATGAAGATCACGAAAAGATGAGCGTTATATAAATTCTATCCTAAACACATACCAGATTCAGTTTCTTACCAGATTTTGTATCTTCATTATTCTTGTCATCACTGTTGATAGTTATGTATTCCTTATACAACAAGGACTTTATCATTCCCAGTAGCACCAATGCCAATCCAATAACATAAACCAATGTCATTGCGTAGAAGAAATTACTGTTACCAGATCCTACTGTTATCCACAAGTGATAGAATACAGGCAACAAAACCAAACTGTGTGTTACTAGTAGCCCAATGATCAGCTTGTTTTCTATAACATTCATATCAAACCATGATACAAACGCAGTCAAAATGAACCCTAATTCGCCAACTGTAGGATATGGCTTGAACATTGTTATCCATGTGAACAAGATAATTGCTGCTTGTAAAGAATAGCTCTTGAATCTCAAAAATATTGGGATGACAAAAATGTAGCAATAACCATTGAAGACAAATTTGAAGAAGTTTCTGTATTCATGGAACATTTCAGTGAAGAAATACCACCACAATCCGATGTTTGGGTACTGTTCTTTGAACAGAACACTTGAAAGGATAACATTGTCTATAAAGTTTGGATTGATCAGATATGATATACCATACATTGAAGTTAGAACTGATATGAAGCAAAAAGTGTATTGCTTTTTTTGTTTCAATGTTATGAAGAAGTTCAAACAAACCAAAGACAATCCTATATTGTAGATATCCAAGTAGGTAGCCATAGCTATGGTAAAGGCTGCCTTAAAAATGCCGTTTTTATTAGCTTTGTAATTTTGACAATAGTATAGAGCCACAATTATGAAGAATTGAGTGAACAGAAATTGTGTTTGCATTATTAAGTTCAAAAAAGTCAAAGGATTCAACGTGTATATCCAAAACTTGGTCTTCAAGCTTGTACTTACAAAATGAGAAAGATCCAATTTCAAAAAGTAAAGCAATGTCAACACATCAATAATGGCAAACATGTAGAAATGTAACTTTTCCGGAATGTTTGCAAAAAAAGACACATACAACGGCATCTGATTTAGATTTGAGCCATTGTTTTTAAATTGTGTGAATAATATGCATTCTTTCAATGTTTTATATGAGATAAAGGGTGTGTTGAATAAAACATCAATGTATTGGAGCATCATTTGTTCTGCATTGAACATCTTCAAGAGATGTGGAAAGAGAACGTATCTTGTTGCGATATATATGATTATAAGCAACCAATTTGAGTAGAATGGAGCCATATTTAATCTTTATGTATTATTAAGGTTTCCTTTACACTATCACTAACAAATATCTCTTGTTTTTTTTGGGTTAACTGTGAGATATTGTTCTTTTAATCTATCGTCTTTATAATATGTATTTTGTTATTCTTTTTTCAAAAGTTTCCTGTGTGAGAGTATTTTTGTAACTTTTCAATACGTGGAGATGCACGTGTTCTGGATCGTGCGTGGTTACTCTTTTGTTACCCCACCACAGCACCACTGAAAAAAAATTTTTTTTTTTCTGTTTGGCAGGATTCAGCAGGGAAGGATTTGTTATTTTTACTGACAAAGGGGCGAAATAAACAAAAATACGACAGCATAGTGTTTACACTTTACCAAATAAACTTATCGTTCTTCTATCATTGTTCAGTCGGTACTTTATACAATTGGTAAAAAATAGACACAATCACCAATACAAACAGCAAACCATAATTTTTTATTCCAATATACTTCTAGAATCACATTAATATGGACTTTGACTTAAACGAAGATATTAACGGTATTCGTTTTGCTTGGAATTGCTTCCCACAAACAAAGCAAGAATGTGAAAGAAACGTTGTTCCGTTATCCTGTTTATACACTCCTTTGAAGGACATTGAAAACATGCCTGTTGCCAACTACAACCCAGTTGTATGTGCCTCTCAGAAGTGTAAGGCCATATTGAATCCTTACTCGGTCATTGATATTTCATCTAAGACTTGGTCTTGTAAGCTATGTAACCATAGAAATAATTTACCTACTCAATACCATGCCATCAGTCAAGAATCCATACCTTTGGAACTGAGCTCTACAACCATTGAGTACGTTCATGTTGGAAAACAAGTTTCCGTTCCTCCTATATTCTTATTTGTTGTTGATCTAACAACAGATGCTGAAAACTTAGAAGCATTGAAGGAATCAATCATCACTTCCTTATCATTATTGCCTCCTAACTTGTTGGTAGGTTTGATAACCTATGACAGAAATGTTATGTTGTATGATTTGTCATGTAATGGAATCGAAAAGATCAATGTGTTCAGAGGTGATAGAGAGTATGAAATGGCTCAAATCTCTGAGATTTTATCTGGTGTAAAGGAGATCAATGCCTCCACTGCAGCCAATAATGCTGAAGCTTTGAAGAGATTCTTCTTACCTTTGGAACAAGTTGAATTTAAGTTGACTGAAATCTTGGACAACTTATCTGTTGCCGACTGGCCAATCAATGGTGGTTGCAGACCTTTGAGAGCAACATCCTCTGCTTTGAACATCTCCTCATTGTTGATGGAAAAGTGCTACAAAAACTCCTCTGGTAGAATCATTCTATTCTCTTCTGGTCCAGGTACAATGAACCCAGGTCAAATTGTCTCTCCTGAACTAAAGGATCCTTTAAGATCCCACCATGACATTGATTCTGACAATGCCAAACACTACAAGAAGGCCGTTAAGTTCTACAACAACATTGCCACAAGATGTGCTAACAACGGACACACAGTTGATATCTTTGGTGGTTCTTATGATCAAGTTGGTGTTTCCGAAATGAAACAATTGACTGACAGCACTGGCGGTGTTTTGTTGTTAACTGATGCATTCTCAACTGCAATCTTTAAGCAATCCTTCCTGAGATTATTCTCCAAGGACGCCGAGGGTTACTTAACCATGGGATTCAATGGTAGATTGGCTGTGAAGACCTCTCCTGACTTGAAGCTGCAAGGATTGATTGGCCATGCCTCTGCTGATGAAGTCAACAAGACTGGCACAGTAGGTGCTTCAAATGTCTCCTTGAACGCAGTTGGTATTGGAGGTACTTCATCTTGGAAAATGTCCTCCATTTCTCCATACCACAATTACGCCATTTACTTTGAAATGGCCAACACCACTCCTTCTGGTATGGACCAAGGCATGATTAACCAACAACAACAATATCCTTTGGCTTACACTCAGTTCATCACCACTTACGAACACTCTTCAGGTACCTTGAGAACAAGAGTCACCACTGTTGCCAATGAAATGGTTCCAAATGGCTCTCAAAAGATTGGTTTGTCATTTGATCAAGAAGCGGCTGCCGTTTTGATGGCCAGACTTGCTGTTCACAAGGCTGAAAAGGAAGACGAACAAGATGTTGTTAGATGGATTGACAGAGCTCTTATCAAGCTATGTCAATCATACAGTGACTACACCAAGGGTGATCCTTTGTCATTCAAGTTAAGCAGTAACTTTTCTTTATACCCGCAATTCTTGTTCTACTTGAGAAGATCTCAATTCTTATCAGTTTTCAACAATTCCCCTGATGAAACTGCATTCTACAGACATGTTTTCACTAGAGAAGATTGTACAAACTCATTGATCATGATACAACCTACTTTGACTTCCTACTCAATGGAAAGCGAACCAGAGCCTGTTTTATTAGACTCCATTTCTGTCAAGCCAAACACCATTTTGCTATTGGATACCTTCTTCTATATTTTGATCTACCACGGTGAACAAGTTGCTCAGTGGAGAAAGGCCGGCTACCAAAACGACCCTACTTACCAAGATTTCAAGAACTTGTTGGAAGAACCTAAGTTGGAAGCTGCTGAATTATTGGTTGATAGATTCCCACTACCAAGATTCATTGATACTGAGTATGGTGGTTCCCAATCCAGATTCTTGATGAGTAAGTTGAATCCTTCAGTTGCATACACCGACCAAGATTACTCCGCTGGTAATATTGTGTTGACTGATGATGTTTCTTTACAAACCTTCATGAAGCATCTGCAATCTGTTGTAGTCAACGATGAGCAATAAAAGTAATTTTTTTTGCCTTCTATCTAAATGATTTAAAACGATATATATAAAATCTGATTTTTAAAATTACCTATTTGTTTTTTTTCCTTTCTCAAGAAAAAGTAAAAACACTTAATTCTATCTTCTACTAAAATTAAATTTCAATGATAGGCATTTCATCGTTTTTGGCATCAAACAAAAGTAAATTATTTATGAGCTTTGTTTTGTTCAAACTACTGATGAAATCCTGAACCAAAGCAGCACCGATAATAGCTGCAACCGCAGGCAATTCAATTCCCTTACACTTGTTGAAATACTCATCAGTGGAAAATATATTAGGATTCAATGAATTCAACAAAAATGGAATTGTTGTGTTTGACTTAAGGTTTCTCAGTTGTCTGTTATTGAACTGATTTGTAATGCATTCCTCAGTACTTAGCTTCTCTATCATTTCTCTATACGATATGAACTTGTTCAATGTCTTCATGACTAATTTTATATTTCCATCCTCTTCATTTGTCACCAATTCTTTAGAAACGAGTTCAGTGTTCTTCGTAAGCTTAACAGGGAAGTGACCCTTGGAAATCATTTCCGTTTCTCTCTCGATCTGGACTGCATCATTCTTGATATCTAGCAACCTCTCAGATAAGGAAATTCTTGATATGTAATCAACAAAAATCATACTTGATAAGCCATACGATTGTGTAATGTACATTGGAAGGTTCAGTTCACGTGATATGTTGTTAACTTGACATAAAAACTCGTTATCTAGGATCTCTGTGATTATCACTAAGTCAAATTTGTTCAAAAAGGATTTGTCAAGTAGTAGTTTTTCTGTATCTGAAGTAATGGTTGTTAAATTACATCTAGGATTCATGTCCTTCATGTTTGCCTCAGCTATATCTAACCTTTTCACCTTTCCTGTCATGTTTTCAATACTTGACTTGTATATGAAGAATTGGTTATAGTATGTGTTGACATCTTCAACATCAATCACATGGTCATCTAAGACTGTGATGTTCCCAATACCTGAAAGTAACAGATTTTTCATAATCTCTGTACCAACACCGTTTAGGTTAACAACCAAAACATTACTTTTCAAAATCAACTTCTGAGTAGACATACCCCATAGTCTGATTTGTCTATCATACAGTTCAACATCAACGTTATCTTCTGAGCCCATATTATACACGTGCTACAAATTATTTTTGGGTAATTGACGTAATTAATCTAAATTGTGTATCAAGCTTTTTGAAAGAATATATAAAAAATAATGAAAAATTGAATATGAAAGTTTGCATAGTGAAGGTTTGTATCGGATATAGCCAAAAAAAAAGAAAAAAAACACTGGTAACTTGGTAGAGAAGGAGAAATGGCGTAGAAAAAAAAAAATACATTGTAGCATTTTCAATGGTTTGCTACTAATTTAACGAACTGAAACAAATCAAGAATATAGATGAAGTATTTGTGAAAACTTTTTTTAAAAAAACATACCAAAGTACACACACGATGAATTTGAATACAATTCTTAATAACGACTTTAGCAGCATACTGAAAAGTCACAAATCTACAAGCCTTAGCGATCCCACTCCTTCGGAACAAACAAAGGTTTATCAATTGCCATGCTATTTTTCTCAAGAACAATTGGACTTATACAAAAAGGTGATCCAACTTCACTACAGTGACATTCTTCAACTTATTAACAATGATTCTAAGGACATGTCTGATTACACAAAGAACTCTATGGACTTACTGGCAATCAATCTAGAATCAGTTTCCATACACCCCTATGTTCTGATCATGAGCAAGCTACCTAACTCTAATAGACAATTGGTATTCAAGGAATTTGTTAAAACCCAGCTTTTGAACAACTCAGGGAAACTTTACGCCTTAAAAATGCTTATAGAAAACATCAAAGAAACAAAATCAAAGAGAAATGTTGTTGTGTATTTCAGAGGTGATTTCAACATCAACAATCTATATGATTTTGAAGATACAAGATACAAGCATTTATCATACATTCCTGGTGATATTTTACAGGAAATCCAATTGAGAAGAAACACAGTATCTGATTTACAACTCGGTGAGATAAAATCAGAAGATCCTAATGACGAAGACAGTGATTTGGAGGATCTAGCCAAAGCAAACATTGATGAAGCCATGATTCCAATTAATGTCAAGGAAAATTCAGGAGAGGATATGAATGATAGTGATTCAGGAGAGGAAGCAAGTAAAAAGAAAGACAAGAACGGGAAGGCATTCAATGCAAAGTCCATTGAAGAAGACTCCATCCAAAGCAGCATAGGGGGAAGATCCAAATCAACATTGAGTAGCACCACTCAACCCACAAGAATATGCGATATACTGGAGGCGATCTTGACGGCGAGCTTAACTCCGAAAAACACGGGCAAGATCCATGTATTAAGATATGATGGGAAGAAAGGATTAAAGAGGGACATTAAGAGTCCAACGAGTACAGACACAGCGAGCAATGTCAATGAAAATAAAGGAGCCAGCGGTAAGAAAAATAACGGTTTCAAAGACGAATTGACTGTTCATTTGGTGTCAAACATGGAGGTTGAATGTCCTGTTGAAAGTGCTGACCTGGTGATTACCTTAGATTCATGCTCACCACCCAAGAGCTTCACTCCTTTACAAAATGTAGATACTATTTCATTGTTTACACCGTATTCAATTGACCACTTTTTGAAGCTTAAGGAGTTGAATTCGTCAATAGGAGTAAAAGATGTGATCATGAATGTTATCTGCAATAGAGATAGAGCAGGAACACTGAATGATTCGTGGATTTCCGAGTACTTGAATGGACTACAAAGCGTGTTGCCTTTACAAGGCAACTCCATTTTTAAGAGCGAGGAATACTTCAGCTTCAAAAAATACAAAAAAGGAACAAAGCAACTGACAGAACAGATACTGGAAAATTCAGATGATTTATACGGGGACTTTTTGGAGAATTATGTCAATGGGTTGGATTCGGGAGATTCTGTGTTTAATTTTTTGAGGTATCTAAAGCATATAGATCATCGTATAAACTTTTCACAACTTTCGGATTCAGACATTACAAATGTCAGAAAGTTGATAAAAGAAAGAGTTCATTTGAAAGATGACGACAACTTGTTGAATGAAGACACCTTTAAAATCACAAAGAACCTTATTGTCAATTTTGATCAAAGAATTTTGTATCAGCTGAACAAAGGCTTGACAAGTTTTAATACTAATGAGATGAAAAAGGAAATTTCCAGTGAGGAAATATTTGATAAACTACAGAATGAAAAAGAATTAAACAAATATGCGGAAGGATTGAATAAATACATCGATAACGAAATAGCCTTTTTCAATTCTGAATATGACTTTTTGGTTAAAAAGATTGTTGTTGATGGTATTAAATATACAAAAGAATCTAACGAAAAGATAGATCAGGGTCTTCACAAACAGAAACTATTAAGAGAGGAAATATCAAAGCTCAAGGAAGAGTTGAACAAAAGGGAACTTGATAATAATAACTCTGACAATGAAGTCCATCATTTGAAAAGAAAAATTGATGACAAGGTCAAGGAAATTGAATATCTAAGCTCAGAAATAGAAAAAGCAGAAAAATCAATAGTAGACTCCAACAATGAAATATCGACTTTACAACAGAAGCTAGAAGCTGTTGAATCAGAGATTGAATCCAAGATGTCAACGATTACTTCAAAAAAGAGAGAAATTTCAGAAATGCTCAATTCCAATGAAGCTCTTAAAATCAAGGAAGTCACTGACGAATCCAACAACTTCTTTACCTTGGTTTCTGAACTTCCTTCAAAACGTTCCAAAAGACAGAGAAGAAGATAGATCATGCTTATATATATGAATACAACAAAACTCATTCCTTTTTCTATATAAAGTTAATTTTTGAATTAAAGCCAGCAGTCAAAATCTGTCCATCGTTCAATATTTTTGATGTTAACAGCTTGTCACCAGCAATGACCATGTCCTTTTTGTTGTCGTTTATGTTCTCTATATTACCATTCCTCAAGGTGTTTATCTCCACACTGGCATCCTTGAATCCGGTGCTCACTAAAATATCATCCCTCAACTCCATTGAAGTGACTAGGTTCCCTTGATGTACAAGTTTTTCATCAAGCAAACATTCATTGATTCCGTCAATGCTCAATTTTCTCAAATCAAATATTTTTAGCTTTCCTTGGCCACCCGCTATCAAGGTGTGGTTGTTATTCAAAAGCTTCATGTCATGACAGGGCTCCTTGTCCAAATTCTTTGATCTTCCGATTAAGAATCCTGATCTAAGATCATGCATTTGAATTTCATCGTTGGTTGCTGTTACAAAAAGATGATCAAAGGAAGATAAGCTCATTGCTGTCAGTCCTGAAGTATATCCATCTTGTTTGTATAAAAGAACATCGGGGTTATTTAAATCTAATAAGGCCCATGTTTTGTCATGTGATATGGTCAATACATTGTTTGAAGAGTGATTCAATGAACACATGTCAACTATTCTATCCTTATGTATCTCCGACTGTGTGAGTTTCCCTGATTTCATCAATGAGAGTGTTCCGTCTTGTGCTCCTGATACAATCAAGTCGGAGTCCCTGATGTACGAAAGTGCAGAGACTCTGGTATTGTTGTGATTGTAAACAGTCTTGTGATCATGTGTATCAATGTTGTAACTGGAGATATCTCCTCTATGTGTTGAAAATAAAATTTGGTTATTTTTGTACTCTACAATTTTGGCTATAGCACCATTTGCTGTGAAGCTTGATCTTTTCGTTAGTTGAAATGTATGTTTCCCATCGAAGCTAAGGGTCCTTTGAGGTTTTTGTTGAATGTAACTTGGATAACTTTTGATGAGTTCCAATCTAAAGTTTATAGTTTGTAGATTTGCTGGAGTATAAAAGTCATCTACAGGCACTAAATCAGTCATCTTCCAATCAAAGGTGTTTATCTATCGGTCGTCAAGTGTTCTTCATAAAAGCGATGTGTAGAAATATGATAAAAAAGTGATAGTTTTGAATATTAGGAAAAAAAAAAATATAAAATTATCCCATACAGGAAAAAAAAAAGTAGATCCTGATGTGTTAAAATGTAAGAATTACTAGAAACACCAAAAAAAAACACACTTAACAATGTCTATTGATAAACCACTCATAGCTAAATTCATTGATGAGTCAGATGATTTGTTAAATGATGAAACACATCTGGAGTTCTATATGTCTCAGCACTTGAGAATGAATGGACTGTACTGGACGGTTATTTCAAAACAAATGATAGATCAGGAAATAGTTGAATCTCAAAAGGAAGAACTTGTAGCATGGATAAAGGAGTGCCATGACAATGACACAGGAGCATTTGCTCCTTATCCTGGACATGACTGTCATATTCTATCAACTTTATCAGCAATTCAACTATTGATAATCTTTGATAACACAGAGTTTTTAACTGAAAAGGTATTCCCCAAAGTTTTCCAATACATTAAAAGCCTCCAACTTGATAATGGCGCATTCAAGGGAGATACATTCACTGAAGAGTTGGACACAAGATACTCCTATAATAGCTTGCACATACTTTACTACATCAAAAAGTATTCACCACACTTATTCAAACAGAATGGATTACACAAGGTTGTCGAGGATGGGTTGACATACTTGAAAAGATGCTTTAACCATGACGGTGGCTTTGGCCTTAAGCCACAAAGAGAATCCCACGGGGCTCATGTATGGACGTCATTTGCGAGTTTTGCCATCTGGGGTGAGATAGACAATTATTTCAGCAAACAGGAGCTAGAGGACTTGAAATGGTGGCTTAGTGAAAGACAAAACCTGGATGGTGGGTTGAACGGAAGACCTTGCAAACTATCTGATTGTTGCTATTCATGGTGGTGCTTAGCTTCTTTGAAGCTTATAAACTATAGCAGCTACTTCAAGCAGAATAAACGTGACTGTCTGGAATCTATTGACCTACAGAAGCTAAAGCAGTTTATTACACAGTGCCAGGACGATGTTAATGGTGGGATTTCAGATAGACCAGGGAATGTTGTTGACATTTTCCATACTTGCTTTGGACTGACTGGAATGTCTCTTATAGAAGAAGTTCTTGGCGAGCAAAAATTCAAAAAAATTGATCCTCGTTTCTGTATGCTGACAGATATAATAGATTCCAACTGATATATATAATTGTAATTCAATGTCATTTATAGTTTCAGTTCTTTCCAGAAATACTTTCTCAAGCAAGGTGCATACTCCCACCATCCACACAAGGATGCCTCCGAATTGGAAATGAATTTACCTGTATTGACTGCCTGTACACCATTGAAAGATGTATTGTAAGAAGAAGCAGATGTGTCAACCAAAACAATGCTCGTGGGTAGAGGATTCAATTGCAGGAAATGGTCAAAGTTCCAGTTTATGATGTTTTTGTGGAAAAACAAATGTTGCTGAGAAATCAATGTTTTGACCACTTTATATTTTTCTTTCTTTTTATTTTCCATTTGGTCTAGTAAATCAACTTCTTTGTCTGTGGAGCTATCTACATCATTTTCTAAATCGTTGTTGATGAATTGATTGTAGTATTTGTTGTTCACTATTACAATTTCTTGATTTAAGTATATCAGTTTGACAGGGTTACTCTTAAAGTGACAGTTTTTCAAAACAATTGGGGAATTGTGATTCTTTATGAAAAAGTCTGGTATGCCGGACTTGGGATAGACATCATCTGAACCAAACCAAGGATCGTTTTCACCTGGAACAAAAATAAATTGTGTCTTTGAATTCAACAATGCTTGATATTTATTGATTATACCAAACAAGGCGTTGAAGTTTTCGCTGTAGTTTTTGTAAACGTTTTCTGAATTCGACATGATATCCACTTTTAAACTTTTGGATACAAAGGACCCCTGGAACACTATGAATCTGGGTATGGCTAAAGTATCAGCTTGAAAGGTTTCTAACACCCTATCAATACCATCCAGAACCTTTTGATCATCAAGGAACATGTCTCCTCCCAAAAATGCAATCCAGTTTTTCTTTAATTTCAAATTAATGTCCTCTAGTTTTAAAAAGAAATCTTCATTTAGAACGTATTTTTGCTCATTGTTGATGCCTAGATAATCCATCTTATTTAATCTTTTAGAAATAGTCACTGGTCTAGGTTCGTTGTTAGGAAAATGGATATATTTGACATGGAAAACCTCACCAATAGTGAAGTAGATCCCCTTTAAAATAAGAACCTCACCAGAAATCAAGTAATAATCAATGTGGCTATACTCCGCGTTATTCAAGTTCAATTTGACAACACCACTCGGATCTTCCAAGACCCACTCATTTCTAAAGTTTTTTCTTATAATACCACATATAATGAAAAGCTCCTCATTTCTCCCCAGAAGGTCCTTGATGGGATTAAACTTCACTTCAGAATCAGTGTTTTTGAAATGCTTGGATTTAATAAGTTCTATTCTATTGATCAATGTTTGGGGCTTTTTCAGAGGATTAATGATATTTCTGTGTTTGTGTTCCATGTCTGCAAACGCCGATCGCTTCAAGGTAAAGCTTTTTTGGTGGTGATCATAATTCAATGACGGAAGTTCATCAAAGCTGGAGAATTTTATGAAATTGTGATAGTTCTTTATTATTGATTGTTCTTGCTCAATATCCATAGATATGTTGACCTGATCTTCCTCAAATATCTCATCATTCCCCACATCTTGAACAGAAGTGGAATTACCAGGCTCGACATCCATACCAGATAGTTCCAAGTTCTCCTTGTTGGACAAATCAAAGGAGTTTTTCGTTTCATATAAATCCTTGTATATTGAGATGATTATATCCTTATCCTCAAATTTCTTGCCATGATTTCTCCCAATCCATTCTCTGGCAATGGAATCTATAATTTTCTTTGTTTGGTTGAGTTTCGTTGTTCTCCATTCCTCACCTATGGCTCTGTTACCTATGATATAAGCAAGTGTTTGAAGGCCTGTAGTGGTTAATAAAAGGTTATGTTGTTTTGTGATGATTCTGTAAATGATTGGTCTGATGACATGATTAGGTATGTCAACAGGAAGAAAGATGGTCTCCATATCAGTGATGGGTTGTTTGTTTGGTTTTTTGGTTAGAAAATCAACTTTATTTTTCAAATTTATTTCAACTTTGAAATTTTTTTTTTTTTTTTTTTGTTCAACGTGGATTTATCAGACGCGTTGTTCAGTACAGGAAAGATGGTGGATATGAGTGCTTCTGTCATCGCTACCAAGTGTGTTTCAAACAAACGAGCACACAGACGCGTTAACAAAACGTGAAGGGGCAAATTTCCCAAAACAACAACAAAGAACGTATTGGGACAGAAAAGAAAAAAAAAGAGTATAAGATTTTAGATTAGCCGCGTATGCCAAAAAAAAAAAAAAAGAAGCCAATCCCCCCGTAGCAGATAAACAACCTACTTGAAACTTCCATCAGTGAACTGAGTGTAAAAAAAAAATACATTAATAACAACATTGTGAATTGTTAATTTTGAAGAAAACACGTTATTTAAAAGAAATGATTTAATTAATACAAAGTCCTGGTAAGAAGAACAACAGTAAAATACCATTACTAAGTTTAAACACGAATATTTTATCTTATTAGTCCAAAAAAAAAAAAACGCTAGATTTCATAGCAAAGAGTATTATCCTTTTAGTTACATTTCAATCTATACAAAGAGTTTCAAACACACCGGAATTGATAATTAAATCAACACACAATGGAAAATAACCACAACAAATTCAAATTCATTCTTTCCAAGATGAATGTAGATGATAACAAAGTATCATCTAAAAGATCCAAGTTAGACGAAAAGAGATTGAATGCAAGAAACAAATACAAAGTTCAAAAGTCAAACAGAGTTAGTAAGAAAAAAAGACAACAGCCACCTTCTATAATGAACAAAATAATTGGATTCTTCACAAGTGGTGATAATAAAAAAGAACATCAAAGTGGTGATGATTCTCTGTATGATATCCAATCAAGATTCCATAACGAAGACCAAGTCAAGACCATCAAGAAAAAATTAACCAGTGCATCAAACAAGAGCACTAAGAGCACCTATGTGGATGATTCGTTATTCAACTTCAAGGGGAAAAACTACTACAAAACAGCACTTCCCAAAAGCCCCTCTAAAGAAGAATCTCCATTAACCTTAAGGCAATTGTCTGACAAGTTGTTGGAATATGAAAAGACTATAAGTCTTTTAGAAAAGAAAGTGAGTGACATGTCAAATGAGGTGACCTTAATGCAGCAACAACATAAACAAAACAATGGGTTTGTTGACATGTCCTTGATAGAGGAAAAGAGAAAAATCAACAACCTCCAGTCAAGTGATCCATTGATTGACTTTGATGACAACGGCAACAGCAACATAAACGACAACTTGAGGAAAAGAAACAAACATGGCAACATCATGGCGTTTGACAAGCTGTCTCCGATCAAAAGACAAAACACCTTTCTTGGTCCAGAAAGAAACAGTGCCCTTGATGCTTCGCCCAAGGAGTCAGGCAAAAGAAAGGCAAATGCAATAACAAGCTCTCCAACAAAGACATACAAGGGAAACAAGTTGAGTAACACCAACATCACGAGACTGCTGAGAAACGAGAACAACAAAAGCGAGGATTCTTACGACTGGAGACAAATAGAGGAGGATTCCATTTCGTCCAGTGACATTGAGTAGGGTATATATATTGTATTTGAAAGAACGTTCTTTGAGTTAATAATTTGGTATTTTTAATAAAATTAAAAAAGTGGTTTTAACATTTTTTTTTTTTTTTAAATTAGTCCAGCGTTTTCAAGGGAAAAAAAAAAATATACAACAAACAATCTTCATAGATTAGAAAAACCTGAACCAAAAGTATAAAACAACCATAACACACAATGAGTGATGTTGATTTTTTAAACAAAGGTCTTGAACTCATAACGAGTGCAATTGATCTTGACAACAACAAGAAATACAAAGAAGCTTATGAGTCCTACTACAATGGACTGGACTACCTGATGCTTGCGATCAAGTACGAAAAAAACGAAAAGTCGAAGGAACTTATACGTGTGAAGTTCATGGAGTACCTGAACAGAGCCGAGAAGCTGAAAAAGTTTCTGGAGGATGAGGAAAAGCAGCCTGCCAAGGAAACCACGGAGAAGAAGAACGACACCAATACAGACGAGGACAAGTTGAAAAGTTCCATTTCTCAGGCAATCCTGACCGAAAAGCCAAATGTGAAGTGGTCAGACATCGCTGGGCTAGAGACAGCCAAGGAGTCCCTGAAGGAGGCCGTGATTCTTCCTGTGAAGTTTCCGCACCTGTTCAAGGGGAAGAGAAAGCCAACAACAGGTATTCTTCTTTACGGCCCTCCTGGTACAGGTAAGTCGTACTTGGCGAAGGCTGTTGCCACCGAGGCCCAGTCTACGTTTTTTTCCATTTCATCATCTGACTTGGTTTCCAAGTGGATGGGTGAGTCTGAGAAGCTTGTTAAGAATCTTTTCCACTTGGCCAGAGAAAAGAAACCCAGCATCATTTTCATTGATGAAATCGATGCCCTGACCTCTGCAAGATCCGACAACGAGTCTGAGGCATCGAGACGTATAAAAACGGAGCTGTTGGTGCAGATGAACGGGGTGGGCAATGACACCCAGGGTGTTCTGGTTCTGGGAGCAACAAACATTCCCTGGCAGTTGGACTCGGCCATAAGAAGAAGATTCGAAAAGAGAATATACATAGCCTTGCCTGATCTGGGAGCACGTTGCAAGATGTTTGAGCTGAATGTGGGCGACACCCCATGCACCTTGAAGAGAAAGGACTACAGGGTCCTGGGAAAAATGACTGAGGGGTACTCGGGTTCCGATATCAACACAGTTGTCAAGGATGCGCTTATGGAACCTATAAGAAAGATCCAAACAGCCACACACTTCAAAAAGGTTGCTTGTGATGGATCCACAAAATTCACACCTTGCTCACCAGGCGACCCAGATGCAGTTGAGATGTCATGGTTGGATATTGAAAACGGCGAGGATCTATTGGAACCGGACCTAACGCTCAAGGATTTCATCAAGAGTGTCAAAAGAAGCAGACCTACAGTCAACCAGCATGATTTAGACAAGCAAATAGAGTTTACTAATGACTTTGGGCAGGAAGGCAATTAAATAAAAGCATTACTATATATAGGTTTATTCAATAACATTGATGTTGTTCTTTTCATCACTGGTCTTAACAGAGGTTATTTTTATCTTGATGATTGCATATGAGTCACATTTGTAGTTCATGGATTCAGGGTCTTGCTTTTGCAAGTAATCCTGATAATACTGTATTTCCTTTTCATCCTTCAAGACAAAGGCCTCGCCTGAAATAGAAGCTGAAATGTTTCTCTTCAACTCTTGCTGGTTCAATTGCTTTAACAAGTTGCTGAATTGCTCGTTTTCTTCATTAGGGTTTTCCTTCCCACTTAGCATCCAGTCGTGCAACAACACAGAAACGTTTTTGTTTTTGCAAATGTTCTTAAACTTGGTTGTATGCTTTGGTGTTAAAACAACTATCAATTTGTTGTCTTCTGGTAAAAAAGTCTTGTCCTCTGAGATGTATAGGTAGTGCATCATGGATATGGAGGGAACATTGGTTTCTGGATTGGAAGTGGCTAGGTGAAGATACTTTGATTCAGAAAGCAAGTATTTCAAGTGATCAGGGAACTGTGATTTACTTAAATTAGACATTGTTTATGTGCTCGTGGTGTTTGTCTAAAGTTTGGGTTATACACGACTGAATGATATGAACTAATATTAAGGGTTTGTTGAATGTGTATATTTTTCCCGATAAACGTTTGAAACGCTACACGTTGGGGAAAAAATAAAGATGAAAAAAAAAAAAATTACACGTGCAACAGGGTTGAAATGATCCACTGCGAGAGAATATTCAAAAATTTTTTGAAAATAAAACATATCCAATGATTCACAATTATATATACAACTATATTCTTACTTGGTGCTTTCTGTTATGTAGGTATATCTGGGAGCCACAGAAGATTACCAGACCAAGGTAAACCAATGCTGTGGTGAAAATGGTCTTTGCTATAAGAACCCCTTCTTCTATAGTAGGATCGTTTATGGAGTGACCCACAAACTCTTCGTGTCCTGTGTTATATAAGTGTCCCAACACTGTTAGAATCACACATCCAAATATGGAGATAATGGTACAGAACCATGCCTTTCCCTGTCCTACAACTGGTTTCATTTTTTTTATATTATAGTGTATGCAATTTCTTTGGTTTTTTTTATCTAAATTTGTATAGTTTGATTTAAAGGGATGAAAGTTCTTACAACCAAAAAAAAAAAAAATTAACGGAAAAAGGACATCTTGGCAAAAAAATAATGAAAAAAAAAAAAAAATAGTGAATTACAGTTCTGGAGTGGAAATAAACACGTGACAGTACTCAGTGATCACCATTATGTAAACCAAAACAAACTTACAAGCCCTCAAACTTTCTTATACCATGCTTCAAGGATTCTTCCTTTCTTTTCAGTTCCTGTTGCTTCTTCTTTTGCTGCTTCTTACTAATTTTCTTAATGTCCTTGTTTGACATCTTTATTTCTTGGACCTGTATGTTCAATGGCTTTTCCTCCATGGACTTCTTAAAGCTGGCTATAGCCTCGTCATCACTGTTGGATTCATCTTCATCATCACCACTCAGACTATCAGACTCGTCATCTGATGAGCTTTGGAAACCGTCACTGGAATCATCTTTCATAAAGGCATCACTCATTTCTTCCTCTTCTTGATCAATGTTCCACACCTTGATGGTGTTCATGGATCCAGAAACCAGTCTGTATTCGTAGTCAATGTCCAATAACGAAACATCCTCATACTTCCCATGATGGATCTTCTTGACTATTCTCTTGACTTTCCCATCAAGCAAGTACACAAAGCCGTCTGTGCACCCACACCAGATTCGGTTGTTGTTCAGCATTGTTGGCATCAGACTCTCAATCCCCTCGTTCTTGGATATCTTGATTCTTCCTATCTGGTCATTGTACTCATTCAAACCGTACTGCCAGAATGTCAAGACTCCCTGGCCTTGCCCACAAAACAAAGTGGAATCGTTTTCGTCATCATTCAAAAAACACAAGGATAACAGCTCATCCTCTTGATCCTCAGATGACTGCACCTTTGTTATGTCCTTCCATCTGCAGTCCCATATCTGGACAGTTGTTTGGCCAACGGATATGAACTTGTGGATGGACAGCCCCTCTGTGATGAACTCGTCCTGTACTTTGCTTTTTCCTGTTTTCTTGATGACTCTTTTGTAATTGCTTTTACTTAGGGCTTCTATTTTGTTGATGCTGTCTCCATTGTGCAGCCCAACAAGTTCATTAAACATTTCCAGCTTGTACTGTGGGTCATACTTCATCACCTTAACAATCCCTTTTTCCTCTGTCCCCATCAAGATGTACTCATTGAAGGTGAACAGGCAGTTTGGCTTTACTTGTAACTTTTCCAAGTCCTCAAAGTAGTACTTGTCTAGAATCTTTCCGTTTTCACTCTTGAAAAGCTTCATGTGGTTGTCTGAACCAACAGACACGGCAGTTTTTTCATCCAGGTATATCACATTTCTACACGACTTTTCATGTCTCTTTGTCTTCCACAAGAGATTGACATACTGGGCCATGTCACTGGCTTCGATTTCTTCATCGTCTTCGTTGAACAAAGTATACTTGAATTCCTTCCCTATCTTGTTGAATACCATTTTAATTTTGTTGTCTTCAGTGATGTTGTATTCGATGCAGCATACATGGCCAGTTGAAAACCCTATAAGCATTTGGTTTTTGGCTGGGTGCATGGCCATGGTGAAAATAGCATTTTCACAATCAAGTGTGATGTTCAATAATTGAGAATCCATTATTATTGTTATTTTTTGGTTTTTGATCTATATATTAAAGAGACTTTGCTCTTCTTTTGAATAAAGTAGAAGATTTTCAATTTTCTCTATATATAAAAAAAAAAAAAATAAAACATGATCATTGCCCGTGTCCGAAAGAGGGAATCAATGTTTAATATATACTAAAAAAAAAGAAAGAAATTAGCCATCAAATTCATACACTAACTCATTGGATTCCTCCACGACTCCAAATTGACTCAACGCTTTGCTTGATTCTAGCCTTTTCTTCATCATCTATATCCTCATCGGAGTTGTCCCCACAAAAGGCATCCAAAATACCCTGACCAAGTTTTTTACTCATGTTTTTCAAAGCCAGTTGCTTTTCTCGTTGGTAATCATTCGCTAGCTGAATGCTCTCAACAAACTCTCTCGTGTAAACATCAGGATTTCTGGTGTTTTCAATGTACTGGATGACATCAAGGGGAATGTTGACGTTTCTTTCTGTTTTGCTGAGTGCAAACGAGTCCTGGTTCAGTTCCTTGATGGTGGTTATGATTTTGTTGAGGTTGTTTAGTATACTGTTTTGGGTATCCTCTGTGTTTGCGTAGTCGTACACAGTCAAGTTCAGTTCGTTGAATGTTTCAATCAGATCCTTTGTTTTGGATTCTATGTTTGTAAGTTGATCAGCCATTTGGTGTATGTTTATTTCTTTGGTCTTATTAAGGAACAATGTTGCAATGATAATAACAATTTTTTACTGTAAAGTGAGATTGTTGATATTTTTTCCCATACGTTTTTGGAAAAGAGCGCAAGGGGGGAAATTTTTACCAATACAAACGGTGGATCACGGGACTGGAGTCCGTTGTGGTGTTAAAAAATTAAAAAAAAAAGCAGAATCATTAACTCACAATGAGTACAATTTCTTAAGTGAAAAAGAAAAAATTATGTAATGCCATACACCATACTCAATGAATTAAGAAACCTTAGTTGCACCTTGCAAGTGCCTATATAGCTGAGAAAGTATACTTAATTACATTTTTTTTATCAATATTCAAAAGAAGACGAAGGAACCCTGAACCAGCATACAATCAACAATGTCGGAAAGCTTAACCACCAACTCAGGAACAATCCAGTTCAATGAGTCTCAATTGAAACACTGGAATGATCATTTACAAAAATTACAGTCTCCAGAGGAAATAATCCAATGGGCAATTGTCACTTTCAAGAACATTTACCAAATTTCAGCCTTGGGGATCAGTGGTCTATCCATCATCCACTTGCTATCCGAGAAGTTTGCTGAGGAAAAAATAGACTGTATCTTTATTGACACTCTCCACCATTTCCCACAAACTTTGGACTTAGCCGAGAAAATCCAACAAAAGTATTATGGAATGGACTCTGTTTCTGATTTCCACATTGTGAAGCCATTGGGGGTGGATTCAGAAAGGGAGTTCAGTGCCAAGTATGGCGAAAACTTGTGGATCAGCGATGATGACAAGTACGACTATTACTCCAAAGTTGAACCACTGGAAAGAACATACAAGGCATTTGAAATCGACCTTGTGATCACAGGAAGAAGACAAACACAGGGGAACGACAGAGCAAAGATGGACATTCTTGAATACGATGCCATGAACAAAGTCTTGAAACTTAATCCGTTCTACAACCATACCTTCAAGCAAGTCCATGAAATAGTTGTCAAGGGAAAGGTTCCTACAAATGAGCTTCTTGAGTATGGATACAAGTCCATAGGTGACTACCACTCTACTTTGCCAACTGTAGGTGATGATGAAAGAGGAGGAAGATGGTCTGACAAGAAGGGTAAAACCGAATGTGGAATCCATCAGCCAGAGAGATTTTCCAAGTTCAAGTAATTGAATGACAATGGAACTATGTATATCTCAACTTTTTTTTTTAAAAAAAAAAAGGATTATATACTTTGTAATGTATTTATTTAAATATTTCTTCTGACTTTTTGTGAGGTTTCCATGTCTTTTGATTAAAAAAAAAAAAGGTTTGGTAAATGTTATGTGAGTAATGCACGTGACGCATTTTAACTCCGAAAAAGTTTGAAAAAAAAAAAAAAATTTTTTTGTTTCTTAGATTCTTTCCCCTCTACGCTTCTTTTTTTTTTTTTTTTTAAAAAAAAAAAAAGCAATATTTCATTCAATTTATCATATTCTTCATCCACCTTATAAACATAAAGAAAACACTTTGAAGTAACCATTTATAAAAAACTATATCAATTCATAATGTCTACATATGCTAAGATGTTCAGAATGCCTCCTATAAACCCTAGATGGAGCACCATCAAGGATAACGCCAAGAGACAAATCTTTGCTGAAACTGAACTTGAACAACGAACTCTTAAGTCCATATCCAGAAACACACTTCTTCCTACAAAGGTCAGAATGCAAGCTCAACTGCAACTTTCAGCCATGCCTAAGATATCAAAGATGACCCAAATAAGAAACAGATGTGTTGTTACAGGTACAGGTAGATCTGTTCTAGGAGATGGTATCAAGCTGAATAGAATTCCATTCAGAGCCAGAGCCATCAGTGGTGAATTACCAGAATATAAGATTGGTGGATGGTAATATATAACTTTTCATACTTTAATATATATGATCATCAACTTTAAATTTAGATATGTAAATAGAAAAAAAAAAATAAAATAAAGAGAGAGAAGAGCTTTAAGATATGAATACAAAACTGTATGAAAAAGTATCTTCTTGTGTTTGATACCTTAGTTTGTTTTTTAATGAAACAGAAAAATAAAATAGAAAAATAAAATTATTATTAGATCATTTTAGATTTAAGAAAAAAAAACATATAATTTAAATTTTGAATATATCACAAGCCTTATAAAATAGTACACTTTTTCTTATCTTTTTTACCATTTTTACCGGACTTTTTACTCAATTTGGTTTTGTTTTGCTTACCCATCAAGGAAGCTCTGGTGGCAGCTTCAAAGACTTCTCTAACACCAAAGCCTGTCTTGGCAGAACATTCGATATAATCGGTGGCACCTATTTGGTCAGCAACTTCTTGACCTTGTTGTTGGGTAACAGGACCTTCTGAACCTATGCTTTGAAGGTGTTGGATGATGGCAGGGTCGTTTCTTAGATCAACTTTACAACCAACCAAAATGATAGGAACACCTTGACAGAAGTGTAAGACTTCAGAGATCCACTTTTCCAAGACGTTTTCCAAGGAGTCTGGCAAGTCAACAGAGAAACATATGATAACAACATTGGAGTCTGGGTATGATAAAGGTCTTAATCTATCAAAGTCTTCTTGGCCAGCTGTATCCCATAGTGCTAATTCAACTCTTCTACCATCAACTTCAACATCAGCAACATAGTTGTCAAAGACAGTTGGTACATATATGGTAGGGAATTTACCCTTGGCAAAGACCATCAACAAACAGGTCTTACCACAGGCACCATCACCTACAATGGCTAATTTTCTTCTTATGCTACCGTTAACGTTATTATTTTGGGACATTGTATATCAAGAACAAATGGATGTGTTTATTTAACAAAAAAAAAAAGGGGGCGATAAAAAATAAAGGATATAGAGATTGGTTATTATTTTGGATTTCAATATATTCTTTCTTTACTATCAACAGTTGTATTATTGTTCTAATAAAGGATAATAACTTTGAATAAAAAGGCTAATGAGTTAAGTGGTTATAATTGATTATAAAAAACAGATTTAATGATTTTATCTATCAAATTTGATTAACACACTTTAGTTAAATGAAGGAAAAAAAAAATAAATAAACAACAAAAATCCATTGCAAAGGACAGAGAAAATTTTTTTTTTTTCATATTTTTTCTCAAAAGAGATCATGGCAAACCTAAATGGACACATGTTTATTTTTAGCGCCTTTTTTTTTTTATTTTTTGTAAAAAAAAAAAAAAAATTACAGCCAGAAATAGTGCTACACGAATTTCTAGGCTGATCTGGTCATGTGATTGTATTTACTTATATCCGATAATTGAATCAATCCAAAATTCCAACATTTCTTTTTTTTTTCTCTCTCTGTTTTTCTTAGAGTATATCCAGAAAATAATTACCCAATTAGGAATTATTCAGAGTTTTTCTTGCCTCTACCATAGTTTTTTTTTTTCCCTCAGTAATTTGTCCTTATTCTCCAAATTCCATCATATTTCGTTCCAAACTGAAATTCTAATAATTCATTAAAGAAAAAAAAAAAATTTTTCCATTTCTTATTATTTTTCCTATTGGCTTTTTGAAAACTTTAACAATAATATGTTGGGTTTTATGAATATCAAATTTCTAAGTAATACAATTTATAAAGCTTTAACAAAAAAGTTTCAAAAACAACTCCAAATAAAAATAGTTTAGCATATTTTACATTTGTTTTTTAGAAACTCCATCTGTGTTTTTTTTTTTTTTTTTTTTTTCTGAAATAAATTCAATTGAAAAGGGCAAACAAGTTCCAACAAACAATAATAAAATATCAATATCATCAACAACCACATCATGGATTTGCAAGATTTCTTAAAGAGTAACGCTTTCACTCAATCATCCTCCAATGCTTTCAACTTCACCTCAAACAATATTGATCTTTCCAAAATCAATGAAGTTCCAAAGGCTGCTCCAAAGACTCATGACTTGAATGACTTCTTGAGCGGAAAGGCCTCCTCCTTGGATCCTTCTTCTGAAAAGACCATCAACTCCAAGAAGACCTACGTTGAGTTCCCTGTTCCTGATTACCCTCCATTCATGGCCACCTTCTGTAACTTCCCTCCTGACATCACCGAAGAGGGTGTCAAGAACTGGTTTGAAGATGGTATCCAAAACCCAGGCTGTGTATTGAACTTGAACATGCCTAAGAATATGGACAACACATACAAGCGTAGAGGCTTTGTTGAATTCAAATCCAAGTCAGACTTGGAAAAGGCTCTGAAGTTGAGTAGTTCCTTCTTGAACTCAAACAAGCTTTACGTTGATGTTGCTGATCCAAACACCAGAATCAACTCCAACGGCAGAAGCGGTGGATACGGGGGCAGATACACCTCTGGTTTAGCCATGAACTGGAGCAAAGGTAGCGGAGCTGTTCCTCAACAAAACGATTCATATAACCCTAGAGCACAACCTGTCGATTGGTCAAAGAAGGGTGCCAACCAACCTGAACGTGGTGTCCCTCCTTCAGCAGTTGACTGGTCCCAAAAGGGTCAAAACTTCAGAGAACCTAGACAAGAAGGTCCTTCAGCTGCATCCTTGGACTGGGCCAAGAAGGGTCAAAATATCAGAGAACCTAGACAAGAAGGTCCTTCAGCTGCATCCTTGGACTGGGCCAAGAAGGGTCAAAACATCAGAGAGCCTAGACAAGAAGGTCCTTCAGCTGCATCCTTGGACTGGACCAAGAAGGGTCAAAACATCAGAGAACCTAGACAAGAAGGTCCTTCAGCTGCATCCTTGGACTGGACAGCAAAGGGCTCCAATAAGCAAAGAGAACAATCAAAACCAAAAACCGTTTCCCCAACTTCCTTCGATTGGTCAAAGAAAGGTGCCTTCGTTGATGAACCTAGATCCCAAAGAAACTCTAAGAATAATGAAAAAAACGAAGCCAAGTCTTCTACTAAAACTTTAGGCTTCGACAAGTTATCTTTAGATGAAGAATAGGAACATTTTTTATTCTTTCGAAATTTTAGGCTTTTTGATTAATGTATATATTTGAATTAATAAAATCATAGATTTAAATAAAAATAAAAGAAATCTCAATACATGCCACTTTTAGATAGATGTTAAATCAAACAGTCTATGCTTAGGTGTGATGATTTTTCTTATTTCATCCAATGTTAATAAGCAGGCATATCTCTCCATTGATGGGTTACTGAGAGTAGTGTATCTACTGGAATTGGCTGTTTTGAACACTCTTACCAGGTCAACATGTGACTTCATTTTGGTTCTGTGATTGATAAGACCTAGTTTGGTCAATCTTTCCCAACATGATTTCACAACTGTCTTTGGAAATTTCCGAATGGGTATATCTCTGGAATCTTTTGAGTTGTACAAATCCTCATAAAGTCTATATACCTGTACCAACGATGTGGTTTTGTTATTATGTTTGTAAGTCAACCTATCATCTTCGTTGGCAAATAGCAGCTTGTTTTTCTTTGTCATCAATATCAGAAGAAGTATCTCTAAATCAGTCAAAGACTTAACCAACTCAGACAAGCTGTTTCTATTTGTATTCATGTAGTATTCGACAATAGCACTTGGAAACTTGGTCTCCATATCCTCCCATGTAGCCATGTTGAAATTGATATAATTCAATCCGTTCAATAACCCCATTTGCAGTTGATGATTATTCTTGTTACTATAGAATACAGTTTTCAAGAAATCATTCAGTATCAGAGCATCATCAACAGAGTGTTGATTTCCCCACTTGAGTACCAGAGAATTCCATTGTGATTCCAATCCTGAATTTATATATGAATCATACTCACCAGTTTCTTCATCCAAATTGAACATTAAAGTATTATAAAAATCAGCTTTGAATGTATCAAAATCATTCAAGGGCTTGAATGTTATGAATGTATTCGAAAATCGAGAGTGCACTCTCTTTTCCAACATGTTTTCAATGTAAGGCAAGGTGGTGATACCCAAAAAGCAAGTTGAAAAGGCATATTTATCATTATTCCCATCCATGAAGTCAAACAAGTTATACAACAAGGTTTGTCTTTCAATATCTTCAGAAAACAGCTCTAAACTATCAACAATGAAAAAGACAGTTGGCAGTTGATTTCTTCCTATCAAGAACTTGTTCGTTTTATTCAAAATCAGCTGTGCATCATTGGCCAGAAAACTCAGAAATGTATCAAATGCCTTTGTTTTGTTCTCTCCGGATACAAAGTCAGCATTGTGATCCAATCCGGTTGTATTAACCCGTTCCCCTGTTTCCAAATAGGTGAAGTATCGATCCATTTTATCCTTGAACAGCTTATCAAGAGTGACTACGTCCTCATCAAGGTCATCAATTTTTTTGTTTTTCAAATTGTTTATGTCAATGTTTCTGTATACCTGGTTTTCAAATTGTGTGAGCAATGTGTCAACTGATGTGTCAACAACACCACTCAGGTTGATAATGATGTTGTTATTCTTGATGTCACTCGACAATGCCTCATCAATGGTCTTTTTGACAATGTGCAGATCTGTGGGATTGAAGACTTGAATGATAAAAGATTCGTTTCTTTTCCCACTTGATGAATTACAACACTTGTTCAACTTCCATTTGATCCTATCTAGATTCTGTTCGTAGTATTGAGGCACCTTCTTTTCCAGATGAATTTTCTTCAAAAGTGACAATCGTAGTTTATGGATGTTTTGTTCATCAAAGTGGCCTAAGTCCATTACGTGTAGTTTATAATAAGTTGTATGCTATAGTATATATATTTGGTGTTATGTGTCAGGTTTTTACTCTTTGAAATGATAGTGTTTCTGTTTAGATTTTGTTAGGAAATATTTTAGTTTCAAATCGTGTGAGGATGCACGTGCCAGAACTTCTTCAGACTTTATTTTCACCGCCAAAAAATTTTTTGTATTTTTTATTTTTTTTTTTTGGCTACCTTAAATTGGTCAAAGTCCATACATTACGTTTTGAGCAATATAATCATCTGATGAAAAACAATATAAACAAACTATATATACAAGAATCAAAATAATATTGATAAAAGGTACCAAGTTTGATATTACTACAACTTTGTCTTTTATTATGAGTACAAGTCCTCAATCAACTGGTGAAGCTAAAGATGTTGTAAGTACTCCCAATAACCAATCCAAAAAGTCACCGTACTCTTTATTCAAAGTGGTAAAGACCAACAAGGATCTGGCAAGATGCCCCAAAACAGGATATCCCATGATAGATCTATCAAGCAAGCCCACAAACATGAACGATCCTTACTATCATGGATTAGTTACTGAAATACAAGACCATTACGAACCTCTTGTGAAGCATATAATGGGGAAGGGATCCTTTGGAGAGGTCATCAAGGGTATAAATTTGCAAACAAACAGGCTTGTAGCTATCAAGAAGCTCAAGATAATGAAAACTGATGACATATTCCCCATAGTGGCTCAGAGAGAAATCATGATACTGAAGAAAATGTGCCATCACAATGTGATAACTCTGAATGATGTGATTTTTGACAATTTTGAAAAGTTTGCCATCAACCCAAAGGAACAATCAACAGTTAGCAGTGCAAAGTCGTCTAACAGAAACCCGTTCATGACGGAGGCTGAGATGAACTCAATTGGAAACCCAACAAACATTGCCCCAGACAGGTTCTTCTACATGGTTCTCCCATACATGGTGAGTGATCTTGCTGGGATCATCCACAATCCATATTTTGAACTGACCATACCGAAAATCAAAAACATCTTGATGCAGATGCTGTCTGGGCTTGATTACATCCACAAAATGAAGTACTTCCACAGAGATATCAAAACAGCAAACATTCTTATTGATCAAAACGGAGTTTTGAAAATAGCTGACTTTGGGTTGAGCAGATTGTACTATGGATGTCCTCCAAACAAGAAGTTGCCTGGTGGATCCGGTGCTGGGATGAAGTTCACAGCACTGGTTGTCACAAGATGGTATAGAGCACCTGAAATCGTGTTGTGTGACCGTTTTTACACAACAGCTATAGACATATGGGGTGTTGGGTGTATATTTGGAGAGTTTTTCATTAAAAAGCCCATTTTACAGGGGAAAACAGATATAGAGCAAGGTCACTTGATTTTCCAGATGTTTGGGAAGCCTGATCAGCAGTCATGGCCAACTTTGAAATATTTAAAGCAGTTTGATGCCCATTACTCAAATAAGCAATATCTAGGCAACTATAAGGGCATTTTTGGTTCATTTTTGGACGATAAGGGATTGGATCTTTTCCAGAAGATGATGACGCTGGATCCTTATCAAAGAATTACAGCCTCAGCAGCCTTGGAACATGAGTGGTTCACCATGGATCCCTGTCCAGTGCAGAATCTGCAATTTGAAAAGGTTATGGAATCTCATGAAAGTGATATAAACAACTTTGATAAATTAAGGGAGGAGATGTTAAGTAAGGCAGCCAATGGTAAAAAAGTTGACAACAACATTTCCAGACACTCAGAAAAGCCACAGTCATCGTCTGTTGGCCGGTTTAGAGATGGTTCAGATAAGGTTGCTTCTAAAAGAGCCAGAAGCGAGGAAGATTTAAACAAAACTTTACAACTATTGGATGATGTCCAGCCATTGAGTAATGACAGATCCAATCGATATAATAGAAACCAAACGAGGTATGGATCCAACAGCAGATTTGAAAAACCCTCAAGATTCCAAGGAAACACAGAAACAACCATGAAAAGTAGATTTGATAATAGACAAAGATTTGAAACGGATAAGCAAGATCGTGCCAGCACCTACCCAAAAGTTGAGAATGTTCCTGAGCAAAACAATGAAGAGCCCAGAGATGAGGTCACAAGCTTTATAAAAGTCTATAAAAAAAAGAAATTTGAGATGGCAACATCTCAAAATGGAACGGTGGAAAGTAATAAAAAAGACACCCACCAAGCTGACAACAAAGCCAAAAAGAAAACGAACAATAGTATCAAGATATCTATAGAGGACATGTATGAATGATGTGTTTAAAGAATAATTTGCTATCACATTCCAAACTTATATTATTTGGTTGATGCCTTTTTCTTTATTCTTGTTTTTTTTTTTTTGCTTTTGTTTCTGTTTTGAGGGTCATTCTGGTCTTTCCAAAAGAAGTACTGTCTGAAAACCTCAAAACCTTGTTTTTTGTAGACAATCCTTGGAAAGGGAAAATCGTACTTTATTTTTATTTTTATTTTTTTGGTGCGGGAAAAAAAATGAAAATATTCAGCAGAGTTAAACCGTAGAGGGAAAACATTGATTAAGGATCTGAAAGTTGTTTCACAGCACCACAAGTCGATGACTTATCCTTTGGGAAAAACAAAACGATGCTTATGTTTCATAATTTTAGAGATGGTTGTTGGAAAACAGCTTTAGCATTTTTCATTCTTCTTGGTAAGTACATGTTATTTATTCTGTGATGGTTTTTTTTTTTTTTTTGTTCTTTTTATTTCGTATGTTGTTATAGTTTCGCTTTATTAGTTAAATGATACTTAATCACTATTTACTTCAAAAGATTTATATTGATTTGAGAATATATCAAGGTAACCAAGTAGATAATACAATCATTTTTTTCAAGAAAAAATTATATTTATACTTAGCGGATCTAAAAATAATTCAATCTAGCCAACAATGGTTGACTTATTCAAAAATAAAAACATTGATTCAATCACTATAAAGAAGAAAATATCCATATCAGATTTGAATCAAGAAAATTCAAGTTTCAAATCATCTCTCTCTTTATCCAACACTTCCAATGATGATGGAACAAATAACAAACATAAGAAAACTTTGCATGAAGTCACTTCCAAGGATTTCAACAGAACTCCTAAGGGCCTCATGTTTGCCAAGGATATCAAGGATATATTCTGTATAGTGCTTATATGCTTAGACATGAAAAAAAAGCTCGTTGATAAAACAAACTTGAAGAAAAAGAAAAAAAGAAGCTTTATATCAAAGTTGTCTTCATCAAGTGCCAAAGAGTTCAGCAATGAGTCTTATTACTGCTTTTGTCTGGACGAATGCATTGAGGAAATGCAGAATCTGGCTGTCAATGTTGATATGGAAACAACAACTGTATCTATACTATATTCAATAAAACCTGAAATGTCTTTGCAGTTGATCAAGATATTCATGAATGCTAAGCTGTTGCACAACTCAACTGACCGAACCAACACTGACTTGAACAACAAATCCATTCTACAGCCAACTCCGAAGGGTGTCTCGATATTAACAAAATACATCAAGGATATGGGCATCAAAAAGCAAATCCCTGAAGTTGTCTTTTCAAATCTGAACTCCACCTACCTGTTCAATTTTGAAAGATCATCAGTAACAGATAGAATTATATACAGTGATTACTTTATCAAGTTGATCTTCACTAAAATGTTCAGCGATGCTCCCACCATATGGTCACCTGACACAAAGCCAAACAAAATTGCTAGCTTGAAGACATTATTGGGATGCAATGATAACATTAATGAATTTGACTTCACTGGCCAACAAACCCAAAATATCATGGACATCATCAATCATCAGCGATCACCACAAAATTTATTTGCTGACACCAACATCATTTTACCAGATGAATTCAACGATACCGTTTTGCTGAATGATGAAAATAGAGTTTCCCCCTTGCATCACAAATTCTTCACAAATCCAGAATCTGATTCCCACGTTCAGTACTATTCACATCTGAGTGGCATAAGGATGTATTATAACAAGGAATTCATCGAGAGTATCAAAACAGAAAAAAACACCATAAAGACCAGGAAGCATGTAATTACATATTCATTCTCCACCAAGGCCATTGTCCAATGGTTGATGGACTGTACTGATTTGATTTATTTCAAGGAGGCTGTCATTATGGCGTCATTGTTCAACAAGTGCGGCCTGATCAAGCCCATTTGCTTCAGTCCCTCAGTTTCAAGAAAGGACAACTTCACCATATCCAAAAAGAATCTGTACACATTCACCAAAAAGGGCTGTGATTGGTTGGATTGGAATGAAAACTACCTACAGGCCCTGTACACTGATTGGTCTCAAGAAAAGGAAAAAAGATTAAGTCAACTGGAAAAATCAGTTGTCAGTACAAATTTCAATGAAGAGTTTGTTACTAATGATGCTTCTGAAAGTAAGGAAGTTTATGTTGTTTCCTTGGAATCCATCTTGAATGATCCAGGCAAAAGATTCCTGTTCAAGTCTCATTTAGACAAGGATCTATGCTCAGAAAACTTCACTGCATATACTGATATCAAGAAGTTTCTGAAAAAAATGGACAATGTTGAAAACTTTGTTGATGTCAAGGAAAAAACCAAGAGACTTTCACATAAAGATGCAAAATCCATAAACTTATACAGCTCTTTGAAGGGTAGACTGATGAAGGAGTGCAATGACTGCTTATCAATGGCTTATCAGATTTTTTCCACTTACATAGCTGATAGATCATCAAAGCTGATAAACATTGATTACAACTTAAGAAATTCGATATCCAATCTGATCTTAAACTCAAGCTCCTCATTAACTGCTGCTAACTCGTTAAGTCCATTTTCTGAAGCTTTTGGAAGTAAGAAAACTTTTAAAGAGACAACTGGCTTGAAGAATTTGGTTATTGATGATGCTGTTGAACCAAACTTGGAAACTCACACATCAGAGTGGCCGACCAAAATGAACAGCATGGATAGAAAATCAAAGCCAGTGGGGTTGAACATTTTAGGTGATTCCAGCAAGCAAATCAGAAACAAGGATTCTGATTATTTCTTTTCAAATCAATTGCTCAAGGATAACATTGTGTTAGACTCACCAACGGAAAGTTTAGTGACACATTCTCTTTACATCCTAAGTAAGCTAAAGCCATTACTCGAGGATGTGAACAAAAAATTGTACAAAATAATGGAAACTGATTCTTTACCTAAATTCCTAAATAACAACAAGGAAATATTAGGCGACGTGAAGCAATGATCTTAAATGAGTGTTTCATTATAGGGTTATATATACTATAATCAGTTCACTAATAGATTTATATAATGTTCGAATTTCATTTTTTTTTTTTACTTTTTTTTTTTTTTTTGGCCGGGGGGAAATGATTTAAGCAGACAGAGGCTCAAGAGTTGAACCCTTCTTGATGGTGGCCCAACCAATCAATCTCCAGTGCTTTTCGATTCTTCTGGACAAGGCAATCTTTTCGTTGACTTCAGTACATGCAGGAGAGGTCAGTTGCAATCTGGCCATATCAGCCTTGACAGCAACAACTCTGGCACCAGTGGCAGTGGAACCAATGTTGACCATTAAAACTTCACCAGGTTCCAGCTTTCTGACCTTTGTTTGCTTTGATCCGTCTGTCTTGACACCTAGCAGTCTTCTCAACAAGAAGTAGTTAATTTCTATATCAGTGTAAATGCTTGGCAAGTGCCCCTTGGCACCAACAACTTGACCAACAAGTCTATCGGCTCTACACAAAGTAGGATCAACTTTGGTACCAACACCAATCAAACCACCAGGAACAGCAAACTTCAAGTCGTTGTTTTCAGCAAACAAAGAAACAATCTTGGAGAAAATAGGCTTACATTGGATCTTACCTTGCTTGTCCTTGGTGACTATACCTGGTCTGACTTCGATTTCATCACCCAGCTTGAAAACACCATTCAGAATGGAACCACCAGCAACACCACCCTTCAAGTCTCTGATTTCAGCACCTGGTTTGTTGACATCGAATGATCTGATGACAATCAATCTTGGAGTAACATTGAAGTCTCTTGGAGGAACTGGGATGCTCTTAACAATGCATTCATTGACAGCATCAATGTTATATTTCAATTGAGCGGAAATAGGAACAATAGGAGCTCCATCGGCAATTGTACCCTTGATGAACTTCAATATGGATTTTTGGTGGTCTAGGGCACTTTCCTCTCTCATCAAATCAACCTTGTTTTGCAAGATGATGACATGCTTCAACTTCATGATTTCGATGGCAGCCAAGTGTTCAGATGTTTGTGGTTGTGGACATGGTTCGTTACCAGCAATCAAAAGCAAAGCAGCATCCATAACAGCAGCACCAGACAACATGGTACTCATCAAGATATCGTGACCTGGACAATCAACAAATGACACATGTCTAACTACTTCGTATCTTCCTTCACATCCCTCAGTTTGGCACTTTGGATGTATTTCCTTGTCTGACTTGAAGGATCTGTAACAATCAGGTTCAGGACACACAGGACACTTGTAGATCTTGGCATTGGCATACCCCAACTTGATGGTGATATTTCTTTCAAGTTCATCTTTGAATCTGACTGGTTGGACACCTGAAATGGCTCTAACAACAGTGGACTTACCGTGTGCTACGTGACCAATGGTACCAATGTTGATTGTTGCTTGTCTATTGATGATTTCAGGAGATAGGGGAGTCAATTTGGAAAAGTCCGGGTTTTCAGGTTGCGCTGGCAAACCACCACCTTCTTCAAACTCTCTCTTTGCGTCCTCTTCGTCTTCTATTTGAAATGAAACGCTTTTCTTAGGTTTGTCGGAGTCATTGGAAGGTTGGGATGTTTCGTCGTGAGTCTCAGTTTCATGTTCAAATAATTCTTCATCTTGTTGTTCAATATATTCTTCATCGTCATCGATGGTGTTACCAAACTTATCAACAGCCATTTTGTGAGTTTTATTCTTGGTTTTTTTTTTTTAATTTATTTATAAACAGTGATGTGGACAAAAACAAATCAAAAAAGATATATTCTATGTAATCTTCTGGATTGGTTGCTTAACTGTGGTTATGTCTTGTAGGGGCTTTCTACCTACATCAAATGATCATTTGAAATATATATGTGTTACGAAGTGAATTTCTTTTTTTGTCGTCTGAAGAGGGAAAGTGACTTTAACGAAAAAAGAAGAAGAAAAAAAAAAAAAAAATTTTTTTTCTGGTGACGGAGAAAGGAGTATGGTTTGGACACTAATAAATATTTCCCTTTTGGGACAGTCATAGAAACTATATAAAAATTACACTGTAGGATTGAAGGCAAACTCATTCATCATCATATCAATGTCATCCCACAAAAACTGGTTGTTCGCATTGTTCAAGTTGTTCACACTGCTTGATATGCTTTCGCTTTCCTCTTGGACACTGCACTTACCTGTTTCATTGCCAAATATCTCAGTCATTATGTTGTTGTTGAAGAGAATGTTTGCAGTGTTCATGCCCTCAGGCAATGGACTTGCAGCATTGTTGATCAGGTTCATGTAGTTCATATACTTTGGTGACTTTGCAAACAGCGGTGTTGGCTGGTCCATGCCTCCATATGTTCTGTTGTATTGGTTTCCTAGTGGATTAACTGGATTTTGTTGATGAAGAACATTTGCCGGTGTTTCCTCTCTTACAGACGATGGCTTTGCATGTGTACTCAATGACTTTTCCATCTGGTTGGAAAAGTTGCTGTTTAGCATCAATAAAAATGGCGAGCCGTCTCTCCGCTGAGATATGTTACTTGGTGCCTTATTAAAAGCAGGTACTGTTTTGTTAATCATGCTTTTCAGGTCCAATATTTCCTTTCTGTAATTTGCCGATCTTGGTGACTTTATAGGTGGTTGTGTGTCTGGTGTTGTGTTATATGAGCTTGTGCCTTCGCTTTGGGTTGAGGCAGGAACTGTCATCGGCTCAGGATCCAATGGGATTGTTTGTATGATCTTGGTTGCATTAACCGCTGCTGGAGGTTGACTTGAGGTTTTCCCCTTTCTACCCTTCTTATCAATGTTCCCTTCAGGCTTTTTATCAACTTCACCTCTTTCATTCTCTGTATTCTCGTGAGCTTTAGCAGTCTTAGATTTTTCCATTTCTTGCTTTCTCTGTACACCACTGTGTTGCTTTAGAACATATAAGCAGTCAAAAAACACAGAGGCTGACAATCTGTTTGTTATGGTCAAGTTCAGGTTGAACTCTTCCTCTCTGTATTCCTTAACCCACTCCGTGTATAAGCTTTCGTATATTTGCCAGATTGATTTCATGATTCTTGAGGATCTGTATGGCAAGTCAAACTTCATCAGTGAGCAACCTTGTGCCAGCTTGATGGCCAAATCATAACTTTTTTTGGATTTTTTCAATTCAATATTGGTTTGTAATGATGAAAATGATAATTTACAAATGATGCACGCAGCCTGCCATATGTTCAATACAAATACTCCTGGGAAATATTTGATAATATCAGGCTCTCTTTTGTTCATATCATTGCAATGCTGAATTAGGTCGATACATGCATTGTTCAGTTTTGTTAGACCAACTTTGGTCTTTATGTCCACTTGCTGTGTGGTGTAGTCCTTCAGAAACTTGTCAGTAAACACCTTTTCATCATTGACATTGTCGTCATCAGAACTTCCATTTTTATCACTTTTCAAAAAGTAATTAGAAAACAAGTTGATTTTGGTTACCAAAAGGAAAAACTTTATGATATCGTTGACTTCACCATTTTCTATCAATTCATTATTCAAAAGGGTCATTTTTTGTTCAAGTCTCATCAGGGTATCATACTGGTTTTCAGTGTCTTGTAAGTTTTTAACAGAATCATTTTGGAACTTGATTATATGAAGCATTTGTTTCAGTGGCTTGTTGATAATGATTCTATCCTTCTTTGTTTCCCCATAAATAGAAAGTTCACAATTGTTCAATATAGCCTGATCAAATGATACGTAACTAGGAAATCCAAATGTACTTGCAATGTATTGAGACAGCACATTACTTGATGTCCAAGTTCTGATTTGATCAGTGATGAATTGTAAATTATTTGTCTTGTACTCAACAGAATGCTCTGCGGAGTTCAGTCCTAATCTGATACTCTGCATCATTGCAGATCCGATGGTGTTCCATGATGTATCACAACTTATCGATGAAGATGAGGAGGGCCAGAATGAATACAAAAGAAATGCTTGGACGGAATACACAGAGGAAACGTTCAGAAATGGAGAGAAGTCAGGATCCTTGTTGTTCATTTCATTGTCTGTGAAATAGTACTTTATGATGGGTTGCATGGCAATCTCAGCCATTATGTTTTTGACCCATGTAATCAAATGCTTCATAGGAGAGTTGGGATCAATGTTCAATCCACTATTTGAAGAGCCCTTTTTCAGTTTTTTGTCCACAGTTATATTCTTGCTGAAGTCATCCATTGATTGATGGTAACGAGGCAGTCTTCTCATACCAATTAGAATTATTACCCAAAATAAACATGGAGACAGGTTGTATATCACTTCGGGATCTTTGTCTATATCAACAACAGGTAAGAAAATGTGGTAATGCTTGACAAACTCCAGATACAGCTCTTTAAGCATGTCAGGTTGTAATGTAACCATACCCAAGGTTTTTGTGCTTATATCTGTTAGCTTGACATCCAAGACTTGTATTTTCTCATCCAGAACTTGCTGATTCAAAAAGTCGCTTGTATTGAGCATTTCCCCATTCAACTTTCTCTTTTGATTTTCAGTCAGACCATTTCTTAACGGTTGAGTTACTTTACTAGGTTGCCCTTGCATAAATGAATCATCTTTCATGTTTTCAAGTGCTGTGGTCTTGTCGGCATTATGAAGAAGTTCCATTATTGATTCCCTTTCATTGAATAGCTTCTCAATGATCATTCTATGTTTCTCTGCATAGCCAATTTTATCATTTGGCGTATCCTCCATATCCTTGATGTTCATTATATCCTGTACAATGTTGAGAAGCTTGTCCTCAACAAGTTGAGACTTTTGTCTCTTTTTGACTCTTTTAAATCCTTGCTGAAGTATGCATTCTTTGTTTTTCTTTATACACCTGCTACATTTGTTGACTCCTTCTGGTTGTGTGTCTAAATCACATTTTGTCTTTTGCTGTCTGCACTCAATGCATGCCAGTTTTCTTTTCCTCTTGACTTGCTCAACAGGGATGTGGGATTTATCACTGTCCATGCTAATTTAAAAAAGGTAATAACAATGAAAGTGTTTTGGTTGCGTGAATTCTCGTTATTGACAAAAACGAATATAGTTTATAAAGGCTTGACATTGAAGAAAAATATATTGGTCGCATTTTTTGACATATTCCAGAATTAGTAAAACTACGACTGAGCGAAAAGAAAAAAAAAAAAAAAAGAAAAGAGGAGCGATTGTCTGAGTTTCTGGGGAAGGGAAAAAAAAAATGAAGATGACTATTTTAGAGTTGTTTTACAAGGACTACTGCGTTCAACTCGTTCTTTTAATTGAGTTATGATAGATCTAGAGTTGAACACAAGTTTATGTTATTGGCTTAAAGATTAGCTATTGAATGATACCAAATAAGAAATTTTTGTTTTTTGTTTCATTTGTGTGGTACAACACAGTGTGATTACCCCATGTATTAATTTGTATTTAAATGTTTCTCAAACCTATATAAAAAACACCATATACGATTGAATAACTGTGTTATTGATCCATAGTACCACAGAAAACGTACAGCAATCTATTTATCTAAGCCACGTTTTTTCCAATTTGCAATTCAATACGACACAAGGCGTAAAGAAAATCCAGTCCCACAGCCTGTTTTATTCTGTTTGGTAGCGGAATAGGAAAATTTTTTCTGTGGAGATTTTTCCTATCGCTGTGATATATTTTTAAAGGTGCAAAAAAAAAAAAATAAGGTCAGGTATAAGTACAGTGATTAATCACATCGGTTAGATCGTTAGATTCACAGTTTTAGAGTCATCTTCTGAATATCTTCATGATATGTTAATAGAAACCAAAAACCAAAAAAAAAAAATTAAACATATACGTATATATTCACTGTCACTGACATAACACGAAAAGTCTTGGATTTGCAATATGAGTACAGACAACCTGCCGAGACAGACAATTTGGAACAAGATTTACAACAACAAATACATCAATGGGTTGATCACACAATCCGATAAGGACATCAGAATTCTATACTTGTGTGTGTTCATTAGACAGTTCCAATATGGGCTATTGAACCAAATTCTTATTTTCTACTTCAAGGAGCTACACTACAACTCAGAAAAGATCGGGGTATTCTTGTCATTGACTCTATTCGGTGATGTTATGTTGTCATGGGTTTTGACCTGGTATGCCGATGCCCTGAAGAGAAGCAACATCATCAAGCTAGGTATCGTTCTTATGTTCATCAATGGGCTTACATTTATTGTCTATGACAAGAACTTCACCGTCTTGCTTATTGTTTCCACCTTGGGAATTGTAGGCGATGGTTCTGATGTCGGTCCTTTCAAGTCTATAGAGGAGTCATGCATGGCTCACCTAACCAAAAAGAAATATAGACCTATCATATACTCATGGCACTACTTGTTCTCAAGCATTGGGTTCAGTGTGGGCTGCTGGATTGCTGGAACAATTGTTGATTACTTGATGGACAACCAGATTTACACAACTTACTTGAACTGTTACAAGTTTGTATTTGGTGTTTATTGTTTGTTGTCCGTTGTCAAGTTCATTGCGGTGCAGTTTTTCTCTGAAAACGTGAACATGAACTTCCATTACAACGATGAAGAAATTGAAGACCAAGAGGTTTCAAACACCATTCTGGACGCTGAAGAAAGACCTTTGTTGTCTGATGATATCAATGAGGCTTTATTGCATCAACCTGCAAATGCCGGAAACGTCAACATGGTTTCTCCTGCCAAGGCTGTTAATGAAATTGAAGGAACTGTTTCTCAGAGAAGAAGAGACTCCTCAAATGTCGTTCCAATAACTGAAGAATCATCAAAGTTATCATCTGCAACAGTTTCCATTCTTATAAAGTTGCTTGTTATCTTCATGCTGGACTCCTTTTCATATGGTTTGATAACCTCATGGATTCCTTATTATTACGAAAAGACGTTTTTGCTCACATACACTCATTTGGGTTTATTATTTTCTGTTGGTAAGATCATTACAGCCTCCACTGTTTTCCCTTCCTCCATGATCACATATGCATTGGGACCAGTAAAGGCAACATTTGTGGTTCAATCCATTTCAGCCATCTTTTTGATCATGATTCCTTTAGTTGACTTCAACGTGAAGGCTAGTGTTTCTGCTTTGATGGGTTACTATGCCACAGCATCTATGGATGTTACTCCAAGACAAATTTTGTTGACCGATTTAGTTAGTGCAAATGAAATCACCAAGGTCATGGGGATCGTCAATGTGGGTAAGACTTTGGCAAGATGCTTTGGACAGTTGCTGAGCGGATACGTAGTCCAAAGTGGGTTGTTAAAGTATGCTTTTATCATCTCAGGTTCAGTATTGCTGACTGCTGACTTTATATTAATCTTATCTTTTGTTGGGATTGACAAAAAAGTATTGCAACATTTAAGAAGAAAGTAAAGGAATAGAGCTGGTTACCCCTTAAAAAAAAAAAAAAAATTGAAAATTGAAAATTGAAAATGATTCGAGCTCAAATCTACGGAAATATTTATTTCTGTTCAAAATTTCAATCATCGGTTTTATGATTGTTTTTAAGACCAAACATCACTCATTCTTCAGTAAGCATGGATTATGATATCTCCTGTAAATTGGAACTATATAAAATGAGCTATTCCGTAGCTTCATATGATGAACATGTTTTCAAATGCAATGTGTCTTACGACTACAACTACTTCATGAACACCAATCTATGTGCCTTGACCGTTTACGATACACATGCTACAACAATATGTGAAATCAAAGAAAAAAGAAAGCTGCTTTCATACAAGAAACAATATGATATAAACTTCAGAGATGGAAAAAAACTCAGGCTTCAGTTCAGACTAAAGAAAGACGCCGAGGTTGAGTCTTCAGATATACCTTTACTTAACCATTTCAAGTGGAGAAAACACAATTCAAACTATACATTATTGGTACCACATGCTGGCAACTATACCACAGCTGCAGAATGCAGGTATGAACACTTGGACAATATACATTTATATATACATGATGAATACACAGACCACTCAGCCCAGATTTTGTCCATGTTATTTGTAATGATCACGGAAAACTTGGATAAGCCTAACATAATGTATACTATTGGAATATAAAATTGGATATTTTACTATATAATGTATATACTCTAATTTTAAAGGTCATAAGGCTAGAGAAAAAAAATGGAAATTATTCACATTTTGCTTAAGCTGTTTCATATCTGTCACCAGCAGTTTTGAAAGACTTCAAGAACTCATTAATCTTTGCAAAGTCTTCATCGGATATTTCCTTGATTGAGAAGTTTTCTTTAACTCTAGATGGTGTAGTACCAGATGGAATTGGGATGAAGTTGATATTCTTGAAGACGGTGTTGTTTTTTCTAACCCAAGCTAGCGCCAATTGTGGCAATGTGATATCTCTCTTAGAGGTGAAGTTTTCTTCTAAAAACTTGACCAGTTGCATGTTGTGAACCATGGCTTCATCTTGGAATCTCTTTAGTTGAGATCTGAAGTCACCAGCAGGAAGGTCCTTGACGGACTTGATTTGATTAGTCAAAAGGCCTCTGCCCAATGGTGAGTAACAAACAACAGAAACATCGTGTTTGTTCAAGTACTCACAGATACCATTTTCAATGATTTGCTTTGAGAACATAGACAATTCCAGTTCACAGCATGCAATATAGTCCTTGTAGTTCTTCTTGTTAAAAACCATTTCAATTTGTTCCTTACTAACTTCACTTAAGGACAATGCTCCAATTTTCCCAGCGTCAACATACTCGATCAAGGTGTCAAATGACTCTTCCCAGTGATCCATGTCCATTCTGGCACACTCAAAAATATCTATGAAGCCTAGAACATCTAGACAGCCCTCGACAGACTTAACAATTCCTTCTCTTGTACCTGCAGGAACCAACTTTTCGTTGTCCATACCACCTTTGACGGAAACAAATACTTTTTTCTTGTCTTCGGCATCCAAGGAGTCAATGAACTTCTTGGCATACTTCAAGTTCAGGTAAGGTTCACCGTAGAACTCACCAAGGTTGAAAAGAATCTTGTGAGTGTCAGCAGGAACAACCTTTAAAAGCTCTGACATTGTCTTCACAGCATCTTCTATAGGAACAGGGTTCTCTCTCCAGGTGAATGACATCAAGCCATAACCTAAGGTCTTTTTATTTTTCAAGTCGTTTCTGATATCTAAAACTGATTGCGGTGCCATTTTTAATAATTTTATTGATATGTATTGGTTTGGTGTGTTAACTGTACATATCTTTCAAATCAAATAAAATAAAAAGAGGAGTAAGTTTAACGTTATATATTGTGTGTTTAGAAATGATGAAATTAGGGGAGATGGTGTTTCTGGAATAGAGCCGCGTTTAACGAAAAAGGCGAAAAAAAAAAAGATATAAATTGGAAATTACCTAATACTAAGTACCATTGTGTTCTTGGGTTTGTTTTGTTCAAAGAGAATGTCATTCATGGTCAATAACTGTGTCTCATAGGACATCATGTTCAAATGAGACACAACACAGATGGATTATACCGCTAATTGTTTGCTATGCCGAGGTTATTCTCTGGAAAAAAATTTCTCGCAAAGTTCTTTGACTTTCCTTGGGTGGACTTCATCCATATGTATCCAAATCGAAAATGATATGATAAACAAGATCTATTTCCCTATAGTTTTAGTATTAATCTTGGCATGATAGTACAACACACAAGCCCCTTAAGTCGAAACCCTGGAACAGTTTTAAGCTTTTTATTAAATCTCGCTAAAAGTCAAAGCATCTATCGGTCTTAACAAATTTTAACCTGGAGGGTGAAAAGAAAAACCTCGGGGATGTTATTGACAGGACTTTTGGGTAATTTTGCCGTAAAGACCTAAACGGGTGTAGTAGGGGCATTTTGCACGGATTTTTTTTTTTTTTTAGCTTTAAAAAAAAAAAGTCTATCTCAGAAATATGAATCATGGTATACTATACTCGTTTACCTTATTTTCTTTTATTTTCTCGTTCCTTGTACAATTCTTTTTGCTTGTTTCCTCAAAAAAAAAAAAAAACTACTTCAAAATCACCAAAGTAAAGAGCAATGTTTAGAAGAAACAAAAAGGAAAAGAAAGAGGAGTCTGAAGACTTGAGCCAGTTTATCAAAAGATCCACTCCGATAGAGACTTTCCCTCAGGCAATTAAGGATAATTACAAGCCAGTCGCTGATGAGTACACAAACGAACAACTCAGCAAGTTCAATGAACTGAAGGAATACATCAACAGCACAAAGGAATATCCTGTTATTGAATCGGATACAAAGGCCTTTGTCCAAAACAAAACCAATGACATCAAACTACAACCATTGTCTGAAATAGAAAAGGTATGGCTTTCAGACAGATGCTTGTTCAGATACTTGAAGGCATGTAAGTGGGTATTGAAAGATGCCACTGAAAGACTTGTTTTGACCTTGGCCTGGAGAAGAGAGTTTGGAATCGTCAAGCTAAAGGAAGAAAGCACAGAACCACAAGAAAAGGATGCTCTTCTAGGCTTTGATGATATATCCGAGGAAAATGAAACAGGTAAGGAATTGCTCATGGGTTACGACAATGACATGAGACCTATTTTGTACTTGAAGCCAGGAAGACAAAACACTCAGCCTTCCAAAAGACAAGTTCAGCATTTGGTCTTCATGTTGGAAAGAGCCATTGATTTAATGGATGAAAACATTCAAGATTCGCTAACTCTTATCATAGACTTCAAAAGCAAGCATGACGATGTGGATAAGGTCACTAGTAAGTTGCCGCCTCTATCGGTTGGTAAGGAAGTGTTGCATATCTTGCAAACACATTATCCTGAAAGATTGGGCAGAGCTTTACTTTTCAACATGCATTGGATAGCAAAGAGTTTCCTTAACTTGATATCGCCTTTCATAGATCCAACAACAAGATCAAAGATTGTGTATGATGTGAAGGATATTGAGCAGTATGTCAAAAAGGATCAATTAGAAAAGGATTATGGTGGATTGATTCTATTCAAGTATGAACATGAAAAGTATTGGCCAGCACTAAAAGAGCTAACAGAATCGAAGAGAGCTGAGAAATACGCTGAAATTGAAGTGTAGATATATAGTTTTATGTAAATAGGTTGAATAATGGTCATCATTTGATTTTTACTTCTTTTTTTTTATTTGTACATTGATCATTATTAAGTAATTGATAAAATAATTATTTTTTTTTTTTCCATGGATACGATCTCTAAGGTTGTTTTTTTTTTTGATGGCATCGCGTTTAATTACATAATGCGTCCTTCGCTCAAACATATATAAATCCGTGTTTAATCAATTTTTAAAAATGTATTTCAACAATATGAAGAAAAACAGAACGAAAAACCAAAAAATAAATCATCTCAAAGCAATAATTCAACAATGTTTGACTCAAGATATACCCCAATTGACTTAAAAGAAACTAATTTTTTCAAGCCAATCCGTTTAAACGACAATATCATCCTAAAGCACAGAGGTGTGATGCCTCCTTTGACAAGACTCAGAAATGTTCCAGGAAACACGTACAACTTATCCACCGACTACACACAGACTCCTGAATGGAAAGCATTTGTCTCTAATCCTAAAAACCGAACTGGTTATAAAATCAGAGGTCTGGCTGAGGAGTACTATTATCAAAGGTCACAAAGAGAGGGGACTTTGATCATTATTGAAGGTACTATTATTTCTGAAAGAGCTGGTGGATCCCCCAATCCACCTGGTATATTCAATGAGACTCAAGTGAAAAATTTATCCAAAATTGTTGATGCAATCCATGAAAACAAGTCTTATGCTGTTCAGCAAATTGTTGCTCTTGGAAGACAAGCAGATGCCGAATACCTAAAGTCAAAAAACCTCAAGTACATGGCTCCGTCTTCTGTTTATGTGGCTGAGAATGATATTTATGGGACCAAGCTAAAATCTGAAAGATCCGGAAACCCATTGCAAGAATGTACTCTAGAAGATCTACAAAGTATAAAAGACGATTTTGTTTCATCTGCCAAAAGGGCTCTTGAGGCAGGGTGTGATGCTGTTGAAATCCATGCTGCCAATGGGTACTTATTGAACCAGTTCTTGGATAAAAAAACTAACAAAAGAGAAGATATTTATGGCACGCAAAGCAATGAAAACAGAGCCAGATACTTTTTAGAGGTTTTTGATGCAGTTGCTGCTGCACACGGTGCTGACAAAGTAGCCGTCAGATTCTCTCCGTTTGGTTTGATGGGTGACATGACTGCAGCATCTGATCCAGATGACACAGTGCAATTCTATGAATACTTATACAAACAGTTGGAAAAGAGAAGAGTTAAAGGTAAAGGTCCGCTGTATATTTCCCTAATTGAGCCAAGAACAGATCAAATGGATATGTCTGCTGTGAATGAAAAGGTCAGCAATGAATTTGTGTTCGAAAACTTCAACGGTGTAGTTATTAGAGCTGGTAATGTTATATTAGACAAAGAATACACAAAGAAGATTATTGATCAAAACGATAGAACATTAATTGCTTTTGGTAGATACTTCATCTCCAATCCTGATTTAATTGAAAGATTAGAGAATGGTTGGGAAATCAACAAGTATGACAGAGACACTTTTTATGTCGGTGGTATGAATGGATATGTTAACTATGAATATTACCAGTAATTGATTTATACTATTATATATTAGAAATCTAATGGTTTATGAAGTTGTGTCTTTAAGTTTAAATTTTGAAAATTTAGTTTCTAAAAAAAAAAGCTAAAACTGAATCAAAATTCCCTATACTTGACATAAAACAGTTTAATCTTAAAATTCAAAATTTTGATGCTTTTGAAACTAAGTTTTATTTTTATAGCGGATAAAACTGTTTGCAATTCAAGCATTCTACAATATGATATTTTATTTTTTCTTAACATTCAAGGTATCTCTAGTTTTTCTTTAATTAATTTTAGTATGACTTGACTATGATGTATTTTCTACTAGTAAAATATTTGTCGATGCTCAACAATTAAACCAAGAATGGTAATGAATAAAAGCAAGTTGCTATCACGGCATAGTTACATTATAGTTAGTGATGTTAAATTTACAAAGCAGTGCTAATACAGAGTCTATTTTAGTAAAGTATGAGTTTTTTTCAAAAAATATTTTAATAAAAATATGCAAATAAAAAATTCATTCTAATAAGTTTAATCATTAAAAAAAAAAGGATTTTCTAAATTTCAAATTCAAAATTTTCAAAAAGAAAAAATAATCTTTTTATTAGTTTTGATTTAACTTTTACAGTTCTTTATTTTTTTTTTTTTTTTTAGGTAAGTAATTCAAATTATTATCAACTTTTTCTAGTTATTTTTACTGTTTAAGATAAAATGCTTAATATTCAGCTACAATCACGTTTTTATGATGGAATAAATGATTTTTCTTTTTTTTAACTTATTGTTGGAAAAATTGGAAGATGTTAAGAGAAGCGCAGAAGTCAGTGATAAACTAAATGTAAATGATTTGAGTTTTTTTAAAAGGAATGGTGTTAAAATTGTGGATTCTGATCTCCTAGACTTAAACATCATAGATGTCTTTCCAAGGACAAATCTAATGAGTGTAGATATTTTGCGGTTTTTCTTAAAATGTCTATTTAAAATGATCGTAGCTTTGTTTCAAGCTATTTTAAAGATGGTGAGCAGAAATGCATTGCAAATAAAGTTTAAAAATACATTACCAATTGAGGCCAATGTCTTTGTTCAGTATAGTAATGTACATATAATTAAAGGCACTTATATGAAAAAATTGCTTTCAGTATGTAAAAAAAATGGTTTCACATTCAATAGTTTGCTTTTAAGTCTTTTGTCATTGAGTGCACCGGAGAATTTAATGGATATAAAATTAGAAAATAAAGATTTAGCTACATATAGACACAAAATTTCAGTACCAATAAACGCAAGAAGATTCTTGCTTTGTGGTGTGGATCTTCAAAAAAAGATT
>JAJMDH010000009.1:0-38981 GCA_030573455.1 Hanseniaspora pseudoguilliermondii | reverse complement strand
TGAGAATCAATCTAAAACGATATCCTTCAAAGATTACATAGCTAGCAAATCCAAAGCAAGCACAACCAAATCATTACCTTCGAAAAAAACGGAGTCCAAAAGTCTGAGGCGCCAAGCTTCTTATCCTAAGAATGCCTATCATGATAAAAATACTCATAAGATGCACAAACCTCCAAAAAGGCAAAATGTGCCAAATGTCAACAAGGTTGTTAAGAAACAGAGAGGCGTGATCTCATCCTTCAAGAAGTACACCCCATCAGACAAATCTATTAGCATACCCAGAAACAGATTCAACATCAAACCTGGCTTTTTCTGGGACGGAATAGACAGATCCAATGGGTTTGAAAAGAAGTTCCTTGAAACTCAACAAAGACTGAAACTTGAAAAGCACAAGCAAAAAAATGATGACGGAATAGATTTGGAAATTTGATCCATTGTTATATTGATATATATTAATTAGGGGAGTTTTATAAAACATCAACCATACAGTATATTTTGATTAAACTTTGAAACTTATTCTTTATCTTCTGAATCCTTAGACTCAGCTGCTTTCTCAACTGGCTTTGATACAGGTTTCTTTTTTTTAGCTTTCGTCTTAGGTTTTTGATGATTTTTTTCATCTTTCTTTTGATCATCAGACTTAGAGACAGGTTTCTTTTTCTTCTGAGTCTTTACGAAAGACTTATCATTTTTTGGCTTTGAATCCTTAGCCTTTTTCTTGTCTAAAGACTCTTGTGCCTTTTGATTTTCTTGCTTCTTCTTCAAACCGCCTGTCTTATCAATTAAACGTGCTGGTGGCTTTTGAGAATCCTTTCCTTTGATAACACTCAACAATTCCCTGGCTTTCTTTTTCTTCTCTTCTTCTTTGACTTTGTTAATTTCAGCAGCTTGCTTGTCAGCAACTTTGGCTGTAGGATCCTTGAATATCAACATTCTAGAGCTGATGTTTAACAGAGTACTTTTACCTAATAAAATAGCTCTAGTGGTTTGAATTCTATCTCCCAAAGTGTTTCCTGAAACTATTTCTTGATCAAATAGTACTTGGATGTTTGTTACTGTGCCTTCATGTAAATAACCAATAACAGTCCCTCTAGAACCATATGGAATTTTACCGTGATGTTGAATGTATTCAACTCTGTCACCTAGGTCAAATCTTTGTGTTCTTAATAACCCGTATGCCTGCTCTGGATCCATAATAGCACTAGGTGGAACAGAAGCAAGCTTCTTGTATACAGGAGCCTTGGATTGAATGTTGTTGTTCATGATAGCAATTTTTTCAATTTCAGACATGGCATTTCTGGACAAAGACTTTGAGAAAACTGAAACATAAACAGTGTTGTCTTTAATTTCATTTCTCCAAGGCTTGAAGCTTTCTAACTCAGCTTCTATTTCCTTGGTTTTGCCCTCACACAAATCATCTAGGACTACCATAGGTAGATTTTTACTTTTAGGCAAATTCTTCAAATAATTGTTAATACCATTGAACAATAATGGGTATTTACCCTTAAATTCATTTAACAAAGTAACAATTAGCTCTGAAAAAGTCCAGAAAGCACCCTTTTCAGCATAACCTAATGCTCTCATGTTGTCCAACATGTGAACCAAGTTAAATCCAATGTTTATCTTTTGATTTTTGAACATGACAAGGAACTTTCCTATTATTCTGGAAAAGAATAGAGGTGACAAATCAAACATCTTGATAATTTGATGCTGTTGATAATATCTCAAAGCACGTTTATCAGCTTCAGCAACTTTCTTAACAAATGGAATGGAATTGTCAGCAACATTGGAAGTATCAACTTTTAACTTCAATGTTTTCTTGTCATCTGAATAACCGGCAACAACTGATGGTGCACCATAGGCAAAGTCACCTAAGAAGATGTGCTCAGAACCAATAGGGAACTCATCTTCAATAGGAACAGCATCCTTTTCAACAAATCTGACATCATCATTACCAACTTGATCAACAATAAGCTGGAATGGGTATAATTCAGGTTCGTTTGGTGTTAAGAATGATAGCTTATAAGAACCATCATCAGTTCTGATAACACCTTCAACAGGCAAAACCTCAAACAAAAATCTAACTTTACCAATAACAAAGGCAAATCTTGACTTCAAGTTGTTTTCAATTCTAGTGGCATCTCTACGGAAGTTGCTCACGTTCTTATGCGGAATATGGGAAACTTTGCCATGTTGGTCTAAGAAAAATCTTCCATCATCAGTACAAATAGAATGAACCTTAGATAATCTAACGTTAGGATATCTGGTATAAACATTCTTCCCTAGATAAGAGTGAATGATGGTTTCATCGTTGACTGTTGTAATGTCATTTTGGTCAAAGTGCAAAACAACTGATAAATCTCTGGAAGCCATATTAAATACTCTGGTTTCATTGTGTTCGGTATTGAAGGAGAATGGTAGATAATGCAAACTTGGGAATGAACCAAATGATTGCTGACCAACCTTAACACCTTCATGTAAACCAAACTTAATTTTTTCCAAAGGTAATTTCTGTAAAATGTAAGGTTGTTCAATACAGTGATTGTTTGGTAAGCTTTTGAACATCCCCTTCAATGGAGATTGATAAACGTTGTCAATTTGAGCATCGTAGATAAAGATTAAATCAGTGCCATGGGAGTTTCTTTTCTTTTCTTCATCAGTCAACAAATGATTGTATGGTTCCATAGCCTTTTTCAATCTGTTAATGTCTATAGCATCCAATAAAATAACAGCTTCCCAAGCTTGTCTCTTTCCATTCAAATCAATTTTAAAGTCAGTAGGATAAGCATCAATTATTGGCGAGTTTTCATCAACCATTAGGTGCCTATATGCAGCAGGAACATTGATTTTAAATAACGGTGGAAGAATAGCCATTAATTGAACAAATGGCAATAGAGGTTGACCAAGTTCAAATTCAAATTTGTTTTGGAAACCAGAAGCTAAATCAGATATTCTAGGAGCATAATGGTACTTATAGTACCAATCCCAAGAGGCACAGCCTCTGTAGTAATAGTACATGACCCATTGTAGACCCTCTGCAAAGTTTTCAGAAAGTTTAACTACATCATGTGGGTTGTTTATGTAATCCATATCCATTTTACTTTTATAATAACCTGCTTTCCATTTATCAAATCTTTGCTCAATCATTAACTTCTTTTCATTTAAAGTGGTTTGGTCCTCAAAGACAACAGAATGATCATAGTTTCTGAATATTTGTCTAGCGTCCCTCACTCTTTCTTCCATCTCTTCTTGAGTTTCTGTTTCATGTTGGTACTTTTCTTCAACAAACATCTTCAAAAAGTATTCATCAGTTGAAGCTGAATGAACTAAATTGTAATGTAACTTATGGGCAAAAGTCTTCAACAATTCAAAGTTTTCTGAATCAAATTCATTAACTTTGATATTGTTTTCGTTCAAATTTAATGTTGGTGGGTTTTGGTAGACTTCAGGACCTAATAAAGTTTGGGCATTTTTATAAACCCATTTTCTTAAATAACCAATCATCTTCTTTTGATCCTTAACTAAAACAGTTCTTCCAATAGAGTTTCTCTTTATTTCACTTTCTTGAGATAACTCTATTAGCTTTTCATTGAACCAAGTGACATCAATGTCTTGCTTTTCAAATGTGGCTTCTTCAATACTAGCTAAAAAGTTGACCCATACACTAAACTTTTCAAAGTTAATTACGGCATTCTCAGACATATAACCTGTTAAATCTTGAAAAATGGACTTGAAACCTTGTAAAATATAATCAAAGGCACCTTTATTAATTTCCAATCCTGGAAGATGAGGTAGGAAATCGTTACCTATAACCATCATGGCTAGAATGAAGTCATCTAACACTCTTTCAAAATCGTATTCGAATTGCATGTCCTTAACAAGTGTATCAAATTCTAACTTCAAGTATTCTCTGACTATGGAGATGTGAAGTAAATAAAACTTTTGACCATCCAAAGAAACAACTTTTTCACTTTCTTTACCAAACAAAACTTCTTCTCTCAAAATAGAGACATAAGGTTCATGTGTAACCAATCCTAACATGATCAAATCTGCGTCTAAACCGTAAATACAGTGTCTGGTATTGATGTTGTAATTTGGAGAAGATTTCAAGGATCTTATGAATTCCATGATTTTATGTTCACCTTCACCAGGAACTTCATGACCAGAGAAGATAACGTTAATATTCTTCCAAGAATTATCATTTGAAACTTTATCATGAATAAAGTACTTCAATTGTTCAGACATTTTGGCCATGAACACAGTACCAGGAGAAATAGAACTCTTATAGAATGTATTTTCATCTTCTGGTGGTGGTTGAATATATGTACCATTTTCTATAGCTTCATCTCTGGCTTCCTCGAATTCCTGAGCGGCTCTAAATCTTCTAGATCTTTGTTGGTTAATTTTAGCTCTTGGAGCTACACCATCAATGGCCAAATAGACAGTGGATTGTGGCTTGACATAGTTAAACAAGTGGTCAATGTAAGCAAAAACCTTTTGACAAACCATTTCATCTGTTAAAACTACATTGACAGAAGGTGTTCTTGTACAATTGTGTAAGATGGAGTTCATATCCAAGTAAAGATTGTCATATTCAGGAATGGTATCATTGGATTCAACTTCTTGTTGAATAGCAGGCCATCTTTGGGCGATATATCTATAAAATTTTGGAATACCCATTGCTGTTAATGTAGAGATATCACAAAATTTATAGTATTGTTATTTAATAGCTTACTAACTGCTGTAGATTATAGAAATTTGTAGGGTTCAGCTGAGATTTTGCTTGCTAATTGAATTATTGAAGATGAAACCTGTTGATTGAATATACTGAAGAGTTAAAGGGTGTTACAAAAAAAAACAATCATAGTTTCGTAAATTCAACAACCAACACTCCCGCTACTGGTGGAGAAAAAAATTTTACACGCCAAAAAAAATATAATATGGCTGGAGGGTGTTTTTTTTTGCTATTATGTCCATTTTATCTTCATGTGTGAAGAATAATAGTGACTTTTATATTAGTTATGTGTTATTGTTTCATCATCTTGGCTACTATTACAAAATTGTGGGAAAATCTGAATGAAAAATTCAAAATACAGTCTATATATCAGGGTGAATTCTAAAGAAACATGCTGTCTGAATATCATAATGGAGGTTATGGTGGCAAACGCGCTACCATAATCATTTCATAAAAAAAAAATTACAGACTGTTTCTTTTTTTTTTTTTTTCAATATTCTAATATTTCTTTTATTTACATCAGTTTTGACGTTTAAACAACACATAAATATTATACAATAAACCCAAAAACCTTTTACTATCAACCATATATCTTAGTAGCACAATGTTTGGTCAGCAAACCTCAACTCCAGGAGGTGGTTTATTTGGCTCTCAAAACAACAACACAACTGCCCCTACCACAGGGGGATTATTTGGTCAAGGTAATAACGCCGCTGCCAACCCTACAACCACATCTGGTGGATTATTTGGTCAAAACAACAATAATGCTGCTCCAGCAACAGGTGGCTTATTTAGTCAAAGTAACAGTACAGCTGCTCCAGCAACAGGTGGCTTGTTTAGTCAAAGTAACAGTACAGCTGCTCCAGCAACAGGTGGCTTGTTTGGTCAAAAAAACAACACAACTGCTCCAGCTTCAGGTGGCTTGTTTGGTCAAAGTAACAGTACAGCTGCCCCAACAATAGGAGGATTGTTTGGTCAAAATAACGCCAATACAAACAATAACACTGCTCCAGCTACAGGAGGACTATTTGGTCAAAACAATTCCAATACAGGAGCAAGCACCGGTGGATTATTTGGTAAGACAAACACCACTGCTCCAACGACAGGAGGATTGTTTGGACAGAATAGTAGTACTGCCGCCCCAGCAACAGGTGGCCTATTTGGTCAAAGCAACAACAATGCTGCTTCAGCAGGTGGCTTGTTCGGTAAGACCACAACCACACCAGCAACAAGTAGTTTATTTGGACAAAACAATGCCAACACAGGAACAACTACTGGAGGACTATTTGGCCAAAACAATGTCAACACAGGAACTAGTAATGGAGGACTGTTTGGTAAGACAAACACCACTGCTCCAACGACAGGAGGATTATTCGGTCAAAGCAATACTAATACAGGAACAAGTACTGGAGGATTGTTTGGTCAAAATAAAACAACTGCTCCAACAAGCGGAGGATTATTTGGACAACAAAACAACAATAACGGAAGTTCATTTGGACAGCAAAACAACACAACCACTGAAACACATAGCAGTTACTTGCCGTTATTGAAGAACTTGAACATCACACCAACAACAAGAATCAAGGAGCTGCCAGAGGAGCTGAAGACAGAAATAAAGCTCTTAAACAAGTACTTGGAAACACAGCTGATGACATCATACCAGATAAAGACTGAGTATGCTCGTCACTTGGAATTGATAGAGAGTATACCGGTGGACTTGAAGTTTTTAAGCAATTTACACTTTGAAGTCAAGGAAACCTTGTTAATGAATTTCAACAAGACAAATATAATCAGAAACAACATTGAGGAGATATTCAATGATTGTGAGGTTATCCAGTTGCTGTTACAGCAAATATTGATAGATCCAGTGAACTTCTTGATAAACGTTGATGATCTGGAAAGACTCATGATGAAGAGCTTGATGAAAATGAAAAGCAAAAGCAACGAGTTGGGCGAGTTACTGGAACATTTGGAATTGTCCATGAACTCATTGAATGCACAGCTGTTTAATAGCAAAGACGAGGGAGTTACGAATGATGTCAACCAAGGATTGATTTTGATCTTGGACACAGTCACAAATGAGTTTGAAGCATTCATGAAGATCAGTGAGATTGTTGCTCAGTTGCATCAGCAAGTGAAGCAAATAAAGTCCATGAGAAAGTAATTGGTATATAACTTAATTTAAATAGTTTGATTTTAATATGTTTGTGATTAGTTTTTTTTTTTTTTTGTTTTTTTTGGTGATCATTTATGTGTGTCTTTCTTGTTATTTAATGATTTTGACTCTTTATATATGTTTGTAAAAAATTTCGTGAACAGTGTAAATTTCATAGATATATTAGTTCTACATTAACCTGTTAGCATATGAAATCACGTGAAAGGCACATGATTTAATTGGGTTCATGTATTGATTTGGTAGAATATTTTAACATTTCTTACAATTTTGGTTCGCTACCATGAGTTTTCCAAACTTTTAAGAAATTATAAAATACTCTTAAATTCATTACTGAAAAGATTATGTGCTCTTCTCACGTGACTTTAGAGACTCCAAAAAAGAAGAAAAAAATAACAGAGTCTCTCTTCTCACAGGTGGGAAATTCGGTGGACAACAATACCACGAACATGGTAGCGTGTTCTCACAGCATCTTTTAACCAAAAAAAAAGGTACTATGTGAGCCCGCACCATAAGCTACGCTTTTGAAGGGGAAGAAAGATTTTCCACCCCTTCAAAAACGTATTAATCTAGAGATTGGGAGAGACAGTTTTCTGTCCCCGTTCGACGCTGTTATAAGAAATCTTGAACTTAACTTCTCGGAGTTAAATGGGAATGAACAGCGGTTAGTGGTGTTTGAATATTTTTTAAAAAAAAAATAATTTGTTTAGTGCAATTGTAGAAGATTGTCATTGCTGGTCAAACAATAATGATGATTACCTCGATACCGATTACTGACTTATCCATTTGATTTACACTACTAATTTTCTTTTTGGTAAAAAAGTTATTATTTTTTAATATATATATGAATTGCGTTACTAATCAAAAAAAAAAAAAAAAAGGCATAGCTACATGTCTTTCAAGTACCAGTATAGTACCAACTTGTCGAAATACATGACCATTGTTGCAACGTCCCAAATCATGACGTTATCCTCAGCATCACTAATATCAACAATCTCACTGTCTGTGTTTTCGTTCGACAAGGAGTCTGTTTTTTCATCGCTGCTGCTGTCGTACCCAAACATGCCTGAGTTGCTGATGTGGCTTTTGATTTCATTACCAAACTCATCAAAGTCGCTTTTGCTATCCTTAAAGAAAGGGTGCTCCAGCAGCTCAGTGATGGACAGTCTTTCTTGCTCATTGATGACAAAGCAGCATCTCAGTAAATCAATGAACAAGTACCAACTCTTGAACAGCTTGTAGTCCAGACACTTCGTGTTTTTGAAATTCAAAGCCTTGAACAGCCCATCCTTGAAGTCACCAAACTGATCCAAACAGTCCGTGTAACTGCCATTGTTTTGCTTACTGATCAATATCATGTTGATTATGTACTTGTCAAATCTTTCAATGCTGTCAAAAAGTTGGAAATCATCAACTATGATCTGCTTCAGACAGTAAAACTGATTGTTGTAGAATCTCAAATTGTTATCAAAGTTCATGAAGGTCTTGTCTATTTCATTGTCAAACAGTGCATCTAAGGAAATGTCTGTGGGTAGACAGAGATGAGTTTCAACAACGTTTTGATAATCAAACACAAACTTTTCATTATTCATGATTTTTGCATGGTTACTTTGTAAAATGTCCCTCCAGTTGTCATTCAGGATCTTTTCAAAGTTTATCAACTTCAACCAATCATATGTGCTGACCTCATGCAGATACATCAACTTGGAGCTGATGGTTATGTCCAGTCTCTTAGTGTTTTCGATTATTTCTTTGGCCTTCAATTCATAGTTGCATCTGCTCTCATCAAAAATTAGCTCATTGCTTCTGTTTTGTTCTATCAATGCATTCGCACTTTCAATTGTAGGATTGATGAAAATGTCCCAGTTGAAATCGTAGTTGTCCCTTGAGTTGAACAAGTACTTGATTGCCTTCGTGTCCTTGTTGAGTTGGTTATTATAATTCTTGGAGTACACCTTAAGGTTCTTGAACTTGGATCTCTGGATGTCATATCTCAGTGTTGTGTTCATGAGCATTTGTATCATGATCAGATGAGCCTCATTATTGTGCATGTGGAACAAAACCTCACCAATAATAAACTCATACAGTATACACCCCAGTGACCAAACATCAGACTTCAAATCATACTCATAGCCTAAAATAACCTCTGGGGCTCTGTAGTGTCTTGTACATATGATGTCAGGGTGATAAGAATCCAACTTCAAGGACGTTCCAAAGTCAATTAGGACTATCTTGGGTGTTCTTAATAACTTTCGCATACCACCACTGGCCTTCAATCTTCTACTTGATAAAGTATTCTTCACAGAATTACTAACTTCATAGCAGTACAGCAAGTCCTGTGCTTCAAAGACCATATTTTCAGGCTTCAGATCAGTATGAATGAATCCTAATGAGTGCAGGAAATCAATGGCTTCAAACAGTTGCTTTGTTATCAGCTTTGCTTGACTTAATGGGAAGTAGGCCAATGCGTTGGAACTGCTGAAGTCAAACACCGAACAAGGGTAGTAAGGAGCCAGAATCATTATGTGTCCCTTCATATCCAGTGATGAGTCTATTATCAGACAGTTTTTGAGACCCTCAGGATCCTTTTCCTTGATCAAATACAACAGCAACAACTCTTGCCTAGCAGCAATTCTGTACTTGTCTATGTACCTAATTATCTTTAATGCAAAAACATTTGAATTGGACTTCTTTTTATATGGGAAATCTGGTTGGTATATTTTTTCAGGATTTTCCAATAGGGTCAAGTATTGAGACTCATATGGGATTTGGTCTTGATTAACCTTAAAAAATCTACCAAATATCAAAAAATTGCAACTTTGATGGTCTGGGAAAGTCATCAGTTCAGTGTTGATATGATATGGGAATATGTTCAAGTTGTCGATGTTGTACATCAGCAACAAATACGCATTGATGATCCCATTCTCTCTGCTTAACTTTGCAGTGTCGTACAGGGCCACATTATTGTCCTTAAAGTTGTTCAAAATGGGGAAGGGGTTTGGGTTTGGTAAGTTCCCATCAAAGTAACCAAACATGTACTTCCATATGTTCATATCTGAGGTCCAAAAGTAGATACACGAATCAAAAATTATTTGGTTCTTGAAAATAAAACTGTTCGTGAAAATGGATGAGCTTGAGATTTTTTGTAAGATGGAAGTCACCAAGTTACAATTGTACTTCGAAAGTTTCATTTCAATTTTGGGGTTTGATATAATTTTTTCATAGTTGTCATTCATGGAAAGTTCCAGCTGGATACTGTTTAGTAGATCCTTCAAGTCAAAGGAATACTCTCTGCAAATGTTACAATTTGCACAGTGGTCATATTGAATAAAATAGCTAGTGGCAATGAATATGGAGTTGAATGAAGTTTCGACAAACTGCTTAAAGTCTTGCAAGTTGTTGTACCCTGGAGAGATATGTGGATTGTTAACCAAGAATGTTTGGTAGAAGTGTTGGCCTAAGTAAAACAAGAATTCATCACCGAGTTCATAATGATCCGAATTAAAAATGTTGTTGTATAGAAGAATTGGGATGAAAATATCTTGCGAAGTTAAGTCTATTCCAATTGACTGACAACTGTTGATGAAGTTGTTAAATGATATGTTTGAGAACCTGCTTACGTTGTTTTCTTGATCCTTGTCAATGTTTGAATAACTGAAAAAATCAATGACGTCCTCTTCATCACTGTCAAGAATAACATACTCATTTCCGTTTATATCGATTTCAGTTAACACACCGTCATTGTTTATTATCTTCTTGTGGTTACAATTGATTCTCTCTTGGTACATGGTATTAAAAATTTCATCCAAATTGTCATCGTTTATAAAGTTCATATAATTAGGGACACATGTTGTAACTTTGTAGACCTTTGAGTATGTGCCTCCACCTAATTTCTTGTTAATTTTCAATTGATTTGAATAAAGCTTTTCATTTAAATCAAACTCTCCGTACCCATCCTTAAGATGATGGATCTTAAAGTCTTGTTGGTTGTAGAATTCCTTGAGTCTGAACTTCAAGTAAATCAACTGTTTTATTAGTATGTTCAGAATGTTGTTGTTGAAGGCTATATCTTTATCCTTCAGAAGAAACAAGTTGTTTAAGGAGTTATCAATTAATAGCTTTAAGTTGCTATAGAAATTTATGATGTATTTTGAATAAACTTGCTTCCTATATTTCTTAGAGTCCGAATCTTCAATACTTAATTTTTCAAAGTTTATTTGATTGTTTTTGTAAAACATCTGTTCAAATCTTATATAGTTCAAGTTACATGATTGAAACGATGTAATTAGCGGAATAAGCTTTGTAAGATTGTAATATGAGTCGTCGTAAGTGACATTCAGTGAGGAAAGAAAAGATTTGAATTTTGAATTATTCTGTAGGGATTGAATGTTCATAAAATAGTTGATACTCGGTTGGTGGTTGATGAACATGGTATCACTTTCATTGATTAAGGACAGCTTCCTGTTGTGATTGTTTGTGTTGTAGTTTAAGCTATCAGACTGGTTGATGTTGATATTGTTAAGATCTATGTTTATGTTGTTTGTAGGATTGTCATAATCTCTAGCGGTGTGTTGTTTCTGCTGATTAACAACGTTATTAACTTTATACATTGTTGCTGTTAAATAAGTATATGGTTATGATACTATTATTGTGGTTTCTATAAAAAAAAAAGAGTAGCATGAGCATGACCAATGAGTGAAAACAAGGATTATCCAATTAGTAACAATGTTATATATGTTATCTATATTTGTAGTGTATATATTTTTTTTTTTACCTTTAGTACAAACACACCAATCCATGTGTTTTTAGCCACACGTACACTAAGAGAAAAAAAAATCCCTTATTTTTTTTTTGTAGGGGATGGTTATCTTAACATTTTGAATTCCCAGGCAAAAGGGAGAATTTAAAGGGTAAAAATGGAAATAAAATACAAAGGTTGGTTAGTAATTATCACCAATAAACGTAATCTTTAATAATCATAAAATACATACACTGATTTCAACAGTTCAATTATGATAATATCATATGTAATAAAACAATAAGGAAAAATTGTGGATTATGTTAACTAAATCAATCTACACTATATTTTAATTTTATTTATTTAATTTTTTTTTTTTTTTTTCAAAAAACCTTTTTTTACCCTGACGCAACTTCAAACAACTGCATTTCCTTTTAAGGACACATCTCCATTTCAAACAGTCATCCCTTCCAGACAGAAAAAAAAAATTTTTATTTTTATTTTTTTCGTACTTATTCAATTCTTGTTAGAGAACATAGGAACTTTAATTGTCATCACTATATAATATTAAAGCAAAATTCATCCCTTTGTTGTAATCATACTGCAAAGTATGAAAAAAAACAAACAAAAAAGGATTCTTTTGCATTATCTAGACCAACAAAACATTCACTTAATAAATAACAATTATGTCAGAAGTTGAAAAAACCAATGAACCTACTTTGTTGGGTCCAGATGGCCAACCTATCAGTAAAAAAGGTTTGAAAAAATTACAAAAGGAAAAAGAAAAGTTAGAAAAGAAATTAGCTAAGCAAAAAGAACTAGAAGCTCAAAAGAAATTAAAGGACTTACAACTACAAAACGAAATTGATGATGTCGCCTTCAAGTATGGTAAGTTACCTCTATTGCAATCCCAAGACTCCAACAAGGTTGAAAGATTCCAATTAAAAGACTTCTTGAAATTAAGCAGCGCTGAACAAGAAAAGTTTGCCGCTGAAAACGCATCCATTGAAATCAGAGCCAGATTACACAACTTGAGACAACAATCTGCCAACTTATTGTTCTTGACCTTCAGACAACAAGAAAACTTGATTCAAGGTTTGTTGAAGAAGAACGATGCTGTTGATGATTTGAACTTAAAAATCTCTAAAAACATGATCAAGTGGGCCTCCTCTTTGAACAGTGAATCCATCTTGATTGTTAAGGGTTCTTTGAAGAAGGTTGATCAACCTATCAACTCCTGTACTTGTAAAGACTACGAATTACAAATACAAGAAATCAAGGTCTTATCTGAAGTTCTACCAAACAAGCTACCTATTTTGATTGAAGATTGTTCCAGATCTGAAAAGGATGCCATTGAATCCGGATTGCCAGTCACCAACTTGGACACCAGATTGGACAACAGAGTCATTGACTTAAGAACTGTCACCAACCAATCCATATTCAAGATCAGAGCTGCCATCATTAAGTTATTCAGAGAGTTCTTGTCTGACAACAACGGCTTCGTTGAAATCCAATCTCCAAAGCTTTTGGGTGCTCCTTCTGAAGGTGGTGCCAATGTCTTTGAAGTAAGCTACTTCAACAAGAAGGCCTACTTGGCCCAATCCCCTCAATTCTACAAGCAACAATTGATTGCTGCTGATTTTGAAAAGGTCTTTGAAATTGGTCCTGTTTTCAGAGCTGAAAACTCCAACACCCACAGACACATGACTGAGTTCGTTGGTGTTGATATGGAAATGGCCATTGAAAACAACTACTCCGAAGTTCTTGACAAGTTGTCTGACATGTTCATTTTTGTCTTCACCCAGTTGAAGGAAAGATACGGTGACTTGATTGACATTGTCAGAAAGCAATATCCTATGGAAGACTTCTTGATTCCTGAAAAGATGGTCAAGATCACCTTCAAGGAAGGTATTGAACTATTGAGAACTGTTGGTAACAAGCCTGAACTAGGTGACTTTGATGACTTGTCCACTGAAAACGAAAAGTTGTTGGGTAAGATCATAAAGGAAAAGTACAACACTGACTTCTATATCTTGGACAAGTTCCCATTGTCCCTAAGACCTTTCTACACTATGCCATGTCCAGAAGATCCAAACTACTCCAACTCATACGACTTCTTCATGAGAGGTGAAGAAATTCTTTCTGGTGCCCAAAGAATCCATGACCCAGTCTTGTTGAAGGAAAGAATGGAACACCACGGTTTGAAGTTAGATGACCCTGGTTTGGAAGATTATTTCCATGCCTTTGAGTACGGTTGTCCTCCACACGCCGGTGGTGGTATCGGTTTGGATAGAGTATTGATGTTCTATTTGGACTTGAAGAATATCAGAAGAGCTTCCTTGTTCCCAAGAGATCCAAAGAGATTAAGACCATGATTTATATATGATTATTTTTTTAAAAAAAAAATTTTATATAATTGACACAAGTTTTTATTTATTTTTTTTTTCTCTATTTACAAGATTATTCAATTTATTTATTCATCATTAGGTAGTCCTAGATTCTCCCATTCATCTTTTTCCATAAGTTCGTTATCCATTCTACATTTTAGATAAGCCTTGGCCAATAGTTTGCAGTTTTCCGCATTAATACCTTTTGTTAACTTCATACACTTTAAATAGTTTTCCATTTGTTTTGTACATTCACCCCAATGGTCCAATGGAAAAGATCCTCTATCAGGAGGTGAGACAGAAAAGCCTTTTGGAGGAGCACTCATTTGTTAATGTTGTTGATCAAAGTTTGGGTTTTATTTTGTATATGTTTTCTAAATGAGTTTGTTCAGGTGATGGTCATTCAATTTTTAGTTTGTTTTTTTTTTTTTTTTTTATTGTTACGAAAGAGAAAAAACCTGGGAAACATTGGTAAATGATTTGTGAGTACTCCTCGGATATAACACACAAACACATAAGCATGGAGATAGTACCAGTTATAATGAACTGATGGTTATTGATTTGTATAGGGATATTATTTACTCATTGCTTTAGGTATCAACTTAATGCACAATCAGTGTATCTCCATTTGTATCATATCATTTTCATTCTGTATCTTATTGGCCAGAACCAGTGTGGGAAAAGCATCCAAGAACAAAAATTAGACAAGGGGAGGGTTGTCTTTTTTTTCTCTCATTTTTTGTTTTTTTTTTATTTTTTTTTTTTTACTTTTGGTTAAAAGAAATCAAATGAATGTTTAACAACTATTATTCTATACTCATTATACATCAAAAAAAAAAGAACACACATTTACCCCACACCATACAACATTCAGCAATGAGCAGTATTAAACCTTTGAAAGCTTTGATATCGCATCATGGTTATCACTCGCCTGATGACAACACACTTTCATTTGACAAAAATACCATAATATATCTACTGGCTGTTAACAACGATGATTGGGGAGATGGTATTACATATGGCAACAAGGATGATATTAAAAGAGGATGGTTTCCCTTGAGCTACTGTGAAGAAATTGCTATTCTAAATGACAACTATTTTTTCAAGGATCAAAAAGTCAACCCCGCAAACATTGTCAACAAAATTGATGCTAATGGTCAAAGCGAAACAAGAATCATCAAGAATGTTATAAGATACAAATTTAATGGCTCAAACTCTAATGATATCATCTACACCGTAGAGAGAGAATTCAAAGCATTATATTTTCACAATCTCAATAAATATGTAATACTGAAAGATGATGTTGTTAACAATGACTTTTCACACTCAAAATTCCTAACAAATGATCCAAATATTTTTATGATCAATAAGGCCATGAACATTCATAGTTTCAGTCAACTATTTAACTCAATTAATGATCATCTAAATAATGCCAAAGTTGCTATTATAGGTACACACAACCTTTCCATTCTTTCAAACAACATAGGGGTTCTTAAAAATGAAAAAACCTTCAAGACCTTTCTGAACAACAATATTGTTGATTGGGCCAATCTAAAATATTACAAGGGTTCATATAGTTCATTTCAAAAAAACTTGAAGTTTGTCTCCAAAAATTCCATACTGATTCAAAATTGCATAAGACTGTACACAAAAGACAAGGATTTAAACATAGACAAAACAACAAGAAAGAGACTGAAGCAAATATTCAAGCTTTTAAATCAAAGTTTCTTTGTTATAAGTATCAACACTTACTTATATTTCAATTCTGAAAAATACAACATTGATTCAAAATACAATAACTTATTTGAAAAGATTAATTTAAAATACGATAAACATTGGTCAAACAACAACTTCGTTCACCCAAGTGATATCAAAGGGCAGAGCGGTCAAAAAACCAGTGATACAGAAGTGCCGAGACAAAATAGTCAATACACTCTTAATAACGAGATGAACAGAAATAATAGTCAACACACATTGGATAACACTGGAAACACCACATTGAATAGTAGTCTCACAAATCAAGGTCTCCATATAGATTTACTCATACAATCAATATTCAAAGAGTTCAACAACTATGACATTGCAATTAATGAGCTCTTCAAATACTTGACAACTTTCCAAAATAAAAAGCAAAAGTCCACTGTTGATGGAGCTTCAATAATCTCAATGTCAGATGCCCATATTCCTCAGCTTGTTCCGCATTTCTTAAAGGACAGTATTGATCAAACCTCTTTGGATAACACTAACGGATCTGATACTCAACGCGGTAATCTTTTACACATGATCAATTCAAACTCTGTTCAAATGGCAAACAAATCAAACACATCAAAAAAGTTTGTAACAAAAAAATTTGTTAAAAAGTTTCAGATTGATTTATTAAACATTGTAGAGAAGACCAACGATGCTGTTTTGATTTTGGAACAGCCTCCCAGTTACGAAAGAGACTTGGCATTTGCCTTGGCTGCTAATGATGTTTTGAAATTCAATAAAGCCTTTTTAACTCAATTTGACAATATTGATTTTGAAATCTATAGGCTTCTAAGCAACACGCACTTCAATCCTGAAGAGGATGGTCCTGCGGAATTCAAAGAGTTGATACAATGGAAAAATCTTCTTTTGAATGACATGAGATTAATTTTGTTGGAGTATTCAGTAACAAAACAAAAATATCATGACATGGTTGGTGAAGGTATCATGAACACACAAAGCTTATGGCTACAGGATCCGTATGTGTTTTGTTCCATGGAGGGTGATTACTTTTACAGTGACAACAGATTCTCGAAAAGTTCACTGATGAACATTCTGGCAAAGCAACTTATTGAACAGGATGTGGAAACAAATGATACTGAGTTTGTAAATCATGAGTCCAGGTTAAAGTCTACCATGAAGTATTTCTTAAGTAACTTTAACCTTTTGATCAATCTTATGGATCAGATTGCTAAGATCACTGATAACTTTTTAAGCTCCGCCTTAATATTTATCAATAATCCAAAAGTTGCCACTTTAGTTTCAACGATAACGAAGATGAAAGAAAGCAGTGAAAGCTTGGAGAATGATTATGACACCAACCAGTTTAGTCCAAAGGACGACAAGAAATCATTATTCACAATAAGAAAATCGGATAGCAATGAGTATGGAGAGGTGTTTGTGAATCCTTTGCATCAAAACACAGCTAGCATAGAAACCAACAGCTCTGATGAGTCTTCGAAAAAACAAACTCCTGATAGCACTGAACAGGGTTTTTTTGATGAAAATGGAACGGATTGGCTATTGAAAAATGAATATGAAAATATGCTGATTTATGAAAACAACAATGAGATAAAGGCCGGAACCAAAATCGCACTAGTTGAACATCTAACTTCACACGTAACCACCGATCCCTGGTTTAATGAAGTTATGTTCCAAAATTTCAAAACCATTTTTGATTCAACATTTGAGTTTTTCAATTATATTCTTTCCAGATACAACTTGATACCACAAGAAGGTTTGAACTATAGAGAGTATCAAATTTGGGTTAAGAAGAAACTCAATGTTGTCAAGATCTCTTCATACCTGGTGCTGTTTGAGTTTTTGAAGGATTACTGGTATCCACAGTACCTAGAAAAGGACTTATTAAAGTTCACTTACTTGTTGGATGTTTTTAAGAATGACAAAATGCCAGATGTTGAAACCTTTGCTGAATTGTTCAACTCGAAAATATCAAAGCCATTGAAGGTGAACTCAAAATTGAAGGACAATGATTCATTAGTCAAGAAATATGCACCAAAGATGACTCAATCGCATTTATATTACAGAAATGTCGAAAACAAGCCATGTCCTTTGCACTTGAATTTGTTAAGCTTTTCAGCCCGAATTTTTGCAGAAAACATTACTTTGAAGGAGTTTGATATATTCAAAAACATCACATCCTTGGAATGTTTGGATAGAATATTACACTCAACTAAAAACTGGCAGGGAGGCTCTCCAAACATCAAGGCTTTCATTAACATGTCAAATCTTATCACCAACTTTATAACACATGAAATAGTGAAGGAAACAGATATTACTAGAAGAGTTCAAGTCTTGGAAAGAACCATTGACATTATTGTTGAACTTTTCGAGCTTAATAATTTTTCTGCAATGACATCTATCATTTCTGCATTGTCCTCATCTTCCATCTTTAGACTGAAAAAGACCTGGAATGGGGTATCTGAAGAACACAAACAAAAGTATCAAAAATTCTCCAAGATCATGGACTCCACTAAAAACTTTAGTACATACAGAGAGATTTTCAATAAAGTGAAACTAATTAAACCATCTTTACCCTTCTTTGGAGTGTACTTGTCTGATTTGATATTCACACAAATGGGTAATCCAGACTTGATAAAGGTCGACAATATTGGTGAACCATTAATAAATTTCAAGAAGAGAGCAAAGTTACAAATGATTATCAAGGAAATTAAGCAACTTCAAGGCATTACCTATGATAATATTTTGAAGATGAATGGTAACTGTATGTGGTTCATTGAGACATATTGCTATAAGGACCCATATCACACTGTGTCTAAGAAGGAGCCTCATTATGTTCCTGACATTGATCAGTTGTATGCACAGTCATTGGTCATTGAACCTAAGATTAACACAAACAACCCACGAAAAGTATATTCATCTTCCATTGACTCCAATAACAATCAAAGTTCAAATAGCTCAGATTATCGTAAAGACTCCAGTCATAAAAAATCAGGTTTATCAAATAAAATCATTCAAAAGGCTGCTGTGAAGAAATTAAAGCAACTTGAAAAGTAATCTGTTTTTGATGTGTTTATATTCTCTTATTTAACAATATATATCAACAAAAAATCTATGCTTCATATTAAAAATAATTCTAAACACTGTGTATCATGCTTTGAACATTCTATACATTTTTTTGATGTTATCATGTATGCACAGATCTATTAACTGTTCTACTTGTGCCAAGGTTAATTCATCCTTATGCTTCTCAAAAATTTGATATTTTATCATCTCAATAAACTCGTAGTTTTTGAAGATATGGACTTTTTTGTCAAATGAAAATGTAGAGAAGAAACGCTGATCCACGAGGTACTGTGGGCTTCTGTCTGATTCAGCATGATCATTCCTTTTTGATGGTAACAAGGTCTCTTCTGATACAACATCTGTAAGTGTGAAGTTGAATTGTAAATTGTTGACGTTCATGTAATGTTCAACATTCCCGATATTATTATGAATCAACTCTTTGAAGTTGCCCTCACCAGAGACATCATACATAGCTTCAACATCATTGATTATCTCAAAATCTTTTCTATAAAACTCATTCGCATCCTGCTCTCGTCTTTTAAAAAGAGATAAAAACAGGGTTAAAAAGTCATTTGGGATCATTGCATCGTTATAAATGGAAAACGTTAATAACATGTTTTTATAAAATATTTCATATTCCTTTGATCTAAAATACTCAAACTTGGAAATAAAAATGGAATCTTGTGTATCCATTAAAATCCCATTGAAAAGTTTAATATCTGTACTTTTCATTGAATTTTGTACATTGAAAATACGGGTTTTTGCCCTGTTGTATAGTTTGGTATTTTTTAGGGCATAGTTGAACATTTCTTTCCACATGGAATCCTTATCATTATAGAATATGGAATCTATGGATAAGTTCAAGTGTTGGTGAATTAACATCAACATTTCTTGGATTGGAGCATTTCTGTATTTTTGACTGTATCGGAAATTGAGGAATCTAGCAACATAGTCATTATTTGAGAAATATGAATTGAACAAATCATCTTCAGCAGAGTTCTTTAAAATCATTCCTGGTCTCATGATCATGAAATTTTTGTAATTTTTGAAAACATCAAATTGATACAAATCATAGCTAAACAACTTGATAAAGTCCATGCTTGCTTCTCCGTACTCTTCAAAGACTCTTTTAAAGTTAAAGTTTTTGTTGTTGTTTCTTATTTGCCTCCATTTTGTTTTTTTATTGTCCTTGAACAAGGCTGAAGGATACAAGTTGTCAAAGTCATTGTTCATTCTTAGGTCTCTGTTTTCTCTGTATTCCTCGCACATTATATCCGAATACCCTTGGAATAAATAGTCTATACTTTCACCGCACATTTGATTGTCAACCACAATATCAGTGATTTTTATTATGTTTATGTTCAAATTCAATGGATCAAACGTTGAAAATATTTCCATCAAATCATCATCACTAATGTAAAATCCAGTGATGAAGTATATGGGGTAAGCTCCCATTTTAGGCATGGTGTTGATTATGGACATTACCGAATTGATTGATTTTTTCACTGATGCCACTTCCGAAAGCAGTAATATTATGCAATTGTCCTGCTTGTTGTGAGGACTGTTGGAGTATATAACAGATGGCAGCTTCATTGGATACTCGTAGTTGATAAAATCATTTTCATTTAAAGCATCCAGCCACGATGTTTCCTCCGCAAACAAGTTTGCAACACTTGGCTTGTTCTTGATGTCTATAATTTTCTCACTGTTGTATATGTTTAGAAGTTGAAGCATGTATGGATCCCTCAAAAATTTATCTTCGAACTCACCATCAGCATCAAAGTTAGTGATGTAATCATTCAGTGAAGCAACATACTCAGGGGGTTTGTTGAGGAATGACAATAAAATTATGAGTAATATTAGTATACTAGACAATGTAGTTACTAGTATGTAGTGTTTATTTTTAGTAATGAGCCATTTTATTCTACTTGGATTGATGTATCTTTTCAACATGAAGTGCAGTGTTTCAATGGTTCAAAGATAAAGGTCTCCTTGGTACCGAGTCTTTTTTTCTAAGCTGTTTTCTATAGAGAATACGATGTTTTTGAAAAGTCTTACAGTATGATTCCGTATAAGGTTATTTTTAGACAGCTAAAATTAATTACTTTTTTTTTTTTTTGAAACGTATATTTTGTTTTCTATCTCCGAACAATGTGATCTCCTAAAACGAACGACCATTGTTATATGATTTTTCCTCTCCACGAAATTAAACAGGGTTTTGTCCTTATGAAAGCAGCTGATTTATTTCATATGATCTAGCATAGAATAATAAAAGATAAAAAAAGTAAAGCTTTCTTATGTCAGTTAAACGGATTTTTACTCTCAGCAAATTAAAGATGCTTTAACCTGTATTCTACACCACAAGTTAATTGGATTCTTCGTATATGAGATGTTCATACAGTTGAAACAAGCGGTAAATATTGAGCTCAGAAAAAAAATGAACCAAAATTAAACCAAGCGACAAAAAAATTACTATCTTATTAAGCGGCATTTTTTATCCGTTTTTTATAGAAAAAAAAAAAAAAATCTTGTTAAATTTCACTCAATATAAAGACACCAACTTTTTTTAAGAAAAAAGAAAATGAGTAATACAAATATCTTGCTATTTAAGAGCTTTCAAACTCTCTTTCTTAACTTTTATTTGTATATTTAGCTATTGCAAAATTGTATGATATTTTGAAAAGAAAAAAAAATAAAATTAAAAACCATACATCAAATACATATAACAAAAATGAGTAAACAAGTCAACTTGACTGATGATTTCGAAAGAGCCGCTAACTGCTTGAACAATGCCTTTTTAAACTCTCCTTCCAATGATTACTTAATGAAAAAGTTCATGAATATTCCTCTAGAAGAATACTGCTCTAGAAGAAGAATCAAATCCATACTGGAATATTTCTGTGCATTCTACCACGACAACGGGGCTGAAATTGCTGAAGTTGATGACTTCAACACTGTTGCTGTTTACACAACTCCTAAGAAGCATGTTCAGCAATGGATGACAAATGATGAGGTGTTCAACCAGATTTTTTTCCATGATCTACATGACCTATATGACAAGTACATTCCTAAAGGTATGGATTACTACTATTTGTTCATCATTGGTAGAGATTTGTTAGATAAAACAAAGGGTAAGGGTAACTTCAGAGCCATCTTTGAGTCATACAAAACAAGAGCTGATGAAGACAACGCCTGTATTGTTCTTGAAGCCATTAGTGAGGAAGCAAAGAAAGTTTACGAGTACTTTGGATTCAAGAACTATTGCAAATTCAACTACGGTAAAAACGAAGTAAACTCTAAGGGTGAATTAGATCCAAATGGTGAAGGTTTTGATGCTTACTTAATGATTTACCACAAAACCCCATTACCAGGCTTTATTGAATAAACATATTAAGTAAAATTGTATATACAGCTGATAATTTCTTTTTTTTTTTAAAAAAAAAAACGCTATGAAAACTCAATATATATTGGTAAATAAAAACACCTTCCCACTTGAATTCCCACCAGCTATCCAGTTTTCAGTAGGATGCCATGCTGTCACTGCAGGCACAGTAGTTGTTTCCAAGTGAGCAAATTGCTGCCCCTTTGAGTTGTATATGTCTATGGCCCTGGACATGTTTGCTATAGCAAATACATCCTTATTGGGCTTGAATCTTGCCTTTAAGATACTTGTCCATTTCCCAGTTTTACAATTGTGTCTTATTGTGTTAGTCGGTGTTAGAGCTTCATTTGCGGAGCTTAGCTCCTCGTCATCAAAAAGTCGTATTGTGTTATCATAGCCATTACAAACCAATGTGTGATCCTCTGAGGAGTAACTGACAGCACTGATCGATAGTCTAGAGTCATATGTCTTCAAACACTCGGCTGCGTTCAATTCATCCTCCTCTTCGCTCTTAATAACCTTTCTAATATCCCAAATTTTCAATGTTCTATCCAATGAACCAGTTGCTATCTGGAACTTGTTTCTTGGGTCGATGTCCATTGAGCCAATTTTTTTATGAGCCAATCTCAATGGCCTTGTCTTTTCAAAATCTTGTCTTAAATCATGTTGAAAAAACTCTCCAGATAAGGTGGTGAAGTACACAACGTTTTCATCATAGAACTTGATATCACTTATACCCTCGTAACCTGTGCTTGGGTCCATGTAGAATACCTCTTTACAGTTCATGGAGTTTAAGTCCATGACTCTGAATGAACCATCGTATGATGAAACATAAACCTCACTTATCGAACTGGGCATCACACCAATGTTACCCACATTGGACTTAAACAGTTTCAGCTTGTTGATGTCTGGAATTTCAGTTTCATACTCATCCTGGGGCGTTTCCTTGACTTTCCAAAACCCAAGCATACCCTCCTTGTCACCACCAATGATCAACTTATGGTTGTATTCACTCAATGGATGGAAGAACAATGAGCTTATTCTTGAATCTGTAATTTTAATTTCATTGACTAGAAAGTGCGGATACAGCTTCAAGTCACTGAAGGAATCGTCGAGTTGCTTTGTTTTTTGCCTTTCAAAGAAATCCCCAGCAGATACCTTGCTGATATCAAAGTTTAGTATATCACTGTGTATATAGTCGCCAAGTTTCACATTCCCTGCAATTCTGAAGTTTTTACGTCTTTCCTTCTCAATTTTCATTTGTTCCAAAGCTTTGTCGTCTACGAAGTCCTTGGTGTCGTTGTTCAAGGCTGCGTCAAGATCAACCTCATCAATTCCTCGAAAATCATCCGGTATTTTTATTTTGTTTGTGGACCTTGTTGATCTTCTACGCACAGGCAAATTATCATAAATGTTGCTTCTTTTCTTTCTCTTTGTGCTTGCTGGTTTGGGTTTTGAAACGGGTGCTGGCTTTGGAGCTTCAGGGATAGGCAGTTTCTTGAAGTTTAAGTTTTTTAATAGATCATTGTTTCTCTTGATATTTTCCAATCTTTTTTTTTGAAAGTCTGACAATTCTTCACTCATGTTATAAAATTATTGCAGCGGTAGGTTGATATTTACGTTATATATATACTTGTACTAAGATTTCTAATAGAATGTTGAACGAGTTCTTATTTGTTTTTTTTTTTTTTTCTTTTTCAATTTTTCCCAAATTTCATGTAAATTTATTCAATTGAATCACGTTTCATGTTTATTTTTTTCTTTCCTTGAAAAAAATCACATCTTCGCAATATTTCTACTTTGACATAAAATATGTAGAGTTAATATACATATTTTATACCTCTTTTTTGTTATTGTTAATCTAGTTTGTAAACTTATGCGTACCATACCTCACACCATCATCATGGCTGAATCAAACATCATCAACCTCTTGTCTCAGAACTCCCCAGAAAACTCCAAGGAAATCCAGTACGAAGACTGCATTCCCTGCCAGGTCATGGCCACGGCCTTTGCACTCGGTCTTGGTGCATACATGCAAACACAGCATCTGTATCCAAAGAAGGACAAGGCAGGAAAGGTGCTCACACAGTTGGAGTGGGAAAAGATGTATCCTAAGTGGTACAGAACCAGCATGAGAGCCACAGGACTGGGATTGATTCTATTCGGATGTGTAAGAGGAAGTGAGCATTGGTTATGGAATAGAAAAAAAATACAATCATAATATATAAGTATATTTACCTTTTAGCACCCATTTGTCTTTGTCTTTTGATCAACTTTTCCTCGTGTATCAATTTTTTCAGTTCTTTACAGTATTTTTTGAAATCCTTCACATATGTTTCTTGCTTTTTGGCATTTTCATTGAAGTTGTATTTGATGATGTAATTATGCTTCAAAAGTTCCTTTATGGATGCTCTTTCATCAGGATCCTTTATGCAGCACTTACTGACAAAGTCAACTAGATTCGAATCAAATGGGTAGTTGGTGGGTAGATGTGGTGATGGTTCATTAACAATTCTTTGCAGCAAATCCAGTATCCCATCTGGTCTCAATGAGTTATCACCTTCATTGTTCGGTAAACTGTTGTTTAAGTTGTTCATTTCGTTTTTATAAGACACATCTCTGTTGTCAAGGGGAAACTTCCCGGTCAATAACTCAATTATCGATAGTCCCAAGGACCACACATCACCTTTGGTTGTATAAATACCTCCTTGGATTCTTTCAGGAGACATGTATGTGGATGTGCCCACAAAGGTATCAACAATGGAGTTCACAGTGTTCTTTGATACACCAAAGTCACATATCTTAACCAAACCCTTGGAGTTCAGCAATATATTGGACGGCTTGATGTCTCTATGAATGATTTTGAAATTCTCATACAGAAAATCAAGCCCGTTCAAAACATCATGTGCTATTCTGGAAATAACAAAGTTTCTGTTGAACCATGAAGTCTTTGGATTGATTTTCTGCCCTGTTCTCCTACAATGCTCTTTGTAAACCTGAAGGATCTTGTCCAATGAGCCCAAATTCATGTACTCCATGATGATGATAATTTCATTGGCCGTGGATGCGTTTTTGTTGAATATTTCAATTTCTTGTTGTTCCTGAATCTTCAAGTTTTCCATTTGAGTGTTAATTTCATCCGTGTTTGTTAATGGTGTTACAAGCTCTTCGATTTCTATCGTATTGTAAAAAGCATTTTTGAAAGTGACGATGTTGCTGTTTTCATCTTGTCTACCGATTTTATCCATGATTTCAAGCTCTCTTTTTATCTGTAGCTTTATCTGTTTATTTTGACTGTCGCTGATGGCTGCTATTCCTGCTCCTATCCCCTTGCCATCTTTTACTAGAGTACTAGGCAATGGGATAACCTTTTTGGCATACACCACTTGGCTGGGTACATGTAACACTTTCATCACCGTTCCTGAGTTTCCTGCTCCGATTTTCCCCAATTGCGCAAGATCTTCCAATGCTATGTTCTCGTCAGTCCCCTCGTTCCCATAGTCCATATTGGATGAATCTCCTCCATTGCTCAGATATGACATAACAGTTGTCGGTGTTCCCGGCAATGAATTCGTGTTGGCCTTCTTGATGCTGCTTTTGTTGTTGGAAAAGATATCCAAACTTTGTAAATCAATAGTGGCTGTTCCTGTGTTGTTTTTTTCCTTGTCTTTGTCATCCGCTGTGGAAGTGTCCAAATTTAGAGTTAGATTTTGAGGCTTTTTCTTGAGCATTGAACTTGTGGGTAAAGAAATGGGACCTTTAGCACTGTTCAATGACAGTCTAGGTTTATTTAACCTTTGCAAAGTTTTTGAAAATAATGGTTTGTTTGACTTCAAATTGCCTTCATCGCTGGCCATTGTTTAATTGTTGTTTAGGTTCAAATATTTATTGGTCCTTTTTTTTTCTTTCTTTTTTTGTTGTAGAGTTGTATATATGTTATGCTTATGCATTTGAATGATATTAATTTTAGTAATGTGCACTTAAGCAACTTTATTTGTTGTTTTTTTTCTTTTTTTTTTCCTCCTTTTCAAACGAATTTTTTTTCTCCATTTTTTTTAGGCATCTAAAGAATATCTATGAAAGGAAACCATCATCCCAAAAAAATACTTATATCAATAAAATTAACCCTCAAAAACGGCAGTAAAAAAAAAAAAGTATCATACATTGCAAACTTCAATGTATATCAAACATGTTTTCCATTCCATTAATATCATCATCCATATAGAAAACTTGTTTGAAACACTCCATTATATCCAGCTTTAGCAGAGCATTGTTCTTAACCACCAAAACAATGTCTTCATTCTCACTGTAAAACAAACTGGAGATTATGATTTGCTTGTCCCTGCAAAACTCTATTAGTATCAAGAAATAACTGATTTTTATGATAGCTCTTGTGAACTCGCTATCCAAAAACTCAATAATCTCAAACCGTGACATGTTGTGATTATGGCACTTGCTTTTTTTCAGATTGTTTATGTGTCTTTTGTAAGTGCCACCATTGGGTAGATTATAGCAGATGTTGTTGCCACATATAAACTTGTAAAAAAAAGTTATGAAAAACTTCTGTAGGTCTGTATCCTCACATAATTGATTGAGTATGAATAAATATGTTTCTTTAATAAGCCAAACAGGAAATCTCACAGGTATAGCTTTATTTCTGGAAATTTTGTAAACATTTTTGTCTTGATCCTGAAGATCATTGGTGTTTGACATTTGAAAGTTTGCCAGGTTTAAATGTGCAATAAGGTCCTTCAAAAAGAAAAATTCAATAATTTCAAATTCCTTTGGCATTTTAAGAAAATAGTTGTTTGATATGTTGATTTTTAAGGGTATTAAGTAAGTGTTACTTGGAAATGTTGTGTTGTTGTGTAATATATGATGAATGATGTTTATTTGAAAAGGTGGGTATATACCACTATTAATGATACTTGTTAAGAGCTTTTTTTTTGTAGTTTTTAGGTTAACAGATGTTGTGGAGAAAAATAAAGCATTCAATCTCTTAAAATTTATATCCTTATTTATGTCGTTATGATAGTTCTTTTTAAAGACAGTCTTTGGCTTGTATATTTGATCATCTTCTGTTAGGTTAATATAGAGCAATAGGTTCAAAATTTTTGATATGTGTATGCTGCTAGGAATACTGTATGATATCGAATTAAGTGTATTTAATTTTTGCAATCTAAATTGACTATTAAAGTCGAGAATAATTATTTTTTCAAACATAGAATAGATATTCTCTTGGTCTTGTGTAAATATAAGCAAATTGACACTAGGTAAATTGTTTTTATTTTTTTTTGCAATGAAGCAAAAAGAATTCTTTCTATCAACGTTATTTAAGGTTGGTGAATTAATGCTGTATAGACTTTCAAAGCTGTCAAATAGATCATGATTGTTTGGAGAGTTTAGAAGACAATTAACAGTCATTGTCTTTTAACTAGATATAGGGTTTTTTGCCTTGGTTTGATCTTTTTTGTTGATCAGGATATGATAATGTTTTTAACTTCTTGTTAAATTATCAATTGATTAAACCCATGTAAGATTGTTTTTTTTTTTACACAAAGTTTTGAAGGGCGGGATTTTTTTTTTTCCATACATTACCTTCTTTAGACTATCATCTCAAAGCAGAAAGGTTAAAATTGCGGCTAATTATGTGTTTTTATTCACATGACCTGCATTATATTAATCAATTCACATCTTTGCGTTGGTTTATTTTTTTTTTTTAATTTTTTGGTGAACTTTGATCGTAGGACTTAACGAAAAAAAAAAAAAAAAAAAAGAAAAATTTTTTTTTTTTATTTTGCTTGAACATTTTGTTTTTGGTATTATCTTATTACCTTTAAAAAATAGAACAAAATATATAATTCATTGATAAGCACAATTAAACCAATAATAATTCTAAACATACTCAAACAATAAAAATGGCTCTAACTGCTAAAACACATAAACTTAGAACAGTACCAGTTTTTGGTGCCACAGTACTACTTACTCTAACAGGACTTTATTTCAACAAGGGATACTATGAACAATCCATGTTTTATAAAACATCTTTGAACACGGAAAAGATCATCACACAGAAAATAGATGAATCTCACATAAAACAGCATGATATTATAGCCCAATCATACAACAATAAGAGTAACCTTATCAACGAGGGCTTCAAGGCTACTTTCATAGACACATGGAACTCCAATGTTGAGAACTTAACAAAGACTTTGATTAACTGGACATCATAAATGTTCTAATTCATGTATAGTTATATTAGTATATGTAAGATGAATGTCTTAATATGTAATGAATTTCAATTTACTAAGATCAACATGATATTTCCTTTTTTTTTTTGAAAAAAAAAAAAGATATAAATTTTTTCTTTTTTCTTTTTTCTTTTTTCTTTTTTTTTTTTTTTTTTTTTTTTTTTTTTTTTTTTTTTTTTTTTTCCTTTCTGTTATTTTATTTTGTTTAGTTTTCTTCTCAAATAAACTTTTAGTGTAAGCAACCAAAACGTATAAACAAGTACAATATAACGAAAATGGCTGATGCTAACATCAATTACAACACTGCAGTTAACTACTGGGAATCAACATCATCTGATGTGAATGGTGTTTTAGGTGGGTATGGAGAACAAACTACTTTACCACAAGTTGAACAGCAGGGATCCTTGAAGTTCATCAAGAAACTAAAATCCCGTATGATGATGAGCAAGGAAGAAGAGGCCCTTTATGGGAGACGAGTGATGGACTTTGGAGCAGGTATTGGACGTGTGACAAAGAACGTTCTTTATAAAATCAATGAGGGTAGTCAACAACAAGCAACAATGAAGTTTGACCTGTTAGAACCAGCCAGTAACTTTGTGAATCAAATGAGAATAGACTTACAACCAATCAATGATCAGGGACTGTTAGGAGATATCTACCACATGGGGATGCAAGACTGGCCACATAACGTTACTGATGGCAGCATGGATAACAAGAAGTACTGGTTGATCTGGTGTCAGTGGTGTTTAGGACAGATACCTGACAATGAGTTGATATACCTGTTGGAAAGATGCAAGAGTTTATTGGTGAAGAACGGAACAGTAATTGTGAAAGAAAACACAATTAACTCCTTCAGTTTGAATGAACAAGATGAGTTTGACCCGCAAGACTCTTCGGTTACGAGAACAGACAGTAAATTCAGATGGATCTTTGAAAAGGCTGGTTTCAATTTAATAGCCTGTGAAAGGCAAAAGGGATTGCCTGAAGAACTGTTCCCTGTAAGGATGTATGCATTGAAGGCTAGAGAGAATTGAAGATTTTGAATCGTATATATCGAATTAATAAATTATTCAGTATCTTTAAATTTTATTTTTATTATTATTTAATATCAGATAGGAGCGAAAGACATGATGGCTATTGTATCTAACATGATTTAGTAATTCAGTTGAACTATGCATAAAATAAAGTGTATCATCATTTTTTTAAAGAAAAAAAATAGTAATTAAATAATAATAGTAATAAAGAAGTTAATTTAAAGAAAAAAACTAAATAAATTTATTAATCCCGATTGATGTCTATCAATCAATATAATTCTTCACAATAATAAACATGTAATGATGGGTTTATTTCAATATTTTTTTAAGTTGTTTGTAGTTCAGTGATAACTATTAAGGTAGGTAAGAGTATCGTAGTTTATATAGCAAGATTTTTTTCTAGAAAGAAAGTTCGCAAAAAAAAGAACAAAAAAAAAAATTTTTTTTCATATGGTTATAGTATATTTCCCAATCGGGTATAATTACTTGCCTAATTGGGAAATTGGTGTATAAATATGGGAAAAAAAAAGAAAAGTGAATATGCAATTTTAAAGATAATAATCATAATCACCGCCTACAGTGTGATAGTCTAAGCAAATCTATCAATTAAAACACTACAATATAGTATTAGATGGAAAAAAAAAAAACAACACGTTATTGACACCTTCTGAGCTAATCGTATACATAACATCTGTTTGAACTGTGAACTTTCCCTTTAGTGTCTAGAGGGCATATGTCACTACTGACGGGGTGTCCATTTTATGACCAAATGATATGTTTTTTCGTAATTAAGTTTTTTTTTTTTTCCGCTTCATACAAACTGGAAATAAGTACTATCGCTGGTAAAAACCTGAGATGTGTATTGTTATTAAATTGATATAAAAAAAATTACATGCATAAAAAAAATGTTAATATCCGTTTATACGGCTTTTTTTTTTTCACTAAAAGATATGTATTTTAACATTACAATTTGTTCTGTAAAAAAAAAAAGTATGCGGATCATGTATGGTTTTAAGTTGATTTGATAAATATGTTTTTTTCTTGTTCTTTATCTTTTGGATTCAATGTAGTTCATTAGAGTTTCATATTGGGCCAGATCTTCCAATTTCACTGGATGAGCTATGTTCACATTGTAGATAGGTTCAGGAAGCTTCCTTTGGTTTGAAACAAATGTTGCAAGCTTTGTGTTTTTTTGATATATGGGATCACTCAATGATACAGAAACTTTTTTCTCTTGTGTTGGCTGAACCAATGAACTTCCCTTAATTTCAAATGCTTTTGAGTTATTCGAGAACTTCATGTTGTGCACATTTTTTTTATGTCTTATTAAATTAGGATTTGCATTGAATCTAAAATTACAAATGGAACAAACATAAGGCTTAACATTTAAGTGTATGTTCATATGTGTTTGAAGTGAAGAGTTTCTTGTAAATTCTTTTTTGCATATTTCACATGAAAAAGATTTCTTCTTGTTGATTGATTTATTGAGTACATCGTTAGGTTCTTCTGTTAAAGGCATTATTATGTTTTGATATGTAGATTTTATATCTCAAAAAACTGAGTTGAAATGAAAAAAAAAAATTTTTTTTTTTTAATAGAATTGAATAAAGAACAAGTATGAAGTTAGTTTGGTGATTTTTCTAATATATTCTATATTGAATTCAAAAAGTAGATGAGAGCAAAGAATATGGTTTATAAAAATGTGGGTTCTCTTATATTATATTTTTTATTAATTTCAAATATTATTATCATTTTCAAATTTAGAAGTATACCTTAATATATAAATCTAATATAATGATTTAACCATGTACTATATATACTATTTTTTTTTTTTTTTTCATGATAAAACATGAAAAGGATATGTGTCGAATAACTGTTAGATAGGGTAAATTTTTTTTCTCATGAAGGGTCAGGAAAAAAAAAAAGTGGATGATTTGGAAATGAGCTGAATGAAACATGTATCTTGCAGTACTAAGATTTACCAATGTGAAGGTTTTCTGTAGCAAGATAAGCACAAGACTTTCTAACAAAAAAAAATTTCACATATAAAGAAATAAGGTATAATCAAGAATGTATACTCTTCATAAAGCTATGTGCAAAGAAAATCCATTAAAGAAAAAAAATTATATCCTTATTTCAATTTATCTAGTGGGGTCTTTTTATTGTTTCAGCAAAAGTATCATATCTCAAAATAAATTATTAAGCTAGTCATGCACACATATACATGCAAGAATGAGTCGTATGCCTTGAATTTTTGATATTGTATACCGCAGTGTGGGTGGGTTGATTTTATTATTCGCATGACGACAATGAAATGGTATAAAATACAATAGAGTTACAATTATCGGTTGATTAACTATTAGAAAACATATACATACCATCTATTGTCTTTGCGTTTTTTTTCTTAGTAATTTCTATATCCCAAAAAAAAAAAAAAAAAAAAATAAAGACAAAAGAACTGAGCCAAAGGCAACACACGGAGTGGTGTATGGTTGAGCAATACAGAACTTTGCTCATATATCCGATACTGGATTTATTTATTTATTTATATTTTTTTTCAAATTTATGAATTTAACATTTCTCAGAGGGTGTATAATCAAAAAAAAAAAAAAAATTAACAATCTCCCCATGGATAAGTATATCATAAAAAATAAAGAACAAAAGCAAACGAAATATAACAAACTTCTCAAGTATAATGAACCGCTGACATACCTTTCAAGATCAAGAACGTATGAACTAAACACTACTTTCAAATATGAAAAGAAACCGGATTATAAAGCCTTGATTCTTGAGGAGACATTGAATGAGTCCATATTGCAGCGAAACAATGACGTGAATAAACCCACCTGTATGATCTTTGCCAAGCCGTTCAACAAGCACATGAGTGGGCACTATTACAAGTACAACATAGATGAAATCAACAATGTGTACATGGTTTGTGAGGGTCTCGATCTGTTCAACATGGATGAATTGAAGCAGTCCATCAGGACAAACTTTGTTTTCAAGGCAGATGATGTGTTCATGATCTGTGCGTATGACATTTTCCATCATGTGGATCTCAGAATCACTTTTACGAACGATATGAAAAAGTATGAAATTGATCTTGGCACTGAATATGTGGAAGAGGACGTGTGGGAAGGCGTTTACGTATCTGAGTTCACACGGATGTTCCAAAAAATGGATGATTATAAAAGTATGAGAACTTATGTTTCAAAGCTGGATGATTTTGTCAAATTGCAAAGCATCAAGGTTGAGTTCCAACTGTTTGATTTGTTGATAAAATACGCCCCTTACAGTTTACAAACAGGATTTGATAAGACATGTGGGTTCAATGAGGTTGATTACATAAACAACAACATGATCATAGCAATAAGGAACTTTTTTTCCGTAAGGGCAGACTGTGATGATTTGCTGAAGATGTTTTTAACAAAGTTGATTGATTATTTGGACTCTCATGAGGTTTATCTGCTAGTATACTTGTACTTGATCAACTGGTTTGAAATTGAAGATGAAACTTTCATGAATCTAGTTAACCAGGCTGTTAATGTCATAACCGATCCCTTTTTAATAAAGCAATATTTACTTTTACAGCTAAGGTTCTTTGAAAGAAACAGCCAATACACTGATATATGTCATACAATTAGTAAAAAGCTGTTTGAAATAAGTCCCAAAGATGCGTTTATACAACTGAACTTGATTAAGTATTTGTATCTTACAAAGAATTTTCAATATGACTTATTTGATTTAGATTTAAAACATGAGCATAATGATAATACAACACTGGAAACACCGCAACTTTCTTTGAAGAACTTTCATTTTGATTACTTATTAACGGAATATGCCAATTCAGAAATCAAAGAGGTTGAGAATGTAAAAGGATTGACCTACAAGAATGTTTTTTACAACTATCCTGAATCATCAAATGGGTACTTGAACTTTATATGGGACAATATGGAAATATTTGGAAATTCTGTAATGAGCGATGATGGATCTAAGGATGAATTATTATCAATGCAGATGGAATGTTACAAGAATGCTTTGATCAGTAGTTGTTTGATAGAATGTAAGGAAATGGATACAAAGTTTGCTAACTACTTAAGTGATATTACTCTTAGTAACCAGAATAATGTAATTAAAAGATATTTAGATGTTCGCAAAAGGACAATATGTTATTTACAAAGTCCCACAAGGAAGGATAAGAAGTTGTTATGTTCAAGCTATTATTTCCTGGGTATGTATGAATCATGCATGACCATTGCAAAAGACATCTTAGATACAAAGTTTGATAGATTTGTATTTGACATGTTTTTACAGTCAGCAAGGAAAGTTAAGGACATTGACATATCCATTGTTTTAAAGCACATAACAGTTGCCATGTCACTTGAGGTGAGATTTTACAACAATGTACACTTTGTTATATCAAAATTTGTTAAGGATGAGTTTATGGTTAAAAGAGGGTTAAGTAAAGAACAGCTGATAGATTTGAATGTGTCTGTGATTGATACATTCATCAATGAAAAGGTAATGAAAATGATGGTAAACTTTTATAACAGTATATAACACTTTCAAAGTAATGTTTTCAATTTGTAAACATCTCACTAATGGGGGTGGGGGGTTTTTTTTTTTTTTTGTGTTTAGTACACCAATTCTTTTTCTGTTGTAAAAAAAAAATAACCATAACAAGTCACATGATCACCATTGAAAAATATACACCACTGTACCGCTTAACTTTGCTGGATGGGGGAGTTTTTTTTTTTGCTTTTTTTTTTTTTTCGGTTTCAGGTTTTTATCCCGTACAGCGTTAGTTCTAGACCTCTAGCTCATTTCACAACCCAGTGGGGGGTTTTTTTCTGCTGTAGGCGCTCTCTCCCCAATGGTCAAAAACACATTCTATTTTCCCAAAAAAAACATGTCCTTAAAAAAAAATTTTCATTATAATTTTTTTTTTCTTTTTTTTTCCACATTTTTCATCTCACTCCAATCACTGTACACTCCCATCAATGTTTTTATTATCTTTTGAGATTAAACACATTCTCATATCCTACCTCTTTTTGATTTTTATTTGAAAAATAAACATTACCTATCCATTCAACCCAATTATTAAATCAATTCTACATCCTTCCTTCTTTTATACAGAAAAAACACAAACATACATAATGAATAATAACTTTTGGTCCCGTTCCAGATCCATGAAGGGCCTCAACCATCTCGTGGATGATTGCTTTTTAAGGATCGATGAAAACAACAAGAAGGAAGATGAAACAGACACTCATGACGATTCAGACGCTGAGGGCAGCACAAGGGAAACAGACAACTCAAGTGACTATGAGGAAAGCAAGCCAGCAAAAGATAAAATACACAAGTACTACGATGCCTACTTCTTTCAGGATGAGTATCTGAACAATATAGAATACGAAGAAATCATCAAGACATCAAATGTCACCGAAAACAAGTATAGACCCAACCTCCGCATTCTGGAAAAGCTCTTGAAGATGGACGATCTGTCAAGAATTCTCGTGTTGCAGCTGGTTGGAGACAATGAGGATTTCCTTTCCCTGGAGGATTACTTTTCCAACCCACTGGTTCTATCAAAGCTGCTTGACTACATACTGGATCCCAGATACTGTGTTGAGGACTTTGAGGAGGAGAGCAAGCCCGCTGCAAGCGACGATGACCTTCTGCTGTCAAAGGTGGACTCCTTGAAAAGCAACGAGAGTTTGGATTTGATTGAATTTTATAGATGCGCAGTCAGTGCTGTTGACATTTTCCTTGTTGACATTCCCGCCATAGCTGAGTCGTTTTTGAACTACGACTTTTTGATAAAGAAACTTTGGTCCATGTTGGACAAGTACCCCGTCCTGGCCAACGATGCCTCTGCTGCCTTTTTGAAGATCAACGAAAGATTGCTGCACTATGCTGAACTGACATCCATTTCTGAAGAAAGCTCTGTGTTGTCGCAGTGGATGGCCACCTCGGAAAGCAACAATGAAAATAAGTCCAACGATGACTCAACATTCATGGATGTTTTCATTTCGAAGTTGCCCAGCGATGAGCCCAGCAAAAAGGACAATGAAAGCGTGAAGGAGGACAACAAGATGAACTCCCTCGAAAGGTACCTTTACCAGATTGTCATGAAGGAAGGCATCGTGGACAAATTCATCAAGCACCTGGAGTTTTCATCCTTCATGGATTTCTTGCTGAAGATCATATCCACCGACAAGCCAAAGTCGCCCACGTATGTGATACTGCTTTTGAAGCAGCAACGATTGATAGAGAAGCTTCTGGACTGTCTGGACGTTTCAAAGCCATCAACGATCCAGAACACAGCCACTGACTTCATCAAGGCACTCATCACCCTGAGTGCGAACTCCAACAGCGAGATTGCTTCCGCGATCGGCCCCAACGAGTTGACCCGAAGACTGGTCAGTCCGGGCATGGTGTCAAAGCTGGGGCTTTTGATGTCCCAAGGTGGATTGCCACTGAGCAACTGTGTGGGGATCATCATTGAGATCATCAGAAAGAACCACTCCGACTACGACCTCATCCAGGTGATGCAAACAACTGTTGAAGAAAACCCACCCGACATGAGGGATCCGATATACCTGGGAGACATGATCAAGTATTTTTCAAAGAATCTCCCAGAGTTGTGCAAGATGATGAAGAAGGCATTGCCAAAGACATTCAAAACACCATTTGGTGTCATTGAGCCATTGGGGATGGACCGGTTCAAGGTTTGTGAGCTTGTTGCTGAGTTGTTGCACTGTTCCAACATGGCATTGCTGAATGAACCTGAGGGTGAGAAAATAGTCAAGGAGAGAGATCCAATCAGACGAAAGAAGATAGCTGAGCTGCTTGAGGGGAACTTTGGCATCACCAGCAACGACTTTGATGAGGATGACGAGCCCCTGTTTGACATGAGCAATGCAAGCTACAATGAGTCAAGGAACGACACCGACAAGCAAGCTGCCGAAACAACTAAGGAAAAGAGACTTTTAAGAGGCAACATCAAGAAAAACGACATTGATGAGCTGGAAGATGACTTGGAGAGACTGAACATCAAATCAGAGGAAAACTCCAGCGACTCATCAGACACAAACTCATTCAAGAAGGACCAGAAGGCGAAGGCCAAGAAGAGTGCCGAGAACCAGGGCGAGGTTTTTTCTGACTTCGAGTACACCCAAACCGAACAGGAAATCAGAGAGAACCCCGTCATCGGTGACATGCTGAAGCTGGCCATGAAGGACAACAGCATTGTGGACATTGTTCTTGAGATGCTGTTTGACTTTCCATGGAACAACTTTTTGCACAATGTTGTGTTTGACATAGTCCAGCAGATCCTGAACGGTTCTCTGCAGGATGGAGTCAACCGTTTTTTGATTGCTGATCTGTTCACCGAAAGCAGAATAACCGAGCTGATTATTGCCGGTGACCAGTACTGCCAGCAGTACGAGGAAACCAACAAGTTGAGACTGGGCTACATGGGCCACCTGACCCTCATAGCTGAAGAGGTTGCAAAGTTTGTGACGTACTTGCAGGAAATGAACATCTACGTGTTGATGCCTGACATCAGGGAGATGCTCTATGAGAAGGCCTGGGTTGATTATTCAGATGCTGTTCTGAGTGAAGCCAGAGAGAAATACAACAGCAACTTTGGCGATGAGGACTCTTTGAACGATGCCTGGGGGGTCTCCAACTACGGTGAAGACAACAGCGACAAGATTGATGCTGAGGTTCCCGATGAGGCCAAGGAAGACTATGAGTTTGACGGGAGTTACCCAGACGTCAACTTCAGAAGCAGTGTTGATGAGCTGATGATTGGGAGACACTCAGAGGACATCCATATCGACATAGAGGAGGATGACTACGGTGACATCAAGGACGACGATGCTGACTCGTCCATCGAGTATGTCAACTCCAAGGGGGAGGTTGTAAAGACCACAGTCAAGGAATTTCTGAAGATGAACATGTTTGCTGCCGCTGAGGGCAAGGATGAAATGGCCGTGCAGGCCAAGGATACTGATGAGGGCTATACAAACATCCATGCCAACGATACCGTGGACAGCGATGACTACATAGACCCCAACGATGATGGCCACTCGTATGCAAAGACCACGAGCCTGGCATATGGCGCCAACAGGGTCCGTGCTGTTGACGAGGACATAGACAGCCCCGACAGCGACGAGTACAACAGCGACATCTCATCTGACGAGGAGGACAGCACGAACCAGGAAAAAAACTTTGTTGACTTGGCCAAGGAAGAAGGCAGAGACCTGTGCAGACACGCGACCAATGACAACATGAAGTGGGATGAGGGTGAGCAAAGCAGGATTTTCGGATATAAAAAGCTACACGATGAAAACGTGAGCGAGTAGATAATTTGCCCTTTTTTTTTTTTTTTTTTTTTGGCCACACGTGTAGTGAGGCAGAGTATATATTTTATGTTAAGATCACGTAACAAGCAACAAAAAGGATTTGTTTTATTATTAGAAAATAAGGTTTTCAGTGTGTCAGTGGAATTAATATGATGGAACAGATAAGACATAATAAAAGGGCAATTTTCAATGAGATCTGGACATAACTGTGTCCAAAATTCAAACACGGAATCTTCACCCAAAATGTATGATTTCAAAAGCTAAGCGGCTGGTTTGGTGTGGTGGATGATGTTCAATGTCCAAATGATTGTAATTACCTGATTGAATTCTGTTTTATTTTGGGGGAATACAAACCTTTAACAGCCATCTCAAAGATCAACAGGTCACAACTCAATCAGTTGAATTTAAGTACATTGTTACCGTTATTTTTTTAAGAGTATCCCTTCACTTCGTCTGACTAGAAAATGCCTTGGTGAAACTCACGGGTACTGTTTTAGTGGTTGCCCTTTTTTTGTGTGATAAAAAAACAAATCATCGATTCCCAATGTGGCTGCAATGCTTCCTTTTTTTTGTTACGGTGAATTTTTTTGATAGATAAGAAATGCACCCAATGCTTATGTCCGCTGTATGTGACTTTTTATTTTTTTTAGGCATAGCCCTTCAAAAAAAAAATATATACAGAACTGATAATCAAATACGTTAATAAAAAAAAGATGAGATGGTTGGAGGGGAAAAAACAACCCATACAATCCCTTTATCAATAGTCGAGTTGATCAAACAGTATGATTAACTCACTTTGACATTTCTTTCTCAATGCAACAGATAAGGATTTGCTGTCTATTTAAACAACGATTATTCCATGTAAACAATTTTAAAAATAATCATTCTCTTGTGGTGAAATATGTTTAAAGCTAAAAGAAGAAGAGGAAGTCCCATGCTTTAATCTCCCACAATGTCCGATATAGAAAAACAAGGCCACAAGGCCTACCAAGACAACGAGTCTTCCATTTCCCAATCCATAAATCCTGTTTCCTCCCCTACATACGCATACAAGACCTCCTCATCCAAGTGGCAACACTTCAAGGACTCCTTCAAGAGAGTCGAAGTTGAGGAGC
>JAJMDH010000008.1:0-95722 GCA_030573455.1 Hanseniaspora pseudoguilliermondii | reverse complement strand
GGTTTTGTCTTTAAAGTTCATAGCTTAGCTGCATATGTTAGTATTTGTTGCAATAATATTGTTACCTATTGTGTTGTTTTTGTTATTTTGGGATTTAGATAAAAATATTAAACTCTTTTTAGCATAGGCATGTATTTGCAAATGGCTTTCAATTTTATTATCATTGATTGAATAAAAATTACGGAGAATGGCTTGCTTCAAATTAAAAGATAAAAGTTGTATTTATATGAATAGCAATATATAAAAGAACAAATTAATATATAAAAGTCATAATAAAGTTAAAACATATATTCTTCACTTATAAATTCGACTAATGTACCAACGGGATCTGAAGATATCGATTCATTGTAAGCATAGAAACTTTTACGGCATTCATCAATCATTGTTTTTGGACCACAGCAGACATTCCAGCAAGATATATCAGAATTATTTTGTGTATTAGATAATAATTTGAAATTTTCAACCACTGATATCATCTCTAAACGTCTTTGATACTCAACACAAATATCTATTTTAGATTTTGAAGGTATATTCGCTATAGCAGATTCTAAATCCATTCGTGCTTGTTCGTTTTCTGGTGTCTCTTCAAATTGCGACACGTTAATTCTCACTGTTAATCCAATATGAATATTTTCTAGATCAAAGTCATTCAAAAAATCGTTGAATAGCATCCCCTCATGAACATCCTTGACACTCCAGTAAACATAGACTTTATCACCTGTATTTAACTTTAATATGTAGGTTAAAATGGATAGAACAAAAGATATGCCACTTCCTCCAGCCACCAATGTGATAATATTTTTTTTGTCAGAGGAACTTAAGCTATTGATTAGGTTATGAATTTCTTGGCTAGGATGGTGAACACCAACCAAGCTCAGCTCCTTCTGTTTAGACATGCTGTATGAGGTAAATCTACTAAACTCGTTATCTTTTATAATTAATTGCTTGTTATTAACAAGAGTAAACGGATGTGATGGTTTCAGCCAGAATTCCCATGAATAAATGCTGGATTCGTGCAATCTTATGTGAGAACCTGGAATAATTCTAGTTGCAAAGACATCATCAGATAGGAAGTAGTCTATCATGCTATTTACTTTGTTATTTTTGAAAGTGATCAGTTTCAATTTTCCATACTGTTTAACTTCTTGTATGGTGAAGGGATCTTCAGTTTTTGAAATATTGTTGATAATTTTGTTAACAAGCATGATTAATAAAAATGTAATGTTTATAAATCCAAAAGGAGTAATAATTTGTGGATCCGAATGGATGATTGTTAACACGACAAAAGAAAGCATTGCTATTTGATGAATTGCAAAGAAATTTTGATAATTTCTTCTTCTATAAGATGTTAAACTCAAAATCAGAAGAACTAAAATCTCTAAAAAAATTATTAGACCAATAAAGTTTTGAAGCTTAAATATTTTTGATATTAAAACTCCATTCACAGTCCATTTTGCTATGAACAAAATACTGTGAGCTACTGCCAGTATTAATATCAAGGTTGATAACCATACATGCAACTTAATTGAGTCTAAATAGCTCATAAAAATGAAAAAATTACTTCTTGGTACAACCAAAAACAGATTAGTAATAGTTAAGACATAGGAAAGCCTTGCCATTTTTTTGAAGTATACAGACATTTTTGTTATTTTAAAGTCAAAAAACCCTTGGAGTAAGGCAATCATACCTATGATAAAAATGTGCACAAATGGATTGAAATTAGCAATTTCATGTACAATTTTTTTGAATTTGTAATATCGATTCAAACGATAGTTGAAAGAACTACTGAAGTAAGCTTTGTTTATTGCAAGAGCACAAAGTAAATAAACTATCATAGAGTAAAATAGTCTATTACCATAGGGAAGATTTGCGTAGTGAGAGTTGTGTGTATTGGTTTGCTCATGACCTTCATGTCTTTTGATAAGTTCCATTTCTATTTGTTTACTTCAGGATGTATAATTCAAAAGAAAAGCTTTTAATATCAATTAATAATCTAAGACAAAGACAGAGCAACGTAGCTGTATCACTATTGTTAAGAGATAAAGACTATGATTAAGCTTTCTTGAGAGCTGGATACGGTGCGATAACGATTAAAAATATGTATCTGGTTAATTGCAAGAAATGGATAAAAGTACCAACGTGTTTGATTATTTAGATTTTTTTTTTTTGCCGATTGATTTATCCTGCAAATAATACGCATTAAAAATAGCCTTATGTCCGAATAAATGTCTGTAATACTATACGATAACAAGCATTCATTGCATCCTACATGAATTACAGCTAACACATGTGAATGTATATATTTCTTGATCAAATTGAAAGTCTAGATTTCTTAATTGAATTAATCCTGCAACCTTGTACTTGACAACAATCAAAAGCTAAAACAAAATAAAAGATGTTTCTTGAAAAAAATTAATCGTCAAACTGGGCTGTAACAATCTTAGTCGTGGTGTCTATCACAACAATATGTACATTTTTGAAGTAACTACAAGTCTATGGTATCTAAAATAAAGCATCGTCGTCAATTGGTAACAGCATTGTTAGATTGTTATGTGTAATCGCTTGATGTTCAACGTCTCAATGGTCACATAGATATGAATGTTTTGTGTGTTAATTTGATATCAACGGAAGTATAACTCCGTGATAATAAGGTCCCAGTGTAAACAAAAAATCAATAGAAGGAAACTAGACGATAACGTTTTGAGAATTTTTTTTGAGCGAGTTTTTTTTTAATTTTTTTTTTTTTTTTTTTTGCTTATTCGAGATTTAAAGGGTAATTCGTTTAGGTTATATTTAGAAAGTATTTAAACACAAATGTATAACTATGAATCATTTTGTTATACTTACAACTCATCATCCTTTCACCCTTGATTTGTTATTAGTTAACACATGGTCATAAATAAGTTGACGTGATATTATAAACAGAACCAGAACGTATATATAGCCAATAAAAGTATTTATATAACATAAAACCAAAAGGAAAATTATATATACTGACAATATAATATTTTCATTATCATAATAACTCATATCGGCCTCTTCTCTCATTTTTTTTTACAAAAAACAAATAAGTGAAGATATTAAATCATCATAGAAAAAAAAAAACCAAACCATACATATACATTAAAGCAATAAAAAAAAATGGTCGCATCAATATTAAACAACAGTCATCCATCTTTGGTTGGTCTATCCGTTAGAAATTACGAAACTGACGGACATGATCTATCCCCACAAACATCAGCCAAGGAAACTGCCACTCATGCTTTCCTTGAGTGCAAGAATAGGATTCCAAGTACTCAAAATATCAGAAATAGCAAGCAACAAGAAGACTCATATTATTACACCAAAGTAGCTGATTTAGAGGCTACAGGTTGTTTGATGGATGAGTATGACGCTGCCAATATCAACTTAAACCCAATTGAAAACCATGATCAAGAAAATGAACATAAGAGACTCGAGATGTTGAGAAAGCAAAAGTTCAGATTGGAAGGAAAACCATCAGAACAATTCAACCTGTCTCCAACCCACTCCAACTCTTTAATAAGCTCAACTGATCCAATTACTGATGACATTCTAACCCCTTCTGCTTCCAAATCAAAGAGCAAACCTAGTGAAAACTCTGATGGTCACAAGGAACTAATCAAGAACTCTTTGGGCGAAGATATTGACATTCAACGAACAAGCTCTTTCCCTCATTTGGCGAGAGGTGATTCATACCAAAAGACCCAAGGAGCTGAAGATAGAATTTCCAGACCTCTGATTCAAAGAGCAGGTACTTCTGAGTACTTGAAGGAATTGAATAGATCCAGATCTCAAGAAAGAGAACTTATAAACTCAGATGCTGAAGGTTTGTCTCATAGTGAAAGAAATGGACCTTATTACTCCATTCCAAAGGAGGACATCAATGCTGCCATTGGTAGTTATGCATACGAACCAAGTAAAAGAATCACATCTGAGATTCAAGAGGAAGACGAAGACATAATCATGGCGGAGTAAATTACATGTCTATGTTTCCAAAAAAGATATCATTTTTTTGTAGGTTTAGATGTTAGCTGAAGTTTTATGAACATGGTTTCTTTGATATTTATATAAGCAGAGAAGCCATTTATTATACTATGTGAGTAGTATATGATATATATTATAACATAAATGCTTAAAAAGATTTTTTTTTTTTAATGACGAAACTCTTTGAGTTTAAACTTATTTTTCGGTTGAGATGTTGGTGTATTAGTGTGTTTAAGTATACTTTTTTTAGTTTAGCATTGGTTGATCATATACGGTGGAAAAAAAAAAAAAAAAAAAAAACACGAATAATATTTCGAGATCATTGACAAAAAGACAAAAAATTAATATTAGAAAACAACCAAAGATAATTAATCATTTAAAAAAGGCAACATACTTGAATTAAGGAAATGTCTAGTGAAAATGAAAACATTGTATCTAATTTGAGCAGAAGAAGCTTGCAACTTGATGACGTTATTGATGATTTGGGTAAATACATGTCCACTGAAAACGAAGAAAGTGATTCTGAAAACAAGGAAAACAGTTTGATGGTTTCATCGGATAAAGAAAACAGCTTTATTGATACTACAAAAGAGATTGATCAAGATGTTTCTTCAAGCAAATCAGATGATGTATACATAGGAAACATTTCTTCGAAAGTAGATGTGGATTTATCTATGGAAAAGCTAACAGAAGATGAAGACTCCTTATCCGAGAAGTTTATGAACAAGCATGATGAAGAATCACAAAGCTATGAAAATAAAAAAAAGGAGTCACAATCTGGTATTCAATTAGAGGATAATGATATCAAGGATGTTTGCGATAAAGAAGAAGTAACAAAAGAAGAGTCTCCTTGTGAAGAAGAAACAAAATTCATTGATAACATTGACTTAAAGGGTGCTGTTGATATCACAAATACAGAAGATAATCAAGAAAATATTCATAGTGAAAAGAACATTTTACCGGAACGTTCATTGAGTTTAGATGATGCAAATGATGACCAAAAAGGTGAGGAAGAAAGCAAGTCAATAGATGACAGAAATGATGTTTCTTCAGAAGAGAATCAATCACATACTTTCACAGATGATGAGAATAATAACGTTGATGATATTGATCGAGAAAATGGTATGGATGATACAAAGGAAAATCATGAATCCGAAAAGGAACTTGAAGTTAAAAACGATGATAAATTATCTACAGATGGTTTTGATGTTGATGAAGAAGAGCATACAACAGAAAAAGACTCCAATGCCGACATCAAGAATTTAGATATCAGCGATATTTTAATCACCGAGGAAGAAGCACTAAATGATGAACACGAAGTCAATTCAGAAGAGAGTAATGATATTAATCAAGAGAGTCAGTTGAATGAAATATCCACAGAGAAGGATCAACAAAGCAGTGATCATGTTGAAGATCAAGATGCTGCTGAAAAGTTAGATCAAGAAGTTGTTAATGAATTACATAAAGAGGAAAATTCAAATAAAAGTCTTGAGATTGTTGACGAAACAGACGAAAAATTAGACTTATCAGAAGAAAACCCACATGATAATGCAAGTGAAGCAAATGTTTTACAAGATGAAGAGATATCAAAGGATATCAAAACAAAAGAATGTGAATTACAAACTGATGTTTTTGTGGATTCTGTTAGCTGCTGTGAAACAAAAGGGGAGCATACATGTGAAAGACAAGTCAACAACACAATAGAAAACGATGATTTGGATGATGACATTGAAGCTCTTCTGGCCAACTTAGATGGACTAGATCTAGACCACGATGATATGGCTAATGATTTGTTGAATGAATTTGAGCCAAAGGCTAAGGATATTAATGAAGTCAAGAAATACAAGTTTAAGATTTGTACTTCGTTGGCCAGTATGGATCGTCACATGGTGTCCAGAACAAATAAGATAATAGCAATATTACTAGCACAAGAAGAAATCACCGAGGAGCACTTGGAATTGTGTGACATAGGAACCGATGAAAGCTATAAGAAGCTCTGGTACAGAAAAGCCATAGATTCTGTGAATAGGAATGCATTGCCTTTGCCTGGTGTATTTAGAGAAAATGGGGCTGGAAATGATGATATATTCATAGGAAACTTTGAGATGATATATGATTACAATGAGCAGTTTACTATAGAAGAGCATTTGTGGCCAGAATTCAAACATGAAAACAATGAAGAGGAAGAGAGCAATAACATTTTGATGAGACTACTGGGAAAGAAAATGTGAAAATCCACTTAGCAGTGATAGCCCGATTATTAGTATATATGACGTTCATAGACAAAAAAAAGCAGTAAATAATTCAACAGCATCTTCAAGGTTTTGATTATTTTGTAATATGGGAACTTCATTCTCCGTCTATCTTCTTTATTTTTAATTAATGATAATGTGGGTTTTATCTCATTATCCTTATTTTGAATTATGCACATAAATGATTTCCCCTCCTTATTTTCCCTCCAGAGAATAAAGACCAGCAATTCAGGGATTTATAACAAGAATTAAAGCAAATAAAGCGTGAGATCCAAGCTATTAAGATGTACTTTTTAAGTAGGAAAAAACACCTGTTTTTCTTATCCATTAATTTTGCTTAACCATCGATCACAGGTTGACTTAGATAACTGGTCTTGTTTGGATATATTAGTTAAACGCGTAAAGTGTGGTTTCCCCACAAAAAAAAAAAAAGTAAATAAAACAATGATAAGGTGGTCAGCCTCTAGGAAGATAACAAAGCTTACAAATCCACACATGTTTTTTTTCCTTCTCGTAAAGTTTATGGGGTATTCAGAATTAACCCACCGATTTATGCTGTTTTATCTGTTTGTTTCCCAGATAAGAAAATTTTGTGAGCTGTGTTTTTAACACACTCTATATAAGCAGCATGTTGAGTATTGAAGTCTGTCGATTGAATTACATATTACACTCAATTATGATCATATAGTTAATCAATGTTCATATCATAATATTCAACAGCCAAACCAATTTATATACACATAGCATTCTTAACTATATAACAACTATCACTGTGAATTTAATTAATAATTATAGAGGATACATTTAACTGAAGCTTTTGTTCTTTGACCTTCTTTTTTGTATTTCACATAAAAAAGTTTTAGCATTTCATTCAACTAATTAAGATAAAAAAAAAAAGCAAAGGATACAGAAGCTTATAAATATTAGATAATTAACAAACGTAAACCATTATTGTATATTTGATTAATAATATCAACTTTTATAATGAGTAGGGATTTAACCAATCATTTGTTATTTGAGATAAGTACCGAAGTATGCAACAAAGTCGGTGGTATTTATTCCGTTTTAAAGACTAAGGCTCCAATAACTGTCAAGGAATACGGCACTAAAAGATATTATTGCATTGGTCTTTTGAATAAAGACAAATATGAAGTAGAAATCGAAGAGTTTCCTTTGAATTACGACATTCTACACAACAAGTGCTCAAAAGATGATGACGATTATCCAGTCAAAGAAGCTATTCTTAAAATGAGAGACAGGGGAGTTGGTGTCGTCTATTGTAAGTGGCTTGTTGAAGGCTCCCCAAAATCAATACTATTTGATCTTGATAGCGTAAGAGGTAAATATTTAAATGATTGGAAAAAAGATTTATGGGTTTCAAATGGAATTCCATCTCCAGACTCAGATTTTGAAACAAATGATGCAATTATTTTAGGTTATCTAGTTACCTGGTTTTTAGGTGAAGTTATTCACTCAGACCAGCAAAAACATGCTCTAGTTGCTCATTGTCACGAGTGGCTTGCCGGCGTCTGCTTACCTATCATCAGACACAGAAAACTTGACGTTGTTACAATCTTTACAACTCATGCAACATTACTTGGTAGATATTTATGTGCTGGTAAAGATGAGTTTGGCAATGATATTGACTTCTACAACAATCTTGATAAATTTGATTGCGATAAGGAAGCAGGCATAAGAGGCATATACCACAGATACTGCATTGAAAGAGCATCGGCTCATAGTGCTGATGTATTCACCACTGTATCTCAGATTACTGCTCTTGAAGCTGAGCATTTACTAGCCAGAAAACCTGATGGAATCTTGCCTAATGGTATAAACGTAACTAAGTTTCAAGCTGTTCATGAATTTCAAAATTTGCACCAGGAAAGTAAAAAGAAAATTCATGAATTTATAAAGGGCCACTTTGTTGGCCATTTGCAAGCTATAGATATTGACAACACTTTATATTTTTTTGTTGCCGGTAGATATGAATTCAAAAACAAAGGAGTTGACATCTTTATTGAGAGTTTGGCAAGATTGAACCACAAATTGAAATCAATTAACTCACCATTCACTGTCGTTGCCTTCATGATTATGCCTGCTAGAAATAACTCCTTTAATATACAAAGCTTGAAAAATCATACATTGGTCAAATCCTTAGAGGATGGTGTTCACGAAGTGTCCAAAAACATTGAAGACAAGCTTTTGAAGCATTTGCTAAATAACAATGAGTTACCAAAAAACTTGCAAGATCTTTTGGCTGATAACGAAAAGATTTACTTGAAAAAAAAATTGTTGCCATTGAAAAACAAACAATATGAACTACCTGCTGTTGTTACTCATAACATGATTGATTCTGAAAAAGATCCAATCTTGTCAAACTTGAGAAGAACACAGTTGTTTAATCATGATTACGATAAGGTAAAAGTAATTTTCCATCCTGAGTTTTTAAACTCTCAAAATCCACTCTTACCAATGGAGTATGAAGAATTTGTGAGAGGTTGTCATTTGGGTGTTTTCCCATCATACTATGAGCCTTGGGGTTATACACCTGCGGAGTGTACAGTAATGGGGATTCCATCTGTTACCACCAACTTATCAGGATTTGGTGCCTACATGGAAGATTTGATTGAGACTGAGCAGGCTGAGTTGTATGGAATCTACATCGTTGATCGTAGATTTAAAAATGGAGATGAATCAATTGAACAGTTATCCAATATGATGTTTGATTTTTGTCAAAAGTCTAGAAGACAGAGAATTAATCAAAGAAACAGAAATGAAAGATTGTCAGAGTTATTAGATTGGAAGAGAATGGGCTTAGAATATGTTAAAGCTAGAAGTTTGGCATTAAGAAGAGCCTATTACCCAGATGGGTTCAACAATGAAGGCTTCTCATCAACTGAAAATGACGGCAAGTCTTACAAAGTTGGCAAGCCATTCAGTGTTCCAGGATCACCTAGATCAAACAGCAACACAATCTTGATGACACCGGGAGATTTGGGTACTATACAAGATGCCAATTTGATAAATGATGAGGACTACTTTCATTTATCCATGGATGACAACGAAACAGAATAAAATTTGCTTAAGAATTTTTTAAAAAAAAGTTTTATATATGGTTATTTCTTTGATTTAAGATGTCAAATCGCAGCATACAAAACTATTCTTAATTATAAAATTAAGATGGGTTTAAACAATTATAATTCATGGTAAAAAAAAAATATTAAAAAAGCAAAAAATTTAAACATGATTTCGCCCAGGATCGAACTGGGGACGTTCTGCGTGTTAAGCAGATGCCATAACCTACTAGACCACGAAACCTTGTTAAAATTTTACAAAAAATTATATATTTGAATTTTACTAATTAGTCAAAATATTTAGTGTATAAGTTATTAAATTCAGAATAATACTTTTATATTGAAGTTTTGAGCCACAATTGATTAAATTGGGGTTTTGTTTTTTTTCATCAGCGGTGAGTAAATCAATTCAATAAAAAATGCTTTATTTGCTTCTATTTACATGTGAAAAGAAAACTTGGCAATAGACAGGAAAGATTACGTATGATATCAATAGTTTAAAATAAAGTATTTTTTTTTTAATGATATACAAATAATATGACAAGAAAGACTTTTGTATTGGGATAGGGTTTATTAAGGAATGATCCAATGCAAAAATTAGCTAGCGAACCACAAGTTAAAATCTAGAGATGATAGTAGTATAAACGTATCAATAATAGCAAATAGGATACAATTTAAATTTGGTCGTATATAAACATATGGTCTTCACAAACAGCACACATAGCTGCCTAAAGAGTTGTCGAAAATGTATTTTGATTTATCAACATTAAGCTTCTTGTCTATATTGAGACTTAGTGTAAAGTCAGTGTAGTCTTCTTTTTCAAAACATTCCTTCCATTTGGCAAGGAACGCTCCCCACTTAAGTGTTTTATTACTTTTCTTCTCAGTGTTCAAGCTATATGATATCAAAAGGTTACTCTTGTATATTGGTTTCAAACTTTTCTTAAACAGACCACGACTATTTTCGTCATTATGTTTTATATGTGGATAACAGTTATCCAAGTGTTGATAAAAAGAGCTCTTTAAGCTTTCAAAGTTCATATCATTCTTATTTTTATAAACCAACAGTATTAAGTATTCGAAAAAGTTTACTTTTAAATGCAGCTTGGATTGTGGTATTCCTGATTCCCTCATACTATCATTGGGATCTAAAAAGGGTGTTTCAATAACCATGTACGTAAGTTCAGAGCAATAATGTAGATTCTCATAAGAGTATTGTTTAACAAAGTTTCTGGTATCGTCTTGTTCATCAAACACTGATGTTTTCCAAAAGGGTCTCAAAGATTTTGTTAACATTAAATTTTCCTCAAAATGTAACTGATTGAAGCTATCATCCAACTTGATGTTTATGAACTTTTTTTTCAGCTCAGTTACATGTACATGATTATCCAAATAAGTTTGTTGCATTTTTTTATCGTTGATTAACACCCATAATTCCTTTGCATTATTAATAAAAAGTTTTTTATGACCATATTGAATTTTATCTGTGTTATCTGCCAGCAATGCAAATATCTTGGATAGTACTTTGTCTTTGAATATCACTTCTGATTTGCTTGCACTATTAAAATCAATAAGCGATGTAAAATATGAAAGAGGATTGCTATCTATTGATCTCTCAAGTGAAGGATTCAATAATAAAGATTCAAATAACAAATTGTATATTAGATTAGTAGCTTCTTCGCTAAAAGAGCATGTCATTAAATTTTTAATTGAAGATGTACTATTAATAACGGTTTCGTCACTCGTCAGTAAACTGCATAGAGAAAAGTTCAAAATGCTATTTTGTAAAATCTGAGACTTTTTTGAATAAGAATAAATCCATTCATATGCGTGTTTCTGTATTTTTTCGCAATATTGAAAACAACCATTATCACACAATCCGATTTCTAAGGCTATTAATGGGTTATTTTGCTTGATGCATATGTCAAACAGTTGGAAAAGAAATTTATCGCATAGAATCGGCTGTTTGACAACCAAAAACTTTAGAAAAGATTTAATTTTATCATCAATGCAATATTGATCACCTGAAGACACTACATAGCAATAGCTTTTGAAAAAAACATCTAAAAAACTCTTTGTTTCATTCAAGTATGCAAAAAGTATTGAGTATGATTTTTGAACAACAATTTTGTTAAGATACAACACTTCCTGTATGAATACTAGAGATTCAAATATCACTTTTAAGTTGAAAATATACATACCCTTATTCCAAGGAGTTAGGTAATACTTTTCAAAATCAATGTTCAATTGATTGGTAATATTTATGTGAACATCTTCAATGCTAAGTGATTTACAAACTTTGAACAATGATATATTGTCAACAACTGAGAGGAGATTACCACAATTTGTCACCACATCTACAGTGTTTATCAAGTCAAGTCCCATATTAATAACAATTTTGGTGAGTTTATGTTATTAAAATGGGCTTTAGTCCATTGAAGATAATTTTCCATGAATTTAATGTTTAGCAAATCCAGTGCCAAATATCATCAGCCAGTTTCTCACAAGAAAAAGACAATTAAATCTCGGGGAAAGTGAAAAAATAAAAAATATTTTTTTTTTCTTTGGCAGTGATGATATTGTGAATAAAACCCCAAGACTCTATAAAACCAGTACATAGATGATCAAATTGAATTATTGCATATTGAGAAAGAGACTCAATATTGGATTATTGAGTCAAAAAAGAAGCTACTCTAGTTATTTTGATTTGAAAAACACTCCATTTGAAAATGTCAAAAGCAGCAAGAAAGAACATGCAGACGTTAGCGATTTAAACAATATGTATTCATCAATGTTTTCTTCACAAGAAAGCTTAAAAGAAACAAAGATTGCTGAAAACGATTTTAATGATTTAGACTCTATAAACAAAGAAATTAATGAATTTTTTGGAACACCAAGCCCCGAGGCCTTTTACGGACAGAATGCGATTGTTGAAGAGATCGAAAATCCTCAAAAGTTCATAGATTTGGTCAAGTCAGATTCAAAGTTCTGCATTGTTTCAAAATCTACTGACCCTATTTATAACTTAGCAATGGAAGATTTCATTTTTAGAAACACACCTATTGACAAAGCTAATTTAGCATCTCCCTTCAACAGCCAAAGATTGATGTTATACGTCAATGAAAAAACATGTGTCTTTGGAAAGAATCAGAATCCATTTAAAGAAGTCAATTTGAAGTCTGAATTACTGAAGAAAAATGGCGGGAATTACAATTTGGTTAGAAGATACTCTGGAGGAGGTACAGTGGTTCATGACTTGGGAAACGTTAACTATTCATACCTAACTTCCAGAAATGAGTTTGATCAAAAGTTCTTTAACAGTTTTATTGTTAGTTTGGTAAACAAACATTTGTCTTCAGCACAAGAACACATTTTAGACGTGCCGATAGATATTAAGAATGCTCAGAAGAATTACCTTGGCTTGAATGAAAGAGGTGATATCACATGCAACGGATATAAAGTATCAGGTTCAGCTTTTAAAATAGCACTAAATAAGTCATATCATCATGGTACGATGCTAATAGACTCCAATTTGAAAGAGTTTAGCAAAATTATGAGACCTAAACTTAAAAAAAACGAAGAAACAAACAATGGGATAAAGTACGATATGGAAGAGTTTAGTGAAGAAACCGATGTCAATAGTGTTCGTTCTCCAATTGAGAACTTAAAAAAATTAACTGGTGATGTTTTATCGACACCTGAACAATTTATTCAAATTTTGGTTAGTGGCTTTAAAACATTATTTGCTCAAAGTAGCAACATTGAAACTTACAGCATTTCACCTGAAAAAGTGAACTTCCTTGATGTGTATGAAGCTTGTAGAGATCAAAACCTGAAAAATACATCTAAAGGCTTTGTAGAGTTGCCAACTGAAGATTGGACTTACAGACACACCCCATCTTTCAAGTACACCAATAAAAGCAACGGGTTTTATTATAGAGTTAAAAAGGGTGTAATTATTGACACCAACGACACTAAAAACAACATTGAACTGAACAAAACATTGTTTAAAGAGGAATTTATGGTTTGATTTTCACCGTCTATTAACTTCGGATTTATGATTTCAATAAAGAAGGTTGAAAAAAATCATTATCTAACGGAAAAAACAAACAGGAAAATCATATTTGGTGTCATTTTTTTTTTTAAAAATTTTAAATTTAGAAAACATTAGGGGGTCATAATATATATAAACCAATATAAAAATATATCACCTTACTATTCTTTTATGGATCAGAGCTGAAATTTGAAGACCTGACATTACAGTAATAAAACCGATATCAGTATAGTCAATCTGTTTCTGTTTTTTCCCTTATTTAGTGCTGATCACTAATCTTCTCTACAATTATAAACGTATTTAGAAATGATTAAGAAACAGCTCAGTACAGCTACCTTCAAAACTATAAGTGGGAATCCCGCAAAATCTCCGAACACACAAGGAAACAATTTCTACAAATTCAAGACAATTGATTTAAATAATGAAAGATTGAAGGATAATCAATCATATATAGACGACTTTCAATATGAACTTAATGGTGTTGATGAGTACCATGAGACTTTAATAAATGATGAAGAGACTAGACACGGTGATTTGGCAGTAGATGCACAAAGAATTGGAAATTCCTCTGCACCAAGATTTTACAAGAAGTTCTCATCATCAAATTTCTACAAAAAAATCTATATTAAACTGAAGTATTATACTATTTGGAAGCCATTTTTAACTTTGCTTTTTATAGGAGTCATTGTAGGTGTTATAGCATCTGTTTTACAAGTTTTGACAGAGTATCTTAATAACATTAAAATGGGATATTGTAAATCAAATTGGCTTCTTAACAAGTCTTACTGTTGTAGCAAGATGTATTCAGGAAACTCCGGAGTTCCTAGAGAGTTCATTGAAGAGCAATGTGTGATAGACGGACACTGGAAAGATTATGCCTCACCTATGAGCAGCTTCTTTATTTATGGATTTTTATCCATCATATACTCGACAGTAGCCAGTGTATTGATCTTCAATTACGCACCTTTTGCATCTGGTGGTGGTATTTCTGAAATAAAGATGGCCTTGAGGGGATTTTATTACAATAGTGATTTCTTTTCTTTTAAAACCACATTGATAAAGTGTATTGCATTGCCACTAACAATTGCTTCTGGAATTAATGTTGGTAAAGAAGGACCCAGTGTTCACTATGCAACATCTGTTGGTGTTTTGGTAAGTGAATTTATGAACAAACTCTTCACTTATAAAAAGCAAAATTATAATTTTGACACTGATACAATTGATGCAGAACATCACGAAGATCAGAACCTGGAAGATGGATACAATCCTAGATCTCTTTTGAAGAGCAGCATGTCTACTAGCTCACTAAGCAGAGCCAATAGACCCACTCCAAGTCCTCAGCCGATTTCCAGAACAACAACTAAAAACTCGACAACAACTATCAGCGATTCAAGATTGGGTTCTCCAACAAATCAAAATTTCTATCAACTGGCTGAGTACATGTTGGCTGGTGCTGCTGGTGGTGTTGCACTGGCCTTTGCTGCTCCTATAGGAGGTGTGCTGTTTATATTTGAAGAGCTTTGTTCCAATTATATCAAGTTCAACATCACTGCGATGTGGAAGTGCTATTTCATAACAATGGTTGGTATAACAATTTTGAAAATCATAAATCCTTTTAGGAATGGAGAAGTTGTTCAATTCGAAGTCAGATACACGGAAAATTGGAGGCTAGGTGAAATTCCTGTTTTTATCATCATTGGGATTTTTGGTGGATTATATGGTATTTTAATGAAAAAAATGAACATATTCTGGGTGAACTTTAGAAACTTGTACTTTAGCAAGAACTTACAACTAGAGATATTTGTATTGACAGTTCTTACATTCTTATTGTCCTATTTCAACTCATTTTTGAAACTTGATATGACAGAATCTATGAAGGTTTTATTCCATGAATGTTCTATATCCAATGACCAGGAAAACTCAATATGGGACCATGATTTATGCAAAGTAACAAATGAAACTGAACATAGTGGATGGGTCACTTTTACAATTTGCGCATCTTTGGCATATGCACTAATAACGAGATTCTTACTTGTAGCCATTTCTTATGGATGTAAACTGCCATGTGGTATATTTATTCCTTCAATGTCAATTGGTGCTTTGTTTGGTAGATTACTATCAATAATCATCGTTAAGTTATTTGATTTGAAGCCAGGAACTATCATTGAAGGTTCATATGCTGTATTAGGAGCTGCTGCTGCTTTGACAGGTATGACACATTTGACTATTGCATGCGTGGTAATAATCTTTGAGTTAACAGGTGCCTTTAATCACATTGTACCAACAATGGTGACCATTGGTATCACAAGACTAATCATGGACAAGTTTGATAATGGGAAAGGTATTGCTGAAGACATGTGTTTATTCAACAAGTTTCCGTTTTTAGAGGATGAGCCTCCTATAAGACTCTCAAAGGACATTAGAGGGGAAAGAATTATTGCTGATGATATTATGACTGAAGAGATAGTACTCTTGAATGAAAATATAATAATTAATGAATTAAGAATCATCTTACAAAACAACAAATTTTCAGGATTCCCTGTTGTCAACAAGAATAAAAAAATAACTTGTTATGTTTACAGACAGCTTTTGGAACACTTGGTGATGAACAATGATAAAGACACCATAATCAACATCAGTAACTTGAAACATATGGACTATGTTATCAAATCTGTAATGTTCATCAGAAAAGATGATAACATCTTGTTGATTCACGACATATTCAACAACTTGTCTCCTAAGTTAGTTTTTGTACAAGATAACTACAAAACAGTTGGATTGATTACAAAGAAAGATTTGATTAAATTTGAGCATGATCAAATTATTCAATTGGATGGCGAGGGAGCCAATCAATTCAAGTTCAACGAGAATTCTATTGAAAAAATACATAAAATATTATATAAACTTGGAAGAGTGGTCGGTATTGTTTAATCTTCACCCCATTTACCTTCATTTTCATAATCTTTATAAAGTTTTTTAAAATACAGCTTTCCATTGTAGTCCAATAAGTTGTACATCAAATTGATATTTTCCTTGATAAGTAAGTCAAAAATTGCGTACATACTTAGTTTCAACCCATTTCTGAATTCATTGACCATTTTAATTGAGATTTTACTACCTGAATAATTAATACACAAAGTGTTGATATACTTCAGCATGACAGGGTATATGTACTTTCTTAATTCTTGCTTGTAAGCTAAAACATTCGACTTTAGGGAATCTTGATTTGAATTACTATTGATAATATTGATAGGATCAATAAAGTTCATGATCAATCTGTTCAAACTCTTGTAAAGGTCCTCTGCATCACTAAATTGAGCTTGCAGTATAAATTCCATACAGAAAACAATGAAACTATTAATCAAATGAGTTCTTCTTGAAAGTTTGTATTGTTGATAGTTAACAAAGTCAGAAACGATCTTCAAAGACTTCAACAAGATTGTGGATTGTAATGAAGAATCATTATTAACATTTTCAGATATGGTTTTGATCAAAAATGGAACTACCATTTCTAAAGTATATTGTTTCAAAATCCAACTTTTGGTAATAACTATGTTGCTTATTAGATCCAAGAAATCACCATCAATCAAGTTTATATTAAACAGTAGCTTGTTCATCAAACTTGTGAAGATTTTACAGTAAGCTTGTTCATTCTCATCCTTGTTAAAACCGCTAATAATTGTTTTTATTATTGATAACTGAGCAGCACCATATGTTGGGTTAATATCTTCAATAAGGGTTTTTATTAGGTCAATATTTTCTTCAGTAGATTGATGCTTCAAAAATAAATTCAAACCTTCACATTCATTTTCTTTTTTGTTATAAACTTGGAAAAATTGAGGAATAATGTGATAGTAAGATTTTTCTGTAATGTGACAGTAAGCTGCATACAGATTGAAGACTGTTTGCATATTCAATGATTCTACTTGAGAGTAAGATTTTGATTCAAAGATTTTAACAATAATTTGATTGATAGATGAATTGTTTTGGTCTATTTGGTAGATTCCAAAGAGCAAAAGAAAATCTTCTTGCTTTATGATATTTTTTTCTGAAAATAGTTTTATGATGTTACCAACTAAAGTGTTCATTAACTCTTCAGTCTTTTGAATCCCATGAGATGTTTTTATAATGTAGTAAATGAGTTCTATAACATTATGTGAGCAAATATTCTTTAAGAATTTCATGTCAAATTTATTGAACACACTTGAAATGAATTCAAAACACAAATCATCGTTTATATTGTTGATGTAGTTATTCCAAACAAGTTGACCAATTTGTTCTTTTCCGGTGGTAAATAATTCAACAAAGTTTTCAAGCTTTTCAAATGAGCTTTTGAAGGTTGGAACGGTCAAAAACTTACAAATGATATCATGACATGAGCTCTCCTTCAATGAATTTATAACAACTTGTTTGTCATGTTTGGAAAAACATTGCAAAGGTAAAACACGTAAGAGATACAAGTTGTTTTCATTTATCTCATCAGATGAAATTAAAGTAACAATTTCTTTAACCAAATCTCTAACAAAGTATTCCTCTTCGTAAATATCATTACTTGAAGCATCAATGACATTGGTTATGAAATGAGAGAGATTTTCATCATTTTGGAAGAAAATTTTTATGAACATCCCAGTTTTTTCAAAATTGTTGATGATACTGATGAATTCCATAAAAAAACTGGTTATGGTTTTTATATCAACCACATTGGCTATAAAGTTATTGATCAATAAAGCAATATCATCAAATCCTTGAATATCATACTCTATGGATATTTCATATGTTTTCAAAAGTGCAAAATAGTAGTAGTCGTCTTTTGAATGTTTGTTTTGCTTTTCAAATGAGACTAATGAATCCAATTCATCCATATATGACTCAATAGCATCTTCTTCAGCAGAAATGTTAGGAATTATAGAGTTACTGTACAGATTCAAAGCATGATACATGAACTCCCAATTTTTCAGAACATCGTTTTTGAAGATTGAATTTTTCAACCAATCTTGTAAGTTTTTGTTGTTTTGTATAAATGTGATTGTGTTGACATTGTGCATACCTTTAACAACAATGTTCTCTAGTTCCTTTGTGATATCATTGCCTGTAAGAAGTTCATGAAGTTGATAACCAGTTAGGTTATGAATTTGATTGATCAATAAGTTTGCTCTTTGCTCATTCTTGAAGATATCAGTGATGTCAACTTTGATGAAGTACTTAATTAAAGCATCCAACTCTTTGTAATCAACAAAGCATTGTATCAAGCTTTTTAGTACATCTTGGTAATTACCGCTTTGAGATCTGATAAAGTTGCATATTTTCTCATGATATTTGTAACCAACTTCTATATTATTTTCCATAGAATAGAGAAAGACAGATCCTATTTGGCTTTCATTCATTATTTTTAAATTTTCCTCATCATTGATGAAAGTCTCCAATGTTTTTAAAGTAGGAACATCATTTAACTTCTTCAACTCTATGTTATTGCTAATGCATTTCAAACATTCAATGAAAAGTATATGCTTCTTAGTACCAACTTCAACACACTTGTTGAAGGCTTTGTCCAAGATTTCCTTCGAATACTTATCTGATTTTTGAACGTAACCATCACAAATCAACTCAAATGCAGATACAAGAAGATCATCATCAACAAAATCAAATGACTTCATGTTTTCTATAAAAATGTTCAAATCAAAGGTGAAATTTTTTTCATTGAAAAAAAATTCGTTTTCTATCATGCTCTTGACTTTTAACAGCTTAGTTTTTATAAGAAGGAAGAAAATCTCGTATTTGTAGATGTATGAGCTAAATGGAACAATTTGTGAAAGATTTGTCATAAAGATTTCTGCGTTTTGACAATCATCTTGAAGGTTGAAACATTTCAAAAAGTTGATGATGAACTTTTCAGAACTCACATCGCTGAGGGAAACATTAGACTGTATGATTATTCTCAAAAGAGTGGAGCTCAACAAGTTAATAAGATCATGGTCATTATAATTGACATTGAACAACACATTACCAATTTTTAAGTTTTTCAAAATATGATTGAAGCCTTTGTTTGATTCATAAATAGTATCAATGATTTTGTATAACAAATGATTGTTGACTAAGCTTTTAGCTTTCTGGTTAGTTGATGGTTCATTGTTGTTGGATATGGAGTTGATTCTATTAATGATATGTTCTAAGCAGAATATTTCTTTATCTGGAAAGTAAACCGATTGATCTTGCTTAAGCAAGTCAAAGATGATGCTTAGATCATCATTATTCTTTGAGTTTTGTTTGATGGATTTGATAATATCTAAAGATGCTTTACCAATCATCTTGATGGTATTATATAACTATGGTATATAAAAAAAGAAGATGTATGGGGGGGGGGGAACTTTTAATAGTTACTTTCTTTTTCAAAGAATGAATTTGATGGTAGTAATTAATGGAGAAATGATACCTGATCTTTGAATTTAAAATATTTTTTCAGGTAACTAAAAACAGTAATGGCGTTTTCAAAAAAAAAAAAAAAAAAAAAAAAAAAAAAAGAAAAGCTACAATAAAGTCTTATATCCGACACTGCAAAAAAAAAAAAAGTATAGAGCATTTTGGTGTGTTGAATTACCAATATGTTTTTTTATTTTTAATTTCCTCATGGGTTTTCTACATTGAAACAACATTAAATGAATATCATTCACTACAACAACTGCATACTCAACTATATATGTGTAGCACCAAAGAGTTTTTTATATTAATATATTGAACTAGTTTAGATGTCACTTGATTGGATTAATCAAAACAAGAGTCTTTACAAGGCGTTTACATCAGTAACATCTTCTTTAGATGACTACAACACCGACATCAGTGGGGGGATTCTTTTACAAGCTTACGATACAATAAGGAATTATGAAAGCGATGATAACTACAAATTAGCAGCCTTGAACAATATACTGCTATGTTTCTTGATATCCCATTACTACGATGATCTAAACAACATCCAATACATGATACAGTTCATCAACAGAATTATACCAAACAACACTATTCCAGAAACATTTAATGATGAGGAAGGCATGTGGAAGGTTCTGATCAGATGTGTATCTTTGGGGGACTTAGCTCTTGCCAGCTCAATTTTAAAGAAACACTTACAAACAGGCGTTGAATCCACAAAAAAACATCAATATTACAGCATGCTTCTGCGTTTGATGGAACATTACCCTATTCCATCGATTGATGAAACAAACAATGAGGATGCTTTGAAGAAGTGGAAGACTTTGATTAGTGAGTTTTATCTACATGTGTCCAATGGGGTGAATGACGATGTCCATACATTGTTTTATTTAACGGCTGGAATCTTGAATGGGAATGAATCAAGTATATTGCGAATAAACGAAGTGTTAGATGATGAGTTTCAACATTGGGGTCCAGTGTTCCTATCATTTTTCATGTATTACATTCCGTCAATGACTTTGGTTGGGGAATACTTGAAAAAATCACAAGAGAATGAAACAGAACTTATTTACAATGACATCCTAAAAAGGGACAACAACAAGGTGATTTCTTACACAACTATAATTATTGATCTGGATGAGTTGATAGGGTTCTCATTGCTTGAGATTTTGAACCGTTTGAATATATTACCATTGGAAAATGACTTCATGAATTTGTTGTATGATACATGGTATGAAAAGTGTATGGGATTCATTATTACAAATGACAACGTCATCTCCATTGATGATGTGTCTTTGCTTTTGAAGATAGTGTGCCAATCCAGCTTGGCCATATCCAAGAAAAGAAGAATGATTGAAAACATCACCAATAAGTTTGTAATATCGAACAATCAAATGCTGATATCATTAAACAATAATGATGTTGAGTATCTAATTGGTCTGTTTAGTAAATTTAGATTGCAACAGAGCTGTAAAGCTTTATACATGAAACTGGGGCTAGCTCTTATTAACAACATAACTTTGAATTTTGATGATGAAAGTGGAAATGCGATAACCTCTATAGGTACCAGGACCATACTGAATGGACTGTCAATATTGTCAAAGGCCTTGGATTATGAAACAGAAGAAAGCTTTTTGAAATCAAATGTTGAAAATGATGTTCTATCTACATTGATTGGGAAGTGTGATTTGATTCTTGAGTGTAACTTGAAAAGATTCTTAAGCTCTGATGGGAAGGATGATCCTTTTGAAATATTTGTAGAGGAGTATAAGAACATGAATAATCTGTTGAAGCAAGCATTCATAATGTTCATTATTGTTAAAGAACTAGAGAAAACTTTCAAGGAAATTGAACAAGGGAATAACTCAGATGATTGTTGTGTTAAAGCCATGAAGTACATTATAGAGCTATTAAAGGTTACTCACATGAAGTTAGAATTCAAGGGAATTCTTACATTGTATTTTTTGAATCCAATGATAGAGCAAATAAAGGATATGCACAACAAGGGAATTGATGTTAATGGATTTGAAACTTTACTGTATGAAGTTTTGGAGCATGTTAATGTAGTGAATGTCAAATACGAAAATGAAATAGATTTACAGAAATACTTGAAAAATATAACCAGTCAATATAAATTGAAAAATCAAGGTGACTCAATAAAAATGGTATCACAGAACATACTGGATTTATTATTGATTTTGTAATGAGTTTATAAAAAAATTGTATATATTCATATATAAAACTTTTAATCTATTAACTGGAAAAAAAAAAAAATTCTATAGTGATAAACATCTAATTTATTATTACTTTTGTTCTATATTTAACAGATAACATCTTGGGTGGCTCTAGAATTCAACAATAAAGCAACAATTAAACCATATAAACCTAAGACTTCAGCGAAAATCAAAATCAAAATCATACCAACGAACAATCTTGGTTGTTGAGAAGTACCTCTGACACCGGCATCACCAACGATACCGATGGCAAAACCAGCAGCTAGACCGGACAAACCAACGGAAAGACCAGCACCTAGTTGGATGAAACCAGTGTATAAAGCTTGCTTTTGGCCCAATGAGTAGCAGACCAGGACAGAAACAACCAAACCGTAAATGGCAATGATACCAGCCATGATAACAGGAACGATATTTTTGAAAAGTAAATCAGGTCTCAAAACACAGGTGGCACAGATACCAACACCTGACTTAGCGGTACCGTAGGCAGCACCGAAGGAGGTGAATATGATAGCACTGGCACAACCAATGGCACCAAAGAAAGGAGCGTAAACAGGACACAATTCAGACATTATTTGTATTGGATATTATAATTTTTTTTTTCTTTTTAGTAAACAAATGAAAAGATAATATTGGCGATACTTTATTTTCGAAATTTAAAATATGAAGATTTATTATTTCAAATAAAGATATGAATATTGGGGATCTTATTGCTTGGGTCTCTTTATATATTCTTAAAAGGAATAAAAAATTAATGAAAAAAACTAATTGTAACAATTAAACTAATGGAATATTGTTAATGATAAATTGTGTTTTGACATTTCAGTTATGAATGTAGTTTTTTTTTTCAAATATTTTCTTACAACCAAAAAAAATAAAAAGAGAGAGAGAAAAAAAAAAAAAAAAACAGGGGAATAAAAAAAAAAAAATACATTGCGGAGATAAGCTTTTTATTGGAAAATCAAACACTCGTGGTATATACTCCTTCTACAACTGGCCTATACTATTCATCAGACGAGGAATCCTGTGAGTCTGACTCAAGCACCATTTGAGGCTTGGTCTTGTTCTTCTTTTCGTTATTCAGCACCAGCTCTATGAACCCTGTTGAGTCCGATGCCATTGACATGTTGGTATCCTTTTGCTCTGATGTTACCGCTGTTGTTATTTGTGCATTGTCCATGTTGATGTTCAAAGGTTCTATTTCATCTTCCACATAATCAGAGTCTGAGTTAAATATATTGTCCATGGGCTTTGCCTTTTTGACATTTTCTGGCTCTAACTCTTCGGTTCTCTCTCTTTTTACACTGACGGCTGTACTTGGCTTACTCATGTTATCCAATCTTTCTTTGATGATTTTCATTCTTTCCTCTTCTTTTTTACTTTCATCCTCTCTTCTTTTGTTTATCAGGGTTTTGCTAGTGAATTGGAATCTATCTTCTAATTTCTTGTCCATTGACACTGAACCTTTATCTTCCTTTTTAACTTCAACTGGTTTAGCAGTGGCAGCTTTATTTGATCTTCTTTTGAACATGGAGTCAATACCTCTCTGCTTTGCCTTTGGTGCCGACCACTCCTTCTTGACTTCTGTTTCGCTTCTCTTTATTACGGTATTTGGAATTTCTTCTGTAACTTCTGTTTTCACACTTTTCAAAGGCTCCGTGCAGGGTCTTTTGTTGTTCAATGGAGCTGTAATGTCTTTATCCAATCCATGTGGATTGAATATTTTGTCATACTTTTTAAATATTGTGGTGTTTTGGGATCTTTCAACACTGGCAATAAATGTATCAATCAAAGTTTCACTGTCATTGCATAGCTTCAGTATGTCTTCATCCTTTATTTCCCCCTTGATCTTCAAATCCTTGATGTATGTGGTTTTGATATTCTTGTTCTGAACATAGACATTCAAGCAGAATGTGATGTCTTCCATTTTGTTGCAGTATTGTTGATAAAACTTGTATAAAGTCATTTTACAGTCATTCAACGATGAGCTATTTGTGTTGTTTAGAACATCCAGTAATGTGCACTTGCCGGTGAAGGTGTAGTCATCCAAATGGTTAAATAGTGATGAGTACACATATTTAACACTAGAGTCCATTTATGGGATTGTGTATAGACTATGTAAATTGGTCTTTCTTGTTATTTCTTCATAATAAATTAATTTTTCGTGTTTCTGTAATGTTAACTTTCGTGGATACATTTTTTTCCATTTGGGGTAAAAAAAAAAAAAAAAGTTAAAAAATGTTGTCGGACATAAGCACGTGTGTATGGGAAACGTAGATCCAGATCAACCACTGGGGTTTTTTTTTTTTTATCTTTTCAAAAAATCAAAGTGGGGGTTTTTTTTTTACCACACTGACTCTATGGTTTACACACACCCCCATAAAAAATGAAAAATTAATCAAGTTCTATACGATATCTTAAGTATTTACACATCTTCAGAGTTACAAAAAGAACAACTCTTTTAATATCAAAAGAGCCATTCATAGCCGTAACCCAACCACAAAGATGAACAGTAAAGCATCCAGCAATGACAACAGCAGACCTGGGATCCAGCGTTTAGACACTGAAGTTGAGTACGTTACCCAAGAACTTCACAATGTCATCCAACAAGCACACCAGATCATTGATGAGGACGACGATGAGGATGAAAACAGCTACGTAGCCACATCAAAGTCCAACTCCAACAACGATCCAGAGCTCACTCCTTTGAAGAGCAATGAAAAGGACTACTTTTCCTTCGCCAAGTCAAGCTCCAACAAAAGGGTCAAGTCACCTTTACACCCGCAAAACAACATCAGTCCTATTCCGTCAAGACCACATCCTAAGAGATACAACACTGCAGGATCTGAAATTTTTAATATTATAGACAAGTTGGGTGCTAGCTCAAACTCAACAAATGAGGGTTTATCCTCTGAAAACAGCGGATCGACCATTGATAACATCAGAAACATTTCATTCAACAAGTCAAAGTCAGACTCAGATGGGTTACTTTTGAACAGCACCAATAACAAGTCCAAGGCGAATGTTGATGCATTGAACAAAAAGTTTGAAAAAACCAATCTTTACAACAAGACCAAGTCACACAACCAGTTGAATGAAACTGCGCATGGGGTGAGAATGCTGAACAAGGACCTGTTCAACACGAAGTTCAGACTCCAACTGCAAAATGTCCTTATTGTCACAAAGCACTATGACGACAGTTTGATTTTCATCACCTCAGAGCTGGTTGAACACATTCTTTTGAACTACAAGGACATCAACGTTTATCTTGAGGAGAAGATGTTTTACAAGAACGAGAACTTGGAAGTTGATGAGATTCTAGAGAAAACCTGTCACAAGAGCGAGGAGTTTGAAAAGAACAAAAACAGAATAAGGTACTATGACTTGGACTTTATAGAGAAAAACAACAACTTGATAGACTTGGTGATAACGCTTGGTGGTGATGGTACTGTTCTGTATGTCTCCAACATCTTCCAGAAAAACGTGCCTCCAGTGATGTCATTTTCCCTGGGCTCTCTAGGTTTCCTGACCAACTTTGAGTTTGAAAACTATGATAAGAGCATTGAAAAAGTCTTCACGAAGAAAATCACTGCCAAGCTGAGAATGAGACTTTCCTGTATAGTGGTGAAGGAGAGTGGAGAGATTGTTGAAAGACAAGTTCTGAATGAACTGGTTATTGACAGGGGCCCATCGCCATTCATATCCAACCTGGAAGTGTATGGGAATGGCTCCCTTTTGACTGTTGCCCAGGCTGATGGGTTGATCATAGCCACCCCCACTGGATCAACTGCTTATTCATTATCTGCTGGAGGGTCTCTAGTGTACCCCGAAGTGAATGCATTGTGCATAACGCCAATTTGTCCACACACTCTTTCATTCAGACCCATTATACTTCCTGACTCAATGATCCTGACCATCAAGGTTCCCAAGGACTCAAGATCAACAGCATGGTGCTCGTTTGATGGGAAAAACAGACTTGAACTTCAGAAGGGAGACAAGGTTTACATAAGAGCCAGTCAGTACTCGTTCCCAACCATTGAGGCTCGAAAGACTGAGTTCATCGACAGCATAAGAAGATCATTGAACTGGAACCAAAGAGAACAGCAAAAGTCACTGGGCCACTTGCTGAGTGGGAAGAACAAGTCAAAGTACGAAAAGGAAATAGAAACAAAAACACAGATGAAAAAGAGAAGCTACTCAGGAGTGGGCAAGTCAGGCTTGCTCAATGAACTCAGGGGCATAGGACAAATCGAGAGCCTGCATCATGAAAGTCTGTTGGAGGATGACGACGACGATGAAGATGACGATAGCTCCCCGATTCTGTCAAGAGCCCTGGATGTGTCCCTGGCCAGTGTCAGTGAACCCTCACAAACCAATGTATTAAATCAAGCTCTGAAGAGAATCAAGGAAGAAGAAAAGAATAAAAATTAAGTAAAGGGGGGTTTTTTTTTTCATAAATTATGTACAAAGCTCTTTTTTTTATTTTATTTTTTGAAACCAGAGTTTATTATTATTAAATGATTAATAACAATGAACCGTCAAGTAATATATAATTCAAATAACATATCATGATCATTAATAAAAATTATGTGAAATCAATTTTTTTTATTTTATAATTTGTCTTTGGAGTATACAAAAAAATTTATTTCTTCTCTGATTCTGATTGGCTGACCAATCCTCATAACCCATATATACATTTTTTTTTTGTTGGGATCTTTTTTTTTTTTGAATAAATAATGAATATAAATAAATATCAGTCATGTATGAAATTATTTGGTGGCCTTGTTCAAGTAGGCAATCAAGTCAGCTCTGTCCTTTTCCTTCTTCAAACCAGCAAAGGCCATCTTGGTACCTGGAACGTACTTCTTAGGGTTTTCCAACCATTGGCTCATGGTTTCGTTGTTCCACTCAACACCCTTGGAAACAAGAGCATCGGTGAAGGAGAAACCAGACTTTTCACCAGCCTTTCTACCGAAGACACCGTGCAAGTTAGGACCAACCTTGTTGGCACCGTTTTCTTCTAGGGTGTGACATTGCAAACATCTGGTCTTGAACAGAGTAGCACCTTTTTTAGCAGAACCTTCTTTAGCCATTTTGATTTATTGTATATAATAAGTATTAAACTTGGGGGTTTTTTTTTAAGTTTTTTCTTTCTCATATAATAAAAACAAAACAAAAAAACACAGCAATTTTAATTCATTACTTAAATTCAAATAAAAAATGAGAAGAAAATGAACTTACAATATTTGTCTTGAGAAATATGTAAGATTTCAAAATGGATAATTGAGTTTATAAAGAGAAAAAAAATTTTTTTTTTTAAATTTTGTTCCGAATCCCACTTCTGAATATTCATTTATCGCCGGAAACTGTTCTCCTCGGAAGTATCGGAACATCCACTCATAGCGGCACCATACGCCTCTTTGTTCCCGAAAAAAATAAAAAAAAACAATTACAAGGATCTCTTTTGGTCCACACAGCTCACGTGCCAAACACCAATCAAGCAAAACAAAAAAAAACAATCAATTAACAAACGTATATATCAATCAGCATACTCAGTGAACAACATGTTCGCAGCAACCTCCTCGTTCTTGTCACATGCCAGGTATATCTGGATGACCAGGATTCTCTCAAAGCCTAGCTCACACAATCTATCAACAGCCTGCTTCTCCTCAGCACTCAATCCAGACTCAAGCTCAGCAAACGGGTCACGAGGTCTCACCACGCTTCCCTGCACTTGCTCCTGCATTCTCGACATCTCCTGCATCATCCCTGGGTTCTTCATGATTTCCATCATCGCGTTTTTGATTTCCGGGTTTGATGCTATGGCTGTGCTGAGCTCCTCAAACCCAGGCACACTGGCCGGGTCGAAATTGGGGTTCCCCATGTTTCTATAAAGCTCCTGCATATCTATGTTGGAAGTCTCCATAAACTCACTCAACTTCTTCACACTGTCAACAAATGCCGGGTTGCTGCCAAGCTCAGAACCCTCAGCTCCACCCTCTCCTGACATGAAGTCAGTGGTGAATGCTGACTGGTCGTTCTGTAGGGACTCTAGAAGCATGGACAGGAACATCTCTGGGTTTGCCTGTATGATGTCCTTGAACTGTGGCAATCTGTTGGTCATTTTTTCCAAGAACGCGCTCAGCTGGGAAACATCTCCACTGGCTATTTGTCTCAAGTTCATCAAGTCATCAATGGTCAATGTGATCTGGTTCCCGTCCGCACTGAGTGCGCGTGAATTGTTGCCCTCAACAGCACTTGCTGCTGCTGCAAACAAATCCTCTTCATCGTTTTCCTCGTCTGCAGGGTCTTCGTTGGTCGCCTGGACTTGTTCATCTGTCAATAACCCACTCATCAACAGCTCACAGGCTCTGTCGGCATTCCCACTGGACATCTTTAGTGCGGCTGTGGCCTGTTGTTCGTTGTATCCCAACTCCATGATGATTTGCTTTGATTGTGCCAGCTCAGCATCCTCAGCAGAAGGGGCTGCTACAGGTTCAGCAACAACTGGCTCAGCTACTGGGGTTGCCTCAGCCGCGGTGACACTTTCGCCATCAGTGGCAACAGGTGCCTTGACCGCAGAGACAACAGGCACGTCGATGGGCTTCTTGATGACAAGTTTCTTGACCATGTAAGAAACCGTGCAGTCATCAACCAGTCCGCTTTTTTCAGCAGTGTTGTTGTCCTTGAGGATGGATCCTGAGTAGATCAATCTCAACTCAAACTTTGAAGGGTCTAGCTTCAAAAGATCTATTAGCTTGGTTTTGATTTCAGCGATGGTTTCCTGAGACTGGCAGTCCAAGGAGTAGAGGTTCTTTTTCAAATCCTTAAAATTGACTTTCATTAGCTTATATATATATATGTATATATACTTTGATTTGGGTACTTTGGTTTTTTTTTTTTTTTTGTTTGAAGTTGTGTAATTAAATTATAGAATATAATATTGTTCTTTAATACTTCATGAGGGATCTGTGAATGTGTAAATAATTTGCCACCGTGATTTCCAAAATAGAAAAAAAAAAAATAAACGGTACATGGGCAAAATCCAACGCAAAAAAGGAAAACCCAGATGGGGAGGATTCGTGGATTTGAACGCCACCCTGAAACAAATTTTGAAAGAAAAAAAAAAAAATATATATATCAATGCCGGACTTAACCAACATGTCACTGATTATAACATTAAATATTTACAACAATATATTTAAAATCAATTCAATAGGTCTTGCTTTTTCTTCTCTTGCTGCTCAATGATCTCTTCCATGTCTTCTTTATAATCTTCAAAGGAACCATCATTTCCATTGGCATTCGTGTCCTGTGGAGCAGGTTCTTGGTAGTCAGCATCTGTGTCCTCCCAATCAACAGAGAACTTCAATTTGTTTTTATCTTGCAGCTTTGTGTGGTCAACGTTCTTCAAGATGTTGTGGAAGTCCTTTTCCCATGAGGCTCTCATGTCCTCAAAGCCAACTTCCCAGGTTCTCTCGTAGAACTCCTTGATCTTGTTTTCCTCATTGATTCTTTCCTCTTCTTCAGCCATCCACTCCATGTGTTTTAAATCATCACTTGATGGTTCGTAGATGTGCCAAACAACATAGTTTGGCAACCCAACAACGGAGAAGCCCATTGTTCTGGACAGCTTTCCAAATGCTTCAGTTTCAGCATGCTTTTTGAATGAGAATGCAGGGTAATGTGAGCCTGCTCTGAACACCTTGGCCTTGGCCATGATGGAAACACCACCAATACCGTCCAGTTCAACCTCATCCTCAGGATCACCGCTTGGATCTCTCATGTAGGCCAGGTGGGGTCTCCAGGTGGCATACTCTGGGTAACCCTCAACAATGACGGCATCCTCATTCAGTGAGTCTGCCAGCTGCAGCCCACCGTCGCTTTCCTTCCATGAGTTCAAGTCATAAGGCTGGATGTTCCCCAACCAGTCAGGCAGTGGTCTCCAGACATTTGGAACAATGACATCCTTGTCGTGATGGATCAAGTCCTCCAGGATGGTGTCTGGAAGGATCTCAACATCAACATCCCTCCAGTAGACCCACGAGTGGTAGGGTTTCAGGGCAACGGAGCCCAGCCAGTTTCTGGCTCTGGCCATCAATTTTCTTCTTGGACCCTGGGCAGCAAAGCCATGTCTGTCTGAGAAGGATTGGCCAATGACTTGTCCAAAGTCCTTTTCGTAGATTTCTATGCTTCCAAAGCGCTTGCTCTTGTCCTTGTTCTGCTGCAAGTTATTGAGCTCATCCTTCAAAACACCCAAGGTGTTATCCTTCGAGTCAGACACCAGGAATGTCAGGTCGATTTGGTTGTGTGGATAGCTCATTTTTGACAACAGATTGAAGAATCTAGGCAGATGCACAGCAGCATCTCTCAGGGGAACACAAAAAACAACACGATCATTGGTTCTCCAGCCCTCCTTGTCACCCTTGTAGTCGTTCAAGTCATAGTACTCAACCTGAGGTGTTTTTGAAAAGTCAGGCTTGTATAAAATAGGTTCCGTTAATAGAGATACTGAGTCACTGATCAGCAATATGAAAGTCACTGCTAAAAGCACCAACCCAGTGAACAGTGGCTTGAAATACTTCTTGTTAGTACTGGTCTTGATGAACGATAAGAAGTTATTCTTTTTCATATCCATTGTTTGTAGGTGTATGGTTACAGGTTGTTTTTTATATTTTTTTTTTTATATATATTATATCTTAATATGAGAGAGAGAGAAAAAAAAAAAAGAACAAAAAAAAAAAAAGACAGGAAGAATTGAAAAAAGAAAAAAAAGATTACTGGTTATAATCTTTTAATAAAGTTGTGCAAACTTTGTATTGGTTCTTGAAAAAAAGTTATTTAAGAAGCATTGTTATATTTGATAGATCATAAATAAACTTTGTTTTTTTTATTTCAAACATTAAAAATAAAATATCAGTATTCAAATTTTTTTTTTTCAAAAAACAAAATTGCAGTGTAAAATGAATGGTTGATATGTTTCATGTGAACGCGCTACACAGTGGCCCTTGCGATGTAAATATAGCAGCTTCAGTCATTTTGTTAACAGGATATTTTCTTCCTCCTGAAAGATACGTACGTAGCGGTGTGCTCTGCACGTGACTCACCAAAAAAAAACTCACATGTATTTGAAAATGCTACAAAAAAAAACAAATACAAGCAGTTGCCATTATCGCCTATTTTTTTTTTTTTTTCACTTCCTCCCAAAGTTTTAAAAAACAAAAAAAAAAAGTAACCTATATTTTTTGTTTCCGTTTATGGAAGGAGAATTGCACTGTGTCTTCATGTTTCTTTTTTTATGTTTTATGTTTTTTTTTCCCCCCGCGAACACAAGCATGTATACGCAAGATACTTAGAAAAAGACGTACAAAGGAATAGACACATGATACACTAAACATACCTGAGCAATGAATTACCCAAATAGGCAACCAGAGCTTGCCTTTTTAAATTACCATGTGAAATAAAAAAAAAAAAAGAAACGAAAAAAAAAAATTTTTAACGGTGTGTTAACGACATAAAAAATTTTTCTTGTATATACATTTTTTACCTAGTTTCTTTCCCAGTTCCTAGCGTCAAGCTTATTTTATCACTGGAAAGCATAGGAAAAAAATTTTTTTTTTGCCTTATGATTTTAAATAGGGGGAGAAAAGAGTATATATAATCTTTACTGAATTCTATCACAATTTCTAAGAAAAATTTTTTTATGTATTGGATCTCATTGATGTTCAATAATCTAATATATTCTTTAAAGTACAAAATAAAAAATGAATAAAAAAAACCACATTTAACACCCCCCAAAAAATAAATATATCATAAACATAATGGCTGACGAACAACACGTTTTCGAAACCGCTGATGCCGGTTCCTCCACCACTTACCCAATGCAATGTTCCGCTTTAAGAAAGAACGGTTTCGTTGTCATCAAGGGTAGACCATGTAAAATTATTGATATGTCCACCTCCAAGACCGGTAAGCACGGTCACGCCAAGGTCCACTTGGTTGCCACCGATATCTTCACTGGTAAGAAGGTTGAAGATTTATCTCCATCCACCCACAACATGGAAGTCCCAGTCGTCAAGAGAAACGAATTCCAATTATTGGACATTGATGATGGTTTCTTGAGTTTAATGGACATGGACGGTGAAACCAAGGATGACGTCAAGGCCCCAGAAGGTGAATTAGGTGACAACTTACAAGCCGCCTTCGACGAAGGTAAGGACTTGATGGTTACCATCATCTCCGCCATGAACGAAGAAGCCGCCATCTCCTTCAAGGAAGCTTCCAAGAGCGATTAAACATAACTTTTATAAATATTAATTCATTCCATCTTGTTTTTTTTTTTTTACTTTTTATGAAAGAAAAAAAAAAAAACATTTTAAATAACCAAAAATAGAATAAATAGTTACAATTTTATATAAACAATATTTATATTTTTATAATTATTATTAGTTTATCTACATGTATGGTATATTAGATTACATTTGTATGTGATTCTACAATGTATGTGTTGACTTCACATAAGTTTGCCCTAACAGGAAATATAATTGTGGAAAAAAAAAAACAACATTTTGAAAAAAAAAAACGGAATAGAATTTTTGTTATATATGTTTATTTTTCTCTTCAGAACGTTAAACAAAAAACCACATTTAAATATCCCAAAGAACAAGTTTTTTACAGCCTTTTTATTATTATTATATACATATAAGTACATCATATGACTGATACATACGATTCTATCTTCAACGATAGATCAAGAAGGTTCACTGACTTTTTGGATGAATACAACGACTACAAATCTCAAATACAAGCCACTTTAATTCATAATGCTGAGCTCAACAACTTCAACAAGGACCCCTCCACAGACAAAATCAAGTTCTCATGCGATGTTTCTTCACACACAAATGAGGACGGCGAGGACTGCTGTGTAGCCTTACCTCATAGATTAACCATATCCTTAGATGATCTAAGAGACTTTGACAGAAGATTTTGGCAGGGTCTTTTGTATGAGCCTCACAACTTCATTCCAGCTGCAGAGGCTGCCATTCAGCAACTGATTCTGACGGATGTCTACTTCCAAGTAACAAACGATGGATTGAACTTGGCTGGGTTTTCAAATGGATGGAAGCTGAGCTTCAAGGGTGCATTTGCCTCCCACAACCTAACTCCAAGATCCCTACAATCAAAACACATCAACAAGCTTATCTCCCTGCAAGGTATAATCACAAGAACATCCTTGATCAGACCGAAGCTGGCCAGATCAGTTCACTATGCGGATGAAACAGCAAGATTCCATTATAGATCATACAAGGATGCAACAACCTCACTGGTAACCCCACTGCCTGGTGTTCCTCAACAGACAAACAACACCAATGAGCTTCAGGAAAACCCTTTGCAGCAAAACGACCCAGCTGTTTCTGTAGGCTCCACCGAGGGTGGATTGACTGCTGCTGTGTACCCAACACAGGATGCAGAAGGGAACAAGCTAGTCACGGAGTTCGGGTTCAGTGAATACAGAGACCACCAACGATTAACTCTCCAAGAGATGCCCGAGCAGTCTCCCGCTGGACAGCTCCCAAGACAACTGGAAATCATCATCGATGATCCTGATCTTGTGGATCTTGTCAAGTGTGGTGACAGAGTGGCCATTGTTGGTGTGTTCAAGTCTGCTGGTGGGGGTGGTCTTAACGACCGTAAGGGTGTTGTTGGTCTGCAGGGTTTTAAAACCTTCTTATTGGCAAACTCCATCTGGCCATTGAAGACAAGATCAACGGGGATCCAGTCATCTGAAAGCATAACCGAACAGGATGTGGAAAAAATCGCCAAGCTATCAAAGTTCAATCAATCCATAAAAAACGACAACTTGTTCAACTTACTGTCCAGATCACTGGCTCCCTCAATCTATGGCCATGACCACATCAAGAAGGCCATCTTGTTGATGTTGCTTGGTGGTGTTGAGAAAAACTTGGACAATGGCTCTCACTTGAGAGGTGACATCAACATCCTGATGGTAGGTGATCCCTCAACGGCCAAGTCACAAGTTCTGAGATTTGTGTTGAACACGGCTCCACTGGCAATCGCCACCACTGGTAGAGGGTCCTCTGGTGTTGGTTTGACCGCTGCTGTCACCTCAGACAAGGAAACCGGAGAAAGAAGATTGGAGGCAGGTGCCATGGTTCTTGCGGACAGAGGTATTGTTTGCATTGATGAGTTCGATAAGATGAGTGAGATGGACAGAGTTGCCATCCATGAAGTTATGGAACAGCAAACGGTCACCATTGCCAAGGCTGGGATACACACAACACTGAATGCCAGATGCTCAGTTGTTGCTGCTGCAAACCCAATCAATGGAAGATACGACACAACAAAGGACACAAGACACAACATTGCCCTGCCAGACTCCTTGCTTTCAAGATTTGACTTGTTGTTCATTGTCACTGATACCTCAACTCCACAAAGAGACAGACACATCAGTGAACATGTCTTGAGAACCCATAGATACGTGCCTCCAGGATACGTTGAAGGTGAGCCGATCAGAGAGAAGCTGAACATCTCACTGGCCGTTGGTGAAGACTTAGTCAAGGACAACTCCTCCGCGGATGAAGACACAAAGGGTGTTTTGGGTAATGACTACGATGAAGAAAACATCATTGGTCTGTTTGATTCTGATGATGTTGAAAATAAAAAAATCTTTGAGTTCACCAAGGACCTGGGGGTTGCCTTTGAAAAGTTCAATCCACTGTTACATGCAGGTGCCAAGATCTCCATCAACAACGACGATCCTAATGGTACCAGGATCCCACTGATTGTTTCCATTCAGTTCTTGAAGAAATATATCCAATATGCCAAGGAGTACTTCGAGCCCCAATTGACTGATTCTGCCACAAGCGTTATTGTCAAGACTTACACTGAACTAAGAGGCACCAAGGACGTAAGAGCTGCTGTCACTGCAAGAACACTAGAAACTTTGATTAGATTGAGTACTGCCCATGCCAAGCTGAGACTGTCACACATGGTTGAGGAGGAAGATGCCAATGTTGCCAGGGACTTGCTAAGGTTCACTTTGCTGAAGGAGCGTACCCTTGAACCTACAGAAACCCTAAAGCAAATCATCACAAGAAACATGAAGTCTCCAAAGAAAAAGCAAAAAAACTCTCCATTCAAGTCCCCAAAAAAGAAACTAAGAACCAACGACGAAAACAACGACGAATCCCTGGATGTACCTGAGGGCAACGTTAACACAAGCCTGAAATTTGATCTATTGAAGGCATTGGAAGAGGATGAAGCTGAGGACGTTATTGGCCAAGAAAGAAGCACACAGAATGATGAGCAGTTTGTATCTGAAGACCATGTTTCCATCAATGAAGCCGATGGCTCTTTGGACAAATTCAAGGAGGAGTATCTACTTGCCAAGACAGTTGAATATCCTAGAGAAAGACTGGACTACTTCACAAGCAAGCTTGCCTATGTCAGATTCCAAACAAGTTTGATCAACGACAATCAATGTGAAATCCATGAGTTGTTCTGCTACATCAACAACCTTGTCAAAAGAGACGCTGATGGTGAGACCTTTGACATTCCAGAGTTTAAGACCCTGTTGAATGACTTGGAGTTTGATGACCATTTGCAAATCGATGTTGCAAGCAACTTGATTTTATTCTTCTGATTATATATGTAGCTTTGATAATGTTTCTATCTCTGAGGTGGCAAATAGTCACGTGTCTCAGTCTCGAATCTTCCTTTTTTCTTTGCGAACAACGGGCAAAAACTTCCCAAAAAATATAAAAAAAATTTTCCCCTGGTGTGAATCAGTTTTCAGTTTCTTACTACACGAAACAGCATAAACTTGAAGATTAATAAATACTGACAATATTTCACACATTTGTTCCAAATCATTAGTTTAGATAGGTAAAAGCAGTAAGACAACCAATAATTATTTCCAACAAACCGATAAATCTCTCTTTTATTAATTTGAACTTTTTTTTTAATTCTTTTTTTAACACTATAAAGTTTTTATCAGAATACTAGATAAGCCCCCCCAAACAAAATAAATTTAAAATAAAGAGACATTTTTCCTTCGTGATATTAATTGTTTAACTACCCAAAACCAATATCATGAGCAAAGAAATAAGAGTTGAATCTCCACTAGTGGAAAGCTGGAAGCTTTTGCAGGCAAAAAAAACTTCCTCCAAACCATATGTTACTCCATTTGTTCCTTTATATGCGATTTTCTACTATTACTACACATACCACTACGATGAGTACATAGGTGGTCAGGAATGGACATTTGTTTATTTGGGTACCATTCTATCCATCAACATGCTGTTGTTCTTGATGCCTGAATGGAACTTCAATATTAAAGTTCTGTTCAAATACAATGTTGTCAACACATTGAGGGATGCGGAAGTCATCTACATCAAAACAACTCCCAACAACGGGTCTGATGATATTGTTCCTATTGAAAGACACATCATCAATGACCAGCCACAAGTCTCATTTTTGTTTCAAAAGAAGAGATTTTTACTAGATGATGAAACTCACTCTGTGTTCTCCTCACCTAAATTTGATATTGATGAAAGTGATGTTTTGATTGAAAAGTATCAAAAAAACACAGGATTGAAGGGTGATTTGTCCAATTTACAAAGATTGTATGGTAAAAACAGCTTTGATATTCCTATTCCTGCCTTTTTAGAACTGTTCAAGGAACATGCTGTTTCTCCATTCTTTGTTTTCCAAATCTTCTGCATTGCCTTGTGGTTTTTGGATGACATGTGGTACTTCTCATTATTCAATTTGTTTACTGTTGTTGCCATGGAGGCCTCAACTGTCTTCCAAAGATTGCAAACCTTGAAGGAATTCAGAACCATGGGTATCAAGCCATTCACAATCAACGTCTTCAGAGACAACCAATGGTCCGAAATCCAAACTGATGACTTGTTACCTAATGACATCGTCTCCATTGTCAGATCCACTGATGAAACTGCCCTACCTTGTGATTTGATTTTATTGGAAGGTTCTTGTATTGTTAATGAAGCCATGTTATCTGGTGAATCAACTCCACTTTTGAAGGAATCCATCAAGTTGAGACCTGGTAAGGAGTTTTTGAACATTGATGGTATTGATAAAAACAGTGTTTTGCATGGTGGTACTAAGGTCTTGCAAGTCACACAAGATGAAAACTTATCCTCAAAGATGGCCAAGACTCCAGACAACGGTGTTTTGGCAATTGTCACCAAAACTGGGTTTGAAACATCTCAAGGTTCCTTGGTTAGAGTTATGTTGTTCTCGAGTGAACAAGTATCTGCCAACAACAAGGAGGCCTTTGGATTCATTGCCTTCTTGTTGATTTTTGCTATTGCTGCCTCTTGGTACATGTGGGTTGAAGGTACAAAAATGGGTAGAGTGCAACACAAGTTGATTTTGGATTGTGTTTTGATTATTACCAGTGTTGTTCCACCTGAATTGCCTATGGAATTAACCATGGCTGTCAATGCCTCCTTGTCTGCCCTAGGTAAGTTTTACATCTACTGTACTGAACCATTCAGAATTCCTCTTGCTGGTAGAATTGATATCTGCTGCTTTGATAAGACAGGTACCTTGACAGGTGAAGACTTGGAATTTGAGGGTCTTGTTCCTGCAAATGCTGAAGGTAAGCAATTGTCCATTGATTTAGAACCTGCTGCTAATGTTTCTTATGAATCCTCCTTGGTTATCGGTTCCTGTCACGCCTTGGTTAGATTAGATGATGGTGAGTTGGTTGGTGACCCAATGGAAAAGGCCACATTAAAGGCCGGTCAATGGAAAGTTGAAAACAAGACAACAATCACTCATGAAAAACATGGAAGTGTCAAGGTTTTGAGAAGATTCCAATTCTCCTCCGACTTAAAAAGATCCTCAACCATTGCTCAACATGGAAGCAAAATCTTTGTTGGTGCCAAAGGTGCTCCTGAAGTCTTGAAGAACTACATGTCCCATGTTCCTGAAAATTATGATTCTGTTTACAAGCATTTCACCAGAAATGGATCAAGAGTTTTGGCCATTGCCTACAAGGCCCTCGAATTGAAGAATGTCAATCAATCAAAAATCGATAAGTTGGACAGACATTCTGAAGTTGAAAATGATTTAGAATTTGCCGGTTTCTTGATTTTCCATTGTCCTATCAAGGATGATGCTGCTGAAACCATTGAAATGCTGACTGAATCCGGCCACAGATGTATGATGATCACCGGTGACAATGCTTTGACTGCTGTCTACGTTGCCAAGGAAGTTGGTATCTACGACAGACATGTTGCTGAAAGAGATGTTGTTATCATTGATGCTTCTCCTGAAAAGGCTGAGTTTGTTGTTAAGAATGTATCTGAGGACTTTGTTGAAACCATTCCATTTGAAAATGGATCCTTTGCTGACTTGTATGATTGCTACAATTTTGCTATCACAGGTCCTGCCTTTGCTGCCCTTGTTGAAAGTAACCATCCTGAATTGGACAAGCTTTTGACTTATTGTTGGGTTTATTCCAGAACTTCTCCTGCTCAAAAGGAATGGATTATTACCAGATTTAAAGACTTGGGTTACAACACCTTGATGTGTGGTGATGGTACCAATGATGTTGGTGCTTTGAAGCAAGCTCATGTTGGTGTTGCGTTGTTGAATGCCACTGAGGAATCCTTAAAGGCATTGGCTGAACAAAGAAAAATTGAAAATTTTAAGGCCATGTATGAAAAGCAATGTGAAATGATGAACAAATGGGGCAGACAACCTCCTCCATGTCCAGAAGCTATTGCTCACTTGTATCCACCTTCCAAATTAAATCCTCACTACTTGAAGGCTTTAGAAAGAGAAAACTATGAAATTACTGATGAAACTAGAGAGATGGTTGCCAAGGCCATGGAAAAGCCAATACCAAAGCCAGATCCAAAAGGTGCTCCTCCAAAGGCCGACTTTGCTGACATTGGTGACTTCTTTAGCACACAAATGGCCTCCATGGACTCTGGAAATGATGACGAGGAGGGCGATAAGCCAACATTGAAGTTAGGTGATGCCTCCTGTGCCGCTCCATTCACTTCCAAGTTAGGTAAGGTGGCTGCTGTTACTAACATTATCAGACAAGGTAGATGTGCATTGGTAAACACAGTTCAGATGTACAAGATTTTGGCCTTAAACTGTTTGATCTCTGCTTACTCCTTATCTATTATGTACATTATGGGTGTTAAGTTTGGTGATGCACAAGCCACTTGCTCTGGTTTATTGTTGAGTGCTTGTTTCCTATCCATCAGTAGAGGTCAACCATTGGAAAGATTAAGTAAGAAGAGACCACAAGCTGGTATTTTCAACTGGTACATCATGGGATCCATCTTGTCTCAATTTGCTGTCCATTGTGCCACTTTGATCTACTTAGTGCTTGAAATCTACAAGTTGGAGCCAAGAGAACCAGTTACTGATCTAGATAAAACATTTGAACCAAGTTTGCTGAACACTGGTATTTTCTTGATTCAATTAATTCAACAAGTATCCACTTTCTATGTCAACTACCAAGGTGAACCATTTAGAGAAAACTTAAGAAACAACAAGGGTATGTTCTATGGTATTGTTGGTGTATTCTTACTGGCATTTGCTGGTGCCACCGAATTTATTCCTGAATTGAACGAAGCCATTAAGTTTGTTCCAATGGAAGAAGAATTCAAGTTCAAGTTAACTGCAGTTTTGATTTTAGATTTAGTTGGTACATACGTCTGTGAAGAAGGTTTCAAGTATCTATTCATGGATGATCAGCCAAAGGCTATTCCTGAAACCTTGTAAATTATATAGACATGTGTATAATAGATTCAATTTTGACATCATTCCATTATTATTATTTTTCTAAAGTTATATATAAGAGATGAAATCTTCTCATTTCATTCTATAAAATTTCTCTTTGGAAATATTGAACTGTAACAGTTGATTACTATCTATCAGCTTTTGGATTAACCTTTCATATTCGTCTAAATCTAGGTTATTCATAAATTTATTACTGTCGCAAAGAACTCCGTATAGTCTCTCGTGCGACATGACAACGTCAACCCCCATTCCACTGCCACAATCATAATTACTAAATACTTTCTTTATTTGTTTCAGCTTAAAATCTAACAATTGTTGTTGTTGTTCCTGTGTTGGTAGTGCCAAATCGGCTGCTTTTTTATTCTCTTTAACAACATCAAGAAGTTCTTCATGATTCAAAATATCAACTTCAAAAATATTCTTTTTAATAGCATTAATTTTTTTCTGTTCCTCAGCTTTGTACATCTTGGATTTGGGTGTTAATGGTTTAGAGATTTTATTTTTGCTATCTGGTGTTCTGACACTTAGATTCTTGATTACAGGAGTTAAGCCAGACGAGTTACTTTTTGTTTCTTCATTGATGCCATGTATCACGTTAATCATGTACTTGTCATCATCTTTTAAATAAGAGTTTAGTTTTTCAGTTAATGCTAATTTCTTTTTATCTGGATTACTAAATTGACTTACATGATTGTCGTGCAATGTAATTTCTACATAGCTGTGTTCATCTTTAGTAAAATTGTAAAAAGACTTATCCTTGAAGTCTATGAAGGATAAGAACTTGGCTGCAAAGAACTTAAAGCCATCTTTTTCCTTGATTTTTAGATGAATGCTCTTCCTTGTATCTATTTTTCCATTTAGAAGCTTCATCAAAATCCACGAGTCCATGTTCTGAATAAACTTACATATTTTTTCCATAATAAAGTTATTGAGAACATTTGTATGTACTTGACTGGTGGTGTAGAAGTCAATTATATTTTTGAAGAGTTTGTGATCATTAAAATATTCCCATAATCTTAAGTTGTATTTAAGATCATGGACAAAAAGCTCGTCGGATTCTGTTTCGGATCCATGTTTGTTATAGTTACCAACTTGAGAATAGACGTTTTTTACAGATTGATCAAACACTAAGTCGTTTAAGTTCAAAAAGCAAACAAAATGAGTGCTTTGGGGAATAACATCTGGATACAAAAAAGGAATACTCGATGATGCTGCTCTCAAGGAATGGACAAAATCAGGATTACTCAAAGGTTCATTACAGCCTATTTTGGTTGTACAATCATTAATGCTCATGCAGTGGAATGCTTCAATAGGAGCATTGTTGGTGATCTTGTCTGAAAAGGAAGGGAAAATAAAATTATGAATTTTTTTATTATTGGACTGGTTTTTAAATTTAAGAAGCTGCATGAAACCCTCATTATTGCTAGAGATGTCCTTCATCAGTGGTGATAAAAATTTGTTCAAAAGGAAAAACAATCTTAGTTCTATGTCGTCCATAACAGTGTTGCTAACAATTTTTTTTACATTATTATTCCAAGGTTTGCTATTGAAGATTTCACACTTATCATTGGTAAAAATCTTAGATTCGCTTACATATGCTAATGAATTTCGAAAAAATTCTATTTCTGACTCTTTGAATGATTCTAGTAGTTTAATGAATAAAGTCTTTTCGTAAAGAATGTTCGAATCTCTTTCAAGATCATTTTTGGAAGAGAAGTTTAGTTTTAAATTTTGCTTGGTTTCACGTTCCTTTTCCTTAATTAGGTTCTTCTTGTTAAATGTACTTATACTGCTTTTGAACTGCTTTTTATTTGTTTGAATGTATGGCTCAATGCCTTTGAAAATAATAACACGTTTTTTCTTGTTCACTATTAGTTCTTCCAACTCATTTTGAATATCGGTTAGAAATTGACGAATGTGTGATATATCATTGTTTTCTCTGTTCTGCAAGTTGTATAGTTCCAAGTCTATGATACCAATATCTAGATCTTCTTGAAGTGTCATGGTGTATGGTATATTTTTGAAGACACAAAAAAAGGAGATAGGATATAGTTTGTAATATGTTTCTGATTAAGTATCTATACAAATGTAAACTTTTCAAAATAAAGCTTAAAGTTAAAAAAATTTCAATATCGGTTTTTTTTTAAATTTTTACGCGTTTTGCAAAAAAAAAAAATAAGTTGGTGTATACAGGTCACGTTTTGCTAAGAAAAACATAACGATACAGTAGCACAGGTAACCTCTGCTTAAGAACTCTTTTATTTCAATGCAAATTTTAACAGTGTACAAAGTATATATTTCAACCATCTTAGTCATCGTTTGAAGGTAAGTTAATGGAAAAAAAGTCATCATATTCTTTATTTAACAACTGGTTGTAAGTACTTATAGCCAAATTCAAATGATGATCTAGATCCAAAGCACACGGCTCTGCAGTGTCTGGAAGAACAACAACTTTATCCTTATTTAAAGCACTCTCTAGAATGCCTTGTTTGTAATCGAACAGCATTCCTACATTATTGTTCTCGCTTAAATATCTTTTCATTTCATCTAAATCATTTGCATCATATGTGGTGATCAAAACAGTGTCGTAATTTTTAATGCATCTTTCAAGCGAAGCTGATAGCACAGTTAACTGTACAACATGCTTCAAATGATAAGTTTCATTTATTAATGAATTTGGAGGGAATGTTACAACACACCCATTCGAGTAATTGGAGTTCAGTTGTTGTAAAGAACCCTTGATGAACATCACACATCTGTTAATATCTTTTGATGTCTTAACGTCCAAGTTTAGATTATTTATACTTTTCAGTTGATGATGGGATAGTATAATTTTTTCCTTAACTCTACACTTTTCTCCCGATGATAAAGTGATCAAGCCCGATTGCTCATCATAACTAGTTATATGAGTTTCCAATCTTAATATGTTATTAATCAAAGCTGCTGATCTATAAGTGCCCTGCACAATTTCCATGAGCCCACTGTATCTAGCAACCAAGGCAGGAAACTTTCCATGTATGTTGTAGCTTTTGAAGAATTTCGTAATTTTGCCACTCGCTTGTGCAGTTGATAGATCATCAATGTCGAAGCTGTTGCAGATTGTATAAACAAACTCATTTATGAGATTCTCTGGAAGTTTCTTAAACTTAGTCTGGAATAAGTCCAGTAACGGCCTGTTCTTATATTCATTCCATATTTCATCATTGATTTCGGTGTTCACCATATCTGGATCATTAACTGTTTCATCCTTGATCAAAAACTTGATGAATTTCATAATCACCCTCTTGGTTATTGGAGACATTGATGTATCAACAAATATATCTTCCTTTGTCGTTTTTAATAAATCAAACTTACCACTGTTGTATGTATAAAAATCTTGTAGTTTGGTAACCTCTATGTATCTGTATATGTTGAAGTTGGAAATATAGTCAATGATTTTTGAGTTGCAAAGAATGTAAGAAGGGATTAACTCGAGACCAAACTTGTTTTTATTTTGTTCAACAAACTCATGGTAGTACTTGATGCTGTCATTTGAGAACCTTTCTTCCACTTGGTCCAAACTTAAAGAAGCTGTGTAATCACCATAGTATGAATTTTCGTCAATACTCAATACACGGAAACCCTTCCATCCAAGAACATTTGAAAGCAGTCCATTAGCTAAAGAAGATCCAACAACAATGTAATCGTATTCCTCTAATTCTTCGGTCATTGTTAGTACTAGTTGAGTATGGCTGATATGTATACAGTATATGCCTTTTTGATTGAATATAATACCAAAAAAATACATTATATATATTGCAATATCGTTTATTGATACGCATTGACAAAAAAAATTGTATTAAAACCGAGATAGGCATGAATTTAATTTAAATAATCAAAACAAAAAAAAAAAAAAAATTACTTAGATCTTTCAAAAAAAACATTAATAGTCTTCACCAAATGATACAATTTCCTTCTTGTGTGGGTGTAATAAAATAGTGTGTTCAGCTTGTGCTGTCATGGATCCTGGAATGTCAACCAGTGGCAGGTACTCTTGCACATAGCCACCCATGACCAAGTAATCCAGATCGTTGTAATAGTCCAAGGTGAGCTTCAACTTTCCTTCAGCCAATATAACCTTATCCAAGTATCTCTTACACCACGGCAATGAGCCAAAGTGGTCCCAAATGGTCTTCAACAGCCTATCTTGAACGCTTTCAAAAATAACATTGGCGTTTTCCTTGGCTGTGATTTTCTTTGGGATCTTTTGCATGTTGATGGCATAATGAGAACCCTCTCCATCCAGGTACACGTACCCTCTCCCCGTGGTACCAAATGTTTCAATGGCAAAGTGCTCAAACTCCTCCATCTTGGTTGTGTCGGAGTTTTTGACAATAGGAACAGACTTACCCCCGTGGATGGTGTATGGCTTGATGTTGTGGCCACATAGGTTTCTACAGCACTTGACTGGGAGGATCTCACCATTGCCGAGATCGACTTCGTAGGACTCCATGACTTCCTGGATCTGCTCACCAATGTCACACAGCCTGACATCAATGCCCGCAGCCCTGATACCGGTGTCTGTGGCATCAACAACAGCCTTCAAAAGGCTTTGGTATGGGTTGTTCTCACTGGTCTTTGTTTGCTTGTCAGGCATGATGGTTGTCCAGGCAGAGTCGATGATGTTACCGTTGATGTGCACACCAAAGTCCAGTTTCATGATGTCGTTGTACTGCAGCACTGTGTTGTCGCCTCTGTTTGGGGTGTAATGCGCAGCAACCTCATTTATGGAAATTCCTGTTGGGAAACCTATTCCACCGTTTTTGAATGTGTTCTTCTGCTGGGTGATGTCCGTTGTTGATGTGAACTTTCTTGTGTTGTCTTCCAGGTTGTTGACAATGTCAATGAGCTTCATCCCCACGGTGATTTTCTTCTGGATGTTCTGTCTAACACGTCTGTGGATCTCAGCTGCCTGTCTCATGTCATCCCATTCCTGCTCGTGCGCAGCAAGACTTTGGTTGTATCTTTCCTCCAACTTTGTGGTTCTATCAAGATTGTTGTCACCTTCAAAGTAGTAGCCTGGATCGTAGTTAATCCACTTACCCTCAGGGAACTTGGTGCCCTTCGGGAAGAACTCATGGATAGGCTTTATATCCTGATTTTTTTTCTTTTTCTTTTTGTTTTTGCTTTTTACAGGAGGAACTATGTTCTTTTCAGCAACAGGTTGATTATCCTTGATATGAGTGTTTTCTAAAGCTTCTTGAGCGCTTGTAACATCAGTCATTTGATAATGTTTTGTTAATGGTTATGATTTTAAAATTTTTTTATTTATTTTAAAAAACTTGATGAATTGAGTCTAGTGATTATGACATTTATTTCCGATTGTGGACAAAGCATTTTTTCATAAATAGTTTCTGAGAGAAGAAAAAAAAATTTTTTTTTTTAATTTTTAATTTTTCCTATGTGAAAATATTTCATTTAATGAATTTTCAAATACTATACGTTAAATAGAGTATTAAAAGTTAGTGATACAGTATCATATATAAAACATTAAACCCCATAGTTGTGTTGATCATTATCCAATCTATCAAACACTCATAAATATTTTTTCTTTTTTTTTTTAAAAAAAAAACAACCTAACAATGTTCAACTGTTTGAAACACAATAACATCACATTCATAAAACAATCCAATAGATTGTACTCTTCCAACGGGCAAACAAAAAGCTTCTTGAAGTTGGATGAAGTTTTGAAGTCTGAACTGAAGAAAAGACAGGTTCAATCATCAACTTCAGAGAACGAAGAAGTTGTTGAAGAAATCAAGAAGAAGCAATACCTGGCAAGTCAAATAACCAAGAACTTGAACATGATCAGAGGTGTCCAAGGTGGTACTCAAATAAAAATACAAAGTAACTTGAACCTTTTCAACAACTCTTTAAGTGCCAACAACAAGTCCAAGTACAACGAGTCACTGGATGTGAACTCACTAGGAAAGGACGACAACTACAAAGTGTTGGATCCTACAAGCCTAATAAAGAAATCAATCATATCATCTGTAAATAGTGTCAGCTCAAGATCCACATTGAGATCAGCCTTGAATAAAATTAGAAACATCCATGACTCCACCAACCAGGGCTTTGACATAAAATTGAGACAAAGACACATGAGACCTTGTAAGGTTAGAAGACAAAAGAAGATGTTTGTTGACAGTATTAAATTCAACGAAGGTTTTTCTGACTACATGTCAACCACTTATGCTTTGATGAGAAGAGGCTATGATAAGGAGTAAGATATATATATCATTGATTCTGTACATATAATTTTTGTTCAAAAAAAAAAAATTTTTTTTTTTTTTGTCATATTTGGCTTAATACTTGAAAGTTTGAATGTCACCATTGATTATGTCGGTACTCTCACTTCTGTATATTTGAGTAGGACCAGCATGATCGAATGGGTATTTCTTGGAGTACTCAACGGTTTCCTTCAAGGCCAACTTCAAGTTCTTTAGCAAGGCTCTATCGATTTGGTAGTGGAAGGCAATTCTACCACCCATTACTCTACATCCGTACTTCAAGGCTTTCTTGACCAAAACATCAGGGTTGATCTTGGCAGCTTGCAAGTCAATGAAGACAAATGAGGTTTCAGTAGGGGATTCCAAGGGAACATGAAGCTCATTGACCAAGTAATCGTTCATTTCAGCAGCTAGGTCGTGGGAGTACTGCAACTTGTTTTCCCAACCTGGTTGGATGGCAACCAGAGCCATTGAGGAGATGATACCGCTTTGTCTGATACCACCACCAACTTGCTTTTTGAAGTGGTTGGCCTTCTTGATGAAGTTTGCAGAACCCAACAGGACGGAACCCATTGGAGCACCCATGGACTTGGACAAGCAAACGGAAATGGAGTCAAAGATTGTGCCATACTTCTTAGGATCAATGTTTTGCTTGACACAGGCATTCCAGATTCTGGCACCATCACAGTGTAGCTTCAAGTTGTTTTCGATACAGAACTTCTTGATTCTGATCAGCTCATCGAATGGGGTGACCATACCATGCAGGGTTTGTTCCAAAGAGATGACAAAGGTTGGAGCTCCGTGGATGTCACCGTCGTTTTTGATGACCCACTTTTGGATGTCCTCAACAGTCAGGTAGTTACCGTTCTTTGGGATGACAGGGGTGACCATAGCCTGTGACAACATGGCCAAACCAGCAGCTTCGTGGGTGTATATGTGGGCTCTGTAGTCACACAAGATGGAGTAAGGAGGCTGAACGTTCAACAGGGTTCTGATACCTATTTGGTTGGACATGGTACCTGAGCAGCAAAACAGCCCAGCTGGCTTACCAAAGATGTCGGCAACAGTCTTTTCCAGTTGGATGGTGTTGATGTCCTCGTTGTAGACAGCATCACCAATACTGGAGAACTGGACAGCTTCAAGCATTTCCTTTGTAGGAGTGGTGAATGTGTCTGATCTGAAGTCGTTACTAGAGCTTTGATAAGGTTGCATTTTTTTGATTATATTATTAGTTATGAATGGGTATAGATAAATATACTAAACAATGTCTTTGGGCTAGTATTATTTTTTTTTTCTTGTAGTAAAAGATGATTCATATACTGTTAGAATATAAGACTGTGGATTATAATGACTAACGTTGACTTTTTTTTTTTTTCATGTCATATTCCACACTGATTCTTTTTTTTTTTTCCTCGTAAGACGTTAAATAAAGGTACTTTTTTTTGCATTTTTTGCATTTTTTCCCAAAGGGGAAAGAACCAAGGGACCGAATTCGCTTTTATAGTGCGGAAGTGAATCTACACCTTATTGGAGAAAACAATAACGTGAATAATCACACTATGATATCGGAACACATTTTTAAATTGAGTAATAAACCAGGACACTCCGAATAAAAGATTACAAAGATATATCACACTAAGAGATTAATGTATTTTGATGAATAATATATAAGTGTAAATATTTATCATCTCATTATGTATATAGAAGATCTTGATAGTGGGAAAAAAACCCCTACACTGGTAATATATTATGTAATGTGCTGTTTATATCCGATACACATATCCACTACTTTTCTTCATTAACCAAAAAAAAAAGCAACAAAAGCAAAAAAAAAACAACGCTGTACACAAATAAGACTCCACCTGGTATAACCAAACATATACAACAACCAATATGGAAAAAGATACAGCATTTGAATACCTCCGCAAATCCAAGCTGAACCAGTCTTCCTTCAAACAAAAAGAGTGGCTGAAGAAATCCAGCAAAACCCCGGTAACCAGAAAATGGAACAAGCCTATTCGTCACCTAGTCAACTCAAACAGTATCAGCACCAACAAAAGATTCTTTAAATCATATCCTAGATACAAGTCATTTTACTATCCTCCTAAAAAGCTATGTGATATCACCGGTTTACCCACGAAGTACGTCAATATAAAAATGTTCAGCATATATTACTTCAACTCTGAGGTGTACAACTACATCAATACATACTTAACTGAATACGATGCTGAGATGTATGTTAAACTACGAAATGGGGAATGGGAAAAGTAATTGTTTTATACTATTTTCTATTTGTATATCATGGCCTTGTATTCTTCAGGATTATCATTCATGTGTTGGATTATATCCAACATGAGATCTTGTTCCTTGATTGCTTCACTATTATTCCCTGCTTGATCATCAAACAATGGTGTTGTGAACAAGTCTTTGACTTCCTTTGCTAATCCATCTAACTCTTTTTGTTTATTCATTTCCACACCAATATATATCTGGGTCTCTGCAGATTTATAAAACAATAATGAAGTATTATCTAAGGGTTGTTTTTATCTATATATTATATATGGTGGTTATCCTTAGTTATTTTTCAAAAAAAAAAAAAAAATTTTTTTTTCCCCACTTTTATCATCACGTACTTATCCAAATTGTTTATTTTTCTATTCAATGAACAAACTCTTTCAGTAACCATAAAAAGCATACATCATAACAACCCAATTCTAACTATTGATCCTTATACATATCTAAACAATGGCTAGATTCAAAAATTATAAATTTGTTTCTTTGGCTATCACAGTCATTATGCTTATAGTTCTGTTGAGGACTTCAAACTACAACGAAGTTCCTTCCACTGACTCAAACACACCTGCTGAGCCTCCTAAGAAATTCGGTAACTCCATCATTGATGCCATAAACGAAAACATAACTCCTCTTCTGCAACCTTCACCATCGCAATCATGTGACACCGTGCATGTCATTGTTATTGATGCTGGTTCTTCAGGATCAAGAGTCCATGTTTATGACTTCAACAAATGCTCAGACGCATCAAAGCCTCAACTGCTGAAGGAGCACTTCAAGATGCTGAAGCCTGGTCTTTCTTCATTCAAGGAAGACTTTAAGTCCGCTGCTGAATCTCTGATTCCCCTGTTGGACTTTGCCAAGTCAGTCATTCCTGAAGACAAGCAAAGCTGCTCTCCAGTCGTTGTCAAGGCCACCGCTGGGTTAAGAATGCTTGGTGAAAAGGAATCATCTGCCATTTTGTCATATGTTGAAACCTTCCTTAACACAGAGTACCCTTTCAAGTTGATTGAGGACACTCCTGTTTCAATTATGGGTGGGGACCAAGAAGGTGTCTTTGCCTGGATAACAACAAATTTCTTACTGGGGAACATCGGTAATGGTATCAACTTGGGCAAAACAGCAGCCATCTTTGACCTGGGTGGTGGATCCACTCAAATTGTATTTGAACCCTTATTGAAGGACAAGAAGTTTGTAGAAAATGAATTCAAATACGATCTGGACTTTGGTGCTAAGGAAAGATACGAACTGTACCAATACTCCCACTTAGGTTACGGCTTAAACGAAGGTAGAAATAAAATATACAATGAAATCATCAACAACAACTTGGCAAACAATGTCATCACAAAATCTGACTTGCAAAAGAGCACTATCGCCACCGTTTTAAGCAACCCCTGCTTGCCTCCATCATCAAAGCTCGATGATGTTAAAGTCAAGTTACCATCAGGTAAGGAAATTTTAGTCTCTTTTGAGAACACAATTTTTGAAAAGGATTCCTTCCTACAATGTAGAGCCATAACAGAAAAAATCTTGAAAAAGGACACTGAGTGTTTAACTCAACCTTGCTCATTCAACGGTGTTCATCAACCCTCCCTAGTCAAGGAATTCAAGGATACCTCTGACTTGTTTGTCTTCTCCTTCTTCTACGACAAAACTGTACCATTTGGGTTCCCATTGAACTTCAATCTGAAGGACTTGAGAAACTTTGCTGAAATTGTCTGTGGTGGCAGTAACTCATGGAAACAACAATTCTCCTCCATGGTTGATACCTCCCTATTGAAGGATGAACCTGAACTTTGTATGGAACTGACCTTCCAATTTGAACTGTTGCATACTGGTTATGAAATTCCTTTAGAAAGAGAGCTGAAGACTTGTCAACAAATTGATGGGAATGAAATTGGATGGTGCTTGGGTGTTGCTTTGGAAATCTTGAACGATGACTCCTCTTTCAAGTGTGGGATTTCAAAAGTTGATACAAAAAACAAGGATTTAGTTGAAGCTGCTAAGAAAGCTAAGGAGGAAGATGCTCCAACAACCATCATTGCCATGGATTAGTTTACTGAGTTTTCATATATAGTCACAATACTTTTTATTCATAATAACCAAAATAATGTGATGTTTCACTCATTATGGTACATTCCATATTTCCTAAAGTATTTCATTCTTCCGTTTGGGGGGGGGGGTTTTGTCGGCGCACATTAAACAGATAAAATCGCAACAAAAATGAGAAATACTTCCCATAATTTTCCTACTTAACAGTTATCAATCTTAAAGTTTTATATATATCAAAACTCTAAAAAAAAAAAAATACAATGCCTCCAAATAAAGCACATAATTAAACTATATCATTGAAACAACACATCATGAGTGAGATTCAAGAAGATACAGCCAAAAAAGGACAAGCTTGTGATAACTGCAGAATCAAAAAAATCAAATGTAACAGCAATAAGCCTTGCGATTGCTGTTTAAAGGCACAGGAAAAGATAATGAAAAAGAACCTGAAATCCAAGGTTAAGTTACCCTTACTGAAATGTACTTATGATTACCAAATTCATAAGAACAAGCACGTGGTCGCCAATTCAAAGACAAGAATTACTGAAAAGCAAATCCTCACGCTATTGAATAATAAAGTTGATGATATGCAAAAAATATTTTTGAAAGATCATGTAATGATAAACAAGTTACGTGAAATTGAAAATCTGAACATTGGCGGTATTGAAAAGAAACTTATTGCCAATGAGGAGTATAGTCAAATGGTAAAAATGTTGAATCAATTAAACAATAACTTGGACAATTTAGTAGAAACAGATTTTAACTGTGAAAGACAAATCATAGAAAACTCAATAACAGACAATTATGCAAAGATTATTGACTATGACACAAACACAAACAACATTCTTAACAGCTTAAAAAACGAGTCTGCATTTTGCTTTAGAGTCTTAAACTCTGAAAAGAGGATTTCCAAAAAATCTCCTAATTCAAACTTAATTAAAAAATTGGGCATACATAAAGATAAAAATGTTGACTCAAAACTTGAAACTATTATTAATACCAATCTCAACCACATTAAGCCACAGAACAAAGGGTTTAATGAAGCTTTCCAAGAACAAGAAAAGATTTCCTTTCATAATGCCTATCAAGAACAAGAGAAAGAAGGCTTTGATTCTGCCATATTAAATCCTTCCAAAACTGCAGAGAGATTGTCAATCAAGTCCAAGATATTTGAATTATCTAATCCAGAGACTCTTTCCAATCTTTTGAGATCTACAAGTGCATACTCAAACGTGGCGTATTTTCTATCAAGAATTAAACAGTTATCGGACCTGCTGAAGACAGATTCGGAGTTGTATTTGAAGAATTTGATGCTCAATATCCATCAGCCTGTTTATCTGGAAGTTCCTAACGCTTTGTTTGATTTATTGATGAACACCTATATTGAAAAATTACAGTATTGGAATTGTTACATCACAGAACAGCTATTGAATAAATTGGCCTCCCATTTCAAACAGGATCAAAAGAGCATGCATGAAACGGACTTGTTTTTGATGAATGTTATCCTGTTGATGTCCTGCAAGGGCTACAAGTTTTCCATTGATCAACCATTAGATAACACTAATCAATGGAGTAAACACAGCATACAGGAATGGGAAACAACATTTCTGCTGAATTGCCTGGCCTTTTATCAAAAGTACTTGATATATTCAAAGCCGATTTTCGATCCCTCTTTGGACGTTTCTATATTTTTTGAAAAGACTTTAAGAAAGCTACAAGCCATTTTTTTGTTGGGGCATTATTTCAACAACTCTCCATGTCCCAGATTTTCTGTTCATTTATTCTCAATAGTTATTACTGTAGGCCAAGATTTTAACTACGACAACCTGGCAACTTATGGTTCCAGTTTGAGCATGGATTTGAAAGTACAAGCCAGAAATTTATGGATTTGTTCTTTCATCACGGAAAAACATGTATCAGTCACGTTCGGTAATCCTGAGTTTCTTTTGGGCTTTGATTCTTCTGTACTGCATGACGATATATTTAAACATTCAATGGAGTCATACGGGATAAAATTGAACTTAGAGACAAGCGATCTTGTTGTTGATTACAGCAGTGCCAATACTCCATGGATGAAGTTTTTGAAAAGCCAGAAAACTGGATTATTAGTAATTGGATTTTTCTTAAGATTACAACTGCTTCAAATTGAAACTGTTTATTACAAAACTATAGTAGCTTCCAAGAATGAGAATGCTAATATCAAAGATACTCTAAACAAAGCAGAGGCTTTATTAAAGGTCTATAATGACTTTGAAATAATCGCAAAAAAATATTTGGATATTGATCCTGATTTGTCTGTTGAAGACTGGATTAAAAGATTATCAAAGAAATTTCAAAATAAAGGCTTGAATCACGATGAAAAAATCATTGTTGATTTATGTACCTATTTGCTTTTAACTTTGTATACATTAAAGTTGAGTTGTTCTATTGTTGTTGCAGATATGACTTCTAAAGTACAATACAATGAAATTAAATGCAAAAGCAAAAAAGAAGTAACAGCATCAATAACAAATATTTCCATTACTCAAATAAATATTCTTGAATATCTTTTGGAAACAGGGTGGGCCCATTGTGCAAGTACAGAAATAGCTATAGCTTACATAAGTTGCGTTTCATGCTTATTTTATAATTCTGTTCTGGATAAGGATTATTTCAAACTGCACATAAAGAAGATGATGTCCATAATAAAAAAGTTCAGTAACATTGCTGCAAAACCACACTTTTTTGATCCTGTTAAATGGAATACAGCTGCTGCACACTCGATATTCTTTATGAGAATGTTAGCTTCATGCCACCCAGATGTCTTTGAAAACGTTTTACAGACTGATCCTAAAACTGTCTTTTACAAAGAATACGAAAAGGCTTATGAATGTATTAAAAATTTTAAGAAGATGGCACTCAAAAACATCAAAAAGACAAAGAATTTCATTACAGACTTAAAGGACTCAGAAAGGGTCTTGTTCGCAGAGTCTTCAAAAAACAATTCAACTATCATCACACCATCATCACTCCTTCAAAATCCACACCATGGAAAAACAGATTTAAATAATGATGTCTTCCAACAAACTGAACAGCCATTTTTTTCTCCATTTAAGGACAGCTACGGGTTTCTTTCATTTACTCCAACTGATTCAACATTGCATAACTTTAACAACACATCGAACAAAGTCAATTACACAAACATCCAGAACAGTTTAATGTTCAAGGAGAGCATTGAAAATGGAACCAATTGTGAAGAAAATAGCGAAGAATCCAGTTTATTGAACATGCTTGATCCAAAATATGTTTTCAACTTTAAGAGTGATATTGAGTTCCCTTATGATGACAAACACATCTTTGAAAACGAATTCAAGTATCCAAATGAGGAACAGATGTTTGCTGTTAGTAATGATCTGGATAGCTTGATAAAGAACAATTTCTACACATCAAGTGTTTTCAACACTAATGATGTTTTGAAGGACGATTTATTATTTGATCAGCTAGACCAGCATGATATTTAGCTAGCCAGCTGGTACATATTTTCATAGACTATCTTTTTTATATGTTCACTAAATTTTTATACCTCACATTTTTGTTTTTATTTTTTTTTAGAATGATATGATATCGTATTCTTGACTCAATTTAAATAAACGGCTCCGAAAAAAAAATAAAAAAGGAAAAGGAATAAATAAAAAGATCAATAACCATTACCAAACAAACCAAATGGAAGAAAAATACACTGATAAGACCACACATAGGGTATGTGACTCGTGCAGAGACACAAATATGATATGCACAGGTACATTGCCTTGCGATAGCTGTATTTCCAAACAAGCATCGTCATCTATGAACATTAAATGTACTTATAATCAGGAAATCAAAAACAGATCAGCTGGGTACACAAGATTGAGCAATAAGGTAGTGTACAACTCGATTAACGAGAAAATGAATAAACTGCAAGGGATTGTTTCAAACATTGATACATCTCTAGTAGAATCAATTTTAAAAGAAGCAATTCAAATCAATAAAAACACCAAAAACTCCTCGCATATGTCACAGAAAAGAAAATCCTCTGATCAATCCTTTATTCCAGCAGAAAATAAGCAGCAATCGATCAAAACCAAGACAGATTCCACTAGGATTTTGAAAATGGGCATCAATAAAAGTTCACTGTCAAAGTCAAAACAAAACAAAGAAGTTGCTGTTGAAAACTTTACAAATATGGAAAAATTCAAACTTGAAAATGTTTTGATGTGTAAAGAGGGTCAACTGGAACAGTTTCAACTAAGTTATAAGTTGTTTTACTATCTCAATCCTACACACTTAAAAAACTTGATTTCCCACATAAGATCCAACAGTGTAGAGGAATATAAATCCAGTATGAACGCATCGGAGGTGTTTTTCACCTTGAATACCCTATTACAAAAAGATAATGAAATCTATAGCAAAACCATGTTCCAATCAGATGTATACTTTGGGTTCCATTCTAGAAGGATTTTGAAGATACCAACAAAAATTATGGAGTTTATAAGGCCTAAGATTCATGAGAGCAATGAATTCTTCTTCATAAAATCACAAAAGAGAGTTATGAAATTGTATGACATTTTTGAAAAGTTCAATTCAGAGGCCAATGAAAATGGGTACATAGATTTTAAAGACAACATGACATTATCCGAGATTAATATAGTGAACACAATTTTGTTGATAAACATAACTCTGTACAAGAACGAAAAGGAAAACGATACAGAATTTTTTGATGAGTTATCAATTACAGAACTAGCTATATTGAAGAATGTTATTAGATTTTATAAGATTTTTGCGCATGTGTCCAAAAAATCACAAACTATAGAAAATAACATTTACAATATCCAGAGTCTGTTGAATTTTGCCTTTTATTTGGAAAACTCTCCCTCACCGACTTTGTCAGCTAGAATTTTATCCTCATGTATTTCATATCTTCAACTTTTACATTACAACGACAGTGAGTACGTTAATAAACTTTTACCTAATGAGAGTATGGACTACCCAGAAAGCTTAAAGTTTCAAATTAGATCACTGTATCTGACCTGTTACATGTATGATAAGACTATATCTTTGAGATGCCATAAGCCAGATCTTTTAAACAACAAAAATGAAGCCTTTACAGTGATGAACCATCATACAAGAGACTTGCTGAAATTCTATAAATTTGGAAATTTTTTAAGCAAAGAGCAAAGCAATGCTGAGGACAATGAGTACATAAACATATTGGATGGAAATACAATCCTTTACAATGTGTTGATTAATGACATAAACGGATCAGACATAATTGTTCAACACCTGAACCTCAGAGTGAGTTATTTGCACTCTTTGGTGTACAGATACCTTACAGCCACAAAAAATGAAAATAGCCCTTTGGAAATCACTCTTCAAAAGAAGCAACTTGTGCTTGAAAATCTTCAGGAATTCAAACTGCAAGTCAAGACATTGTTTGGATTCACTGAGTTTGATCAAACCATCAACATCGTTGCTCATATCGGAAACATAACCTCAGGTTGTGATAAATTGAAAAAGGTTAAGCTAGCATGGAAGTATTTGGTAACAGCCACTGATTATTACACCCTGGTGATGATCATACACCTGACCGACTTGGAAACACTTCAAAATGTTGAGACCGAAGGGGACATGGCACGGGCCACTGAGTACTGTCAAAATCCACATCTCTTGAAGGCAATCACGGATTCATTGGAAACAACGGTGTATATTATGGAGTTCAGTGGCTTACACAAGTACGAATCCAGCTCTGTTCTGTTTTGTGCATTGGTGGCTATCTCCTCAGCCTTCAATATCTGTATATTCAACCAAAATTTTTTTGAAGATAATAGGGACTTGTTGGTGAAAGTTATAAAGCTCCTTACGAAAACTTCGTCTAAAAAAGGATTTATTGATACACTAAAATGGTCAGCCATTTCAGTGCTAGGTATGTCCATAATGAAGATATTATTTGAACTGAACTCACTTGATGACATTGGTAAAGAATTGAATTTCCAAGAGCTATTTAAAGACGATTATGTTCAAACAGTTGAAATATTGGATCAAGTTAGCAAGCTTATTTTGTATGGCTTGGACTCCAAGAGGTCAAAGGAAAGTACCAAGCAATATAAAATATACAACAACGAAGAGAATACGTTTTATAACGTTGACTTTACTGAGCAAAACATTAAACCATTGCAAAGCCAACAACCTTACCAAATGAATAACGATTCCCTAGAGCATTTCAACATAAGACTGAGCAATGAGGACATGAATAGCTTGAATGCTAAGGTAGCGAGTTTTATGGATAAGGAAATCATGAAGTTGTTGAATTTGGAAAACAATGAACTGGAAGAAGAAACCGATGCACGACTGCCACATGGACTGGTACAAACTGTGTTTTCAAAGGCAAATTACTCATTGGATGGATTTTTAGATGATGAATTGTTTGAGCATGGTGTATTCTTCAAAGAATAAGTATGAGATGTATATATGATGGCTTTAGTTTATGGCTAGTGTAGTCAATCACGTGTGTCTGTTCTGAAAAAAAGGTGTCCTCATTTTTTATATTTTTTCTTTAACCCCGACCATCTTAACAAGCTCCATTGTAATTTTTGATTTATTTTTTTTTTTTTGCTTTTTTCGTCCATCTTCCAAGAAAATATTCATTTTTTAACGTTTTAAATCTTAAATGAGACCATTTTTTAACCAACTCAGAGACCCACCAATCATTAGGTTTCATATTTGTTTTTACCTAAATTGAACTATTTAAACCCAATTGCTTTCAATTTTTTTCCCCCAAAGAACTAATCAGCCAATTACCATACAATCAAGAATATAATCTTTTTATTTTCTCACCCATGACGGATAAACTTGATTTGAAACAAGTTAAAGTTGAACAGACTTCCGATGATATAAGTTTAAACAATGAAAAAATTTCTGGTAAGAAAGTTACTAAAGGTGTTGCTTCAAGAAAAAATACAAGCGGTCACAGACCTGTTACATCTTGTACACATTGTAGACAGCACAAAATTAAATGTAACGCTCTAGAAACATTGCCGCAGCCATGTGCCAGATGTTTGAAAATGAATCTGGTATGTGAAGTGAATCCTGACTTTAAACCCCAAAAGGGTTCTCAATTAACCATTCTTAAAAACGACATAAACGATTTGAAAATGAAACTTAACTATTTAGTCAGAAATGAAGGTATCATAGCAAACTGTATTAAAGTCAATAAAGAAAGCGATGAGTTACTCTCTAGACTTAAAGATGTTAAATACATTCCAAGTTTGTCTTCTGTGAATGAAAATGGCAAACATGAGGAATTAAACATAAATACAAAGTTTGATCAACTTCCTGCGTTGCTCCAAAAGGCTATTTCATCTTCTGAAAACTACTCAATAAATGAAAATAAAAACGTTTCCACAAGTATTAACTCTCCAACTGAATCTGCAACGGGAAATGCTAACAGTATCAATAATATTTTGAGCAAAATAAAAAGCACCACTGACTCACCTAGTACATCAAGCTCTTATTCTTCTAGTAGAAATACCAATAATAAAAACTCTAGAAGATTTACACTAGGAGATGTCACCTTGTCGTTAGAAAATGCTACTAGCCTTTATGACAATTTCCAGAAGAAATACTTGTCATTTTTCCCTATAGTAAAGCTAACTACAAGTGTAAAAGAACTCTATAAGCAATCACCTATATTGTTTTGGACGATCATGCTGACATCTTCTTTATCATCCACAACACCTGAACTATATTTAGCTTTGTCGGACTTGATCAAAATAAAGATTATGCAAAAATGTTGGCTTGATACACCCAGATCCGCTTACATTATTCAGGCACTGCTGATATTGTCTTGCTGGCCTTTACCGAGTCAAAAGATAATGGATGATTGCACATATAGATTTCTGGGGTTTGCCAAAAATCTTGCAATGCAACTGGGATTGCACAGAGGTGCATTCATGTGGGAGTTTTCAAGAACACAAACAATGCTCAACAAAGATGAACAAAATAATGAACAAATTAATGATGATGAAATTAAAAACGATAATGAACTATGGAGAACAAGAACATGGATTGCTGTCTTCATTCAGGAGCAGATATGGAGTAGCCTGCTAGGGTTGCCGAACAACACAAAAATAGATTTTTTGGTACAGAAGGCCTTGAATGAACCAGATGATGAAAAACTACTCCCATTAAGACTGAAAAACTTGCTATTACTAACCAACTTCCAAAATAAAATGCAGGAACACCTGGCATCCAATATAAACTCTCAAGATGGACTATATGAACATAAACAAAGATATCCCTTGATTCAAAGGTTGATGGATGAGCTTCAATCAATGAAAGAGTCCAGGAACTTTGAAAGCGATAAGATTATGGAAATTTATTATTTGTATGTGAAGATGACATTGTTGTTTTATTACTTTTTACCATCAAATGAAAAAGATGACAGTAATCTAGATAAGGAACTTTTGACAGAAAAAGTTACTGAGGCTTATTTAGCCGGTGTAAAAGTTGTTACATTGACCACAAAGCTGATACAGGAGGATAAATACCAACTGCTTGAGTTACCAATTTACATCAGAAATTGTATAACATACACATCCTTGATGCTATTCAAACTGTACCTTACACCTTTACTAAAGGAAACTTATGTCACATCATGCAGACAATCCATAGTAACAGTTCACAGATTTTTTAGAAATCAGTACTTTGCCTGGACATCGGTTGTTGAGAATGATATATCCAGATTGGGTAATGTTTTGGAAAGACTCAACTTCGTGTTGATAGCCCATCCTGAGCTGTTTATACAAAGAGTAAATGAAAAAAATTCATGTAATGGGTTGATTACCAAGATGAGATCTCACTTGTCCAATACACTGTTTTATGATTTAGTGTGGTATGTGCACGAGGCCAGAAAGAGAGAGAATGATCCTAATTGGAAGAGACAAGTGAATGTGGAGAGTAATAATACATTTGAAGAGAATCGTAAGAAAAAATTGACACCGCTTCCATTTTACAATCAAATTAGTAAAGATGACTTTGAAACTGTTACTGTTACAACGGAAGATGGTATATCTGTCACTACACTAGTGCCAACTAAGCAAGCTATTGATAGAGCCAAAAAGGAGTTCAAATCATTGAGCATTCAACAAAAAAAAAGACAAAGACAGATCATGCAGCAGTATGGAGTTATTGAGGAGGAGGAAGCCAACATTAGTGATGATGATGGTCCAGATGGAACTGCGAAGAAAGCTAAGACTTTGAGTGGCGTTGACAACTCAAACTTGATGATATCTCCAGGCATCACTAAGAACAACAGCTTTATCAATCCAAGTGGCATTAAAGTCACTAACACAGAAAATAAGCTTGGCGATATAAGTAATGAGAAAAATTCACTATTAAAATCAAATAGCTTTTCAAGTATGACCAATGCTTTCAATAAGATATTTGATGAGAATTTAAAAACATTTGATCAAAATGATGACATGCTGATGATCAATGGTATTCCTCTAAATATGTTGAATGAAACAGGTGGGTTATCCACCAAAGAGACGAGTGAAACGGAATTGTTTGCCTTGAAGGAAAAAACCAATTCACTTAAGGCTAAGGCAAATGGAGTGGACACCAACTTGTTCAAATCCTTAATGGACCCTATGATGCAGAACATAAAACCTAACTCATTATTTTCAATGATTGGAGAACAAACAGTGCTAGCCAAAACAAGTGATGTTAGAAGTCCTAGCAACAAAAGCAACATGAATTTCCCAAATTCACCAACCTCATCAATTATGGGCATGAATCGGTATGTTAGTTATTCGCCAACAAACGGTGATCAGGGGCTGAATTTTTCTGTTCCACCACCAAGTGCATCAAGTGGAACTAACTTGGCTAAGCAAGCAATGCTTAGAGAAACACCACTGAGTGGAACCAAACAAGGCTTGACGTCAGAGGCGTTGCCTAATGGGAGAGTCACAAGTAACCTAAGTGTTAATGGGTCGCCTAAACAAGGAACAGGAAATGTTTTGCCATCACTGAAGAGTGTATTTGGAGAGTTGTCAAACACTCAGAAGAATGGTAGACAACAAAGCGGAACAGGCCAACAGAAGAATGCCAAAAACGAATTAGACAACTTGTTGTTGCAGCAATATAATGAATGGATGAATGAAAACACCAACAACAACACAGATGATATTTTGGGTTGGTTTGATAGTAATATGAACAATGAGTTTTAAAGCATGATAGATACATTAAAAATAAAGTAATAAAGCTTATATATAATGTTCTAAATATTCTTTTTTATTTATAAAGCAATTAGTGAAGCATCTTGTATAGTATACCTATATTGGCGAATATCATGATACAAACACCGTAGATAATCAACCCGATGGATAATAGCTTCCATTGTTTAACAGATCCTATTTGAACAATTTCTTGTTTGTAGTCCTTTATGTTTGTATTCTTAAGCAAAACATTTTGTATGAAGTCAGGATCACTTTCAATCTTGGAGAATAACAAATATGAAAACAGTCCAGGAAGAATAAAGGCAATCAATGTAGAACCGGTACCACCAATGAATCCTAGAACCAAACCCAAGTTTGTCAGGCTGATGGCAATAAAGAAACCAGCTACAATGATTGACATTGTGATTACCTTGAACTGTAAGTCAGGAATTTCCAAATGTGAGCTATTGACTTGTTGTTCCAAGTTCAATTCTTCTTCGTTTAGTAATGCGATGGATTCATTTGTGTCCGTTTCTGTTAATGAGTTGAATGTAGGTTTGTTTTGGAAATGACTGTAAATGTTGTATATTGACAATCTACAAGGGTACATTTGCAGTGGGTATGCCAATGTTACCAGAACAACAATGCAGAATCTACCTAACACATTGAAGAAGTTATTCATTTCATACATCTTTATAATGTTACTTTCAACATTGTCGCCAAAGGTTATGTATCCCAAAGTTCCTACGGTTAAATATATGATTATAGCAAATGACATGGCCTTAACAACAATTTTGGAAAAATTTGCAAAAGTTGGAGTCTTCAATTCATTGAAAATTGAGAAGGTGTTGTGCTGACAAGTGAATGCAAATACAGATATAGGAAAAGATGTCAAGAAATTGATATCTTTATAAGACTTTTTAGGTTTGGTCCAGTATATGTGACCCTTTTGATCATTTTCCTTGTAAACGAAAGCATTGATAATGATCATGAAGCATAAGTAAACAACAGAAATTAAAGCTATCATAGAAAACTTCTTCAATGATGATATTTTCTTGATGAAGCACAATGGCATGATGATACAGAACAAAGAAAATGATATGAAGATTGATCTGTTGATATCAATTTTGGAGGTAAAGTATTTTAAAATCTGAGGCATCAAGTCACCAATTACAATCAAGTATGATATCGATACTCCAAAGCACTTGATAGCAATAGCTATATCGAACAAAACAATTTTGTTGCTTTTTTCATCAAACAACAAGTCACCTATACTCTTGAAACTTAGTTTCTTTTTCAATGTTAAAGTTGGCAGCCAGTTGGATAACTGGCATTGTAAAATCAAACCTGTTGTTGACATCAAATAAGAAAACGTCAACAAAGCCACAGATAGGATAATACCATTGTTTTTATAGAAGAATGGTATAGAAATCAAACCTGTACCCAATGAGGTGTGTAAAAGAGCCTTGACAGCGGTATTGACTGAAGACATTTTATAAGTATTGGCAGTTTTTGGTTATTATTAGGTTGTGTATTTCATCGAAGCTGCTACGTATTTCGAAGAAGTTGAAGAGATGAGTTAAAGTTTGAACAAATGAATATGCCAATATTAAAGAAATCTTCCAAAATTTTTCTTTTTCGAAAAAAAAAAAAAAAAAGAAAAGGAAAGAACTAAAATTGTATCCATTAACGGCACTTCCGGAGTTAAACGATAAAAAGTTTAAAGTGCCAACAGGGTTTACTTGATATTCTGATTTGAATCTGTTATCTCCTTTTGAGTATGGCACGTGACAAGTGACTAATCCGACAACACAAGTGAAATTTCAATTAAAAAAAATGTTCATGTATCATTTTTTTCACTTTTTCAATTTATGTTTATTTAAACCAGTTGATAGTGTATTTCATCTTTCTTATGAAAAGGAGGTATGGATGATATAACCTACAGTTATATTTATAATGAATTCTATATTGTCTTTGCAATCACATGTTGTACATGGCTATGTAGGCAACAGAACCATTCAACCCATCCTGACATCTTTAAAGACAAACTTGGATATCATCAATCTCATTCAATTTAGCAACCATACAGGTTACAACAACCACACTGGGGAAATCACATCATCTGATGAGATCAACAAGCTTTTGGACGCAAACTTGAAGTGTGATTTCAAATATAATGGATATATCCTAGGCTACTTATCCAACAATAACAACTTGAAATGCATTCTCAAGTATTTAAAAAGGGAGTATCAAAAGAGCTTTAGGGATTACATAGTGATCCTTGATCCTGTTATGGGAGATGACAATGTGATATATGTGGAACAAAACATTATAAAGGAGTATCAGAGCTTGCTCTGTAATGACAATATATTTACTAATAACCTAGTGTTGACACCTAATATTTTCGAGTTACAATTGTTGACAAATTATGAAGAGATCATAACTAAAAACTTGAAGATGGAAGACATTTATGAAATGAGCAACAAGGTCTTTGAACATAAAAACAATTTGAAGCTTTTGATTGTGACCAACTTGAATGATCTGGTTCTTTTCAATAATGATAAGTATATTTACATCATGTGTTTACTAAGAGAAAAGAAGCTACTTTTCAAAGTCCCAAAGTTTGATTATTATTTTACTGGGGTTGGTGACTTATTTAGCGGTATATTAATGTACTCGATGTTGAACAACAAGCTCATGGATGACTTCTCCAATATGGATAAACTAATTGAAAGTATCAATTACACGTTGAATTTGATCCATTGTGTGTTGAAACTTACTATAGATAACAGAAAAGACTTGAACAACTTAAGATTGGATGATACAAATAGAGTCTCTATAAATATGAAAGACTGCGAACTAAAAATACTTAAAAGCATACAGTATCTGAAAGATATTGATCAGAACAATATGGTGAATTACTTTGATAGATATTTATCATAAAACAATAATTATATACTGGTTATAAATATTATGAAACTATTTTATTTTTATTTTTTTTTTCTCTAAAAAAAAAAAAACCTTTAAAGAACTAGTATTTTAATAGTAGTATTCATCTTCATCATCCAATAGGTCATGATCATAGTTGCTGAATGTATACAAAAACATAATTATTTGAGAATAAATCAAAACATCACCAATCAGTGACAAAACAAAACATTTGGTGTTCATGATACCTGTATGCAACTGGACAACATTGAGTCCCAGGAAAAACCATAGGAAAAAGTTTGAGAAGAAGACATTGAATGTGTCGAGTCTGTTATCTTCACCATTGTTCTTTATGCATGTGCTTGGAACAACCTTTATTAAGCATTTAGGAAGAATACTTATGAACAGGAACAACAGATTCACTAACGGGCCATATGTGCTGTATAGGGACACTGATAGTATTATAAACAAAAAACCTACCGATAGTATTGAAGATATGATAATGAGGTTTGTTAGGGGCTTTGAAAAGAGACTGTTTTGACTTTGTGTATTATTAATTCCAAACATGGACGACATTTTCTATTTGATTGATTAGCTGTGGTGTTTGTGATTCTGTTTTGTTGAAGAAGATAATACAGAGTTAGGTGTATTCTTCCTTTTCTTTCTTTTTTTTTTGTTAAAAATACGTGTATACAATCTATTTACACACTGTCATTTGTTCTCTGCGCAAAACATCCCGAAAAAAAAAAAAACAACAGCATAGATATCCTGCAGATCACGTGCTGCTTTTTTTAAAAAAATGGAAAAAAAAAAAAACAATACTACAAAGATTCAACCAATATTAATTGTAACTTTTCTATTAAATGTCAAAAAGTGTATAAGAGATACTCATGAAACTCTTTTTTCAAGTGTGTAGACTTATGTGGCTTTACTATACAATTCTTACTTTTAATACTTGGATATCAAATAAATAGCAAAGTATAGTTACGTATACTCTTAAGACTATCCTTTTTTTAAATACAAATAATTAAATGAATGCAACCTCTATTTCAACTCCAATGCCGAGTATAACAACAATCAACCTTATTCTGCAAATTCCAGATAAAATCAGAGAGCAATATATGAAGGTTACAATTTGTATCAACTTCGATGAGATTAAAACAAGGTTCTTCTAGAAATCTAAAAGCAAACTGGATCACAATAAGCAATCAGAAAAAAAAGTAACTGTCCAAACCAACGCCTGTTAGGTAGTTGGTGTCAGCATATGCAAATTAAGGTTCTTACTTTGTTTGCCATTAAAGTAATAATTAATGACGAGTTCCACGTTTTAACAAAACGATGAAGTAATAGATTTCACCAGAAAATAAATCATGTTGTGTACTGAAGTTAGGGTAACAATATCTTTTAAGTTTAAGTTTGGCCATTGATAAAGCTTGGATAATGATAAACGGATTTCTTCAGCAAAACTTTTCTGAGCAGATAAGGTGATTGTTTTCAAATCAAGTTATATCCATTTATTGTAGCTTTGGAGCTTATGGCTTTTTTCCTGATGCAATTGTGTGTGGATACTAAAACAATAGGTGTAAACTAATAAAATTGTCGGTTCAAATTTTTATCATGATATCCTAAAAAAATAATATTTATTTCCAGATTCTTATTCATAAAAATGTATATTGTCGAATGTTTACAACTGTTGTTATTTCTTTTGACAAATCTTTTGATAACGTAATATATTCTCTATTTTTTTTTTTATCCTTTAATTCAGTTGATTTGAGCTATACAAGTTAAGTGAATTTCATTCTTGTTTGAGTATTTGTTTTCCCTTAAAAGGCTATGTATAGCATTATGTCGAAAACTTCGTAATATTAACAAGTTACAGCAACCACAGAAAAAATAGAAATGCTACGGCAACACCAAATAAAGCAGGCAATATTAATAAAGTTGCAATGGTATTGGTTTTTCTTCAGTAAGAATATTCCTAATACCGCTCAAAGCCGTGTAACTTAATAAATTATACATTTTTCTAAATATATTTACACATTTGAAATGAAAACAAAAAAAACCCCCCCCCCATAAGAGGTGCCACATACTCAGAAAACTTAACCTTCATAATAAGCTATTATAATAATTCTTATATCAAGAAATTAAGAAATCCATGGAAACTCCAAATTAAGCATTAGACTTTTAACCACTCTTTATTTTTTCAGTATGAAAATGATTAATAAATCTAGACTTATTTTATCAAGAATGTTGTTATTGTTTTTATTTTGAACAATTTTCCCTTAATTCCAAAATTAATTGTTAATGAAAATAAGATTAAATAAAAAAATCATTCGTTAATCATCGTAATCAATCTTAAACTGTCCAAAAATTTGTTTTGTTTTCTTTAAATAAAGTAATAATAATCTCTTTTTAATTCAGCTAGTACACATGTTTTCGCTTCCCCATAAAAAATATTAAAAAAAAAACAAAAAAGGCGCACATGAATTTCTTGGAAAGGTCCTTTACGAGTAAAAAAAAAAACTAAAAACAAAACCCCCAACATCTCAACTGGGAAGTGATGGCCTTTGTTTTTTTTTTTTTTTTAAATAGATGCTCCACCAGGCATCAAGGCTTTTGCCTTACAAATACAAAGCGCAAAATGACTTTTTGTTTTGGTGGGAAAATCCCTTGATTTTTTGGTCCGTCTGCAATCCTCATAGGAAATTCTCCATTGTGGTCAAAAATAATTTTTTTGTTTATAAACATATTTTATATATAAAGGAAGCATAAATGTGACTTCAGTTTATTATTTCAAAAAAATGGCATTTTGTCTTTCTAACTTTTCTTTCTTAAAGAGAACAACACTGCCGTAACCCACGTTCATAATATATCTTTTTTTTATTTTTTGTTATAATTCACATACCCAAACCTTTCCGAACACTACAGAAATTTTAATTATTTTTTAATATTGTTATTTTCTTCAATAGGTGAAACTATTAGTACATAAAATAAAACATCAAGATTGCCTTTCATTTTCTATTATTTTTCTTTCAAAAATTTCAACTCTCTCAATTTTCCCTTTCCCCATAGTTTTTTTTTTTTTTGCAAGAAAACCATCAATAAAAAAATAACAATAACAACATTTAAGTTACTAATCAAATAATCTATACAAACATTCACTTCTTTTAACTTCGTATTTAAACAAGATTGTTAAATTTCTTCTTTTACAGGATTACCCTTTATACGTCGTTTTCATTAATATATCAGTAGTATAGATACATCAAATCATAGTTCATTTCAATCAAACCCATCAAGCAGCAGCAAGAATGAACAACCGCAACAAAATAAATTCTAACATGCCGTTTAATCCGAAGTACCAGCAGCCCATGAATCCAAACGTGCATTACTACAATTCTTATGAGCCAAGCCTCATTCAAATGGGCTACTTCGCTTACAATCCTAATTATGTTTCCAGTTTCCCTATATCTCCTTTATCCGACACTTTCACTGGACCCTATCAACGGAGATATGTTGCTACCAGTCATCCAAACATGGGCTACTATGAAGCGTTCAGATCACCAACTGAAAATACAATGAGACCGAAATCATTGTCATTGGCGAGTGTCACGCAACAAACAGATGGAAAAGTCTGTTTACCCCCAATAAAGAACCTGCTCAACAAAGCTGATGATTTTTCCCGGAGAGAGTCGATTAGCGTGGCTGCGGAGAATAAGGCGCTTACATTGTTGCCAGACACAATGCTGCTGAATGCACCAGTAAACAAAAATGATGAGAACAAAAACACATGCAAAACATGCTTCAAAAGCTTCAAAAAACCATCCACGTTAAAGAGACATCTAATCACACATACCAATATCAAGCCCTTCAAATGTTCATACTGTGGTCGTGCGTTCAATGTGAAACACAACTTGGTGAGACATAAGAAGAGACACGATGAAATATCCGAGCAAGCAGCCAAAAATGTATTAACTGATGAATGACATATATATTTTATATATTTGCCTTTTTTTTTTTTTTCTGTCATTATATATAAATGTATTTTTCCTTTTTAGAAAATAATGAGAGTTGATTGTTATCAATCAATATCATACTTTTTACGTTTTGAGGTTCTTCAATTGTTTATTTATTTATGTTTTTTTCCACCTTAATGTGGTACTATTTGATAGGAAAATATTCCAGTCATGAAGATAGTCAAATTATATTTCCCAATTGGGAAAAAATAAGTGCTTCTTTGCTCTGGTATATCACGTGCATATCTCCAAAGAAACTAAGTCGGGAAAAAAAAAAGAAAAATTTGTAGTTTTTTCTTGGGTTAACACGTTAAGGAAGTTTTTTTTTTCCCCCAACAACTTTTCAATGTTTACCATTCTTTTAATTATTTTTTTTTAAAAAAAAAAACTAAATATATAATTAAAATGTAACTCATGTTTATAAACATAAAAATTTTAAATAAAACCCCAGAAAGCAACTAATCGGTATATATGGATACTGAAAATAAATAATACGATTTCTATAAACCAAAAATGACCAATAAAAAGAAAACAAATGAATCCAATGATTCGAAACAACTAACACCAAAATCAAATAAAATCGTACATGCTGAAGACAACAACGAGTTTGATGATTTATCGTATAATGGCAACATATCTACACTAGATCATCTTACAAAGAGCATCTACAAGTCCAACATGGCTTTTGATTCCCCATATTCAAACCTGTTGAAGTCTGCATCAAAAAACTATCACAACCTATACAACAACCCCAGTCCTGGTAATGTTTTGGAGAATTTGATGTTTTATAATCAAAATGCCGATACGCATCAAAGATCCAGTGCCTTGATCTTTGAATCCAATATCAGGTCCAGTAAAGCAAACGATGAAGACACCAAGCACTCACACAATGTTATAGGAGACTTTTTATTAAGCTCACCATTTAACAAGACAAACAACTCACCGGAATCCATAAACCACAATAACATATTCTCTCATAACCTTGAACTGTTCAAGACACCTTTGAAGACACCAATACTGAATCTCAACAAGTCAGTGTCACAGAGTAATATAAAGCTGCTGTCAAATCAACAATCAAGCATAAACAACCTCTTCAACAATGACATGACACATTTCAATCATATGATACAGGAACTGCAGAGTCCGAGTGTTGTGATCAACAATGCGAAGGAAATGAGAAAGGAAAAGAAGCGAACACTGAAATATGAGCTGAACAATGATATTTCCAAGACAGATGAGGAAAACTCTGAGGACACCATTGAACTTTCATACGCAGAGTCTGTGCACAAGGACCAGCTGGTTTCGTCACCGCTGATCAGCAAGCTGAAGAAGTCGGGAAACAAGCTCCCAAAGATACCCAGAAAACTCAACAACACCTCAAAACTGCCAAGAATGGGGTCATTCACAACAAACTCGCAATCAAGACTGACTTCATTGAACAACACAACTTTGAACAGCAGCGGCACTCAAAACGAGGAAACGGACCTAGTTTTGAACAAGCCAATCGTGCTGCCGAAGACAAAGAAGGTGAAAAAGAAAAGCAGCCAGAAGCAGAAGAAGTACCAAATAGTTCTGAAGTTCCCAGAAACTTTCTAATGTTATATATTTGGAGTATATCGGAAACAAAATCTATCAGTTGAGCATACTTTGTGTTCTCAAGAAAAAATCAAAAAAAATAAAATAAAATGGAGAATTTTTTGGTATTTTTGTTTTTTTTCTTGAGCTGTAAGCAGCAAGTCACGTGGTGGTCATTATTGTCATGTCGGAAACGTCTTTTTACTTTTAAAAAAAAATGATATTCATGAAATTTTGTGTAGTAAACAAAAAAAGGGGAGTTATTTTTTTACTTTTAAAAAGAAGTCATCAAACATTAAAGCAGTTCATGCTAGTACAATAATATGTGCTTAGGTAATTATTTTAGGCATTGCCCTTTGTTTTCTGAAACAAGAAACAAAACAAAAAAAATATATACATGTATTTATATCGGAGATGGAGTGGCGTGAGGAAATGACCAAGAAAACAATCCCATATTAATAAATTTTTTTTTTTTTTTTGACTGCGATTGTTTTTCAACGTTTTGTTCCATATGAATACATTTTTTTATTTTCACACACAAATTATTGGCTGGTGTTCTATGGGGTTTAGCATTTCCCGTCAGTTGACTAAATACCTGCAGTCTTTAAAACTATTCATATTTATTTATTTTTTTTTCCCCCTCCTTTGGAAGAGGAAGAGCAATAAAAAAAAAAAGGGGAAGGGTGAGATAATGGATAGTGATTATTACTTATTAACAGAGTAGAATATACTACCCAAACAAACTACATTGCACATCTTGACCTAAACAAGCAGCTGACTATAATGGATAGACAATCATTGGTGTTTAACAATAACCATTGCTCCTTAACCCCCATTAGCTGTTATTACTCATATAAGGATATTGTAATTGAACCAACACAAGCAAGGTTTAAAAACAACAAACTAGATGAGTTAAAAAGCTACTATATCAACATGCTAGGCTCAGCAGATACACATATACTATCCAGTGTCAAAAAAATAGAGGAGTTTGAAGAGAAAGTTAGATTCAATGATAATGTATACAAGATCTTCATAAAAGACTTATTAGTGAAGCTACAATCAAAGGAAGTTTACTCAAACATGGAAATTATTGAGGACCAACAATTCCAAAGAATTTTAAGGATCATCCTGGGCACGAAATACTCACAAAATAAACACTTAATGGATGTTTTTGAAAAAGATTCAAACTTTATACTAAAAAAACTTATCATGGCATTGTTATCGCAAATTTGGTATTGCGCAGAGTATAACTACAGACAAAGAGTTTTGCTTGAAAACACATACATTGAGGATGTGGCTCAGGGTGATCTGTGGATCCCCACAATAAGCTGCTCAAACATGCTAGTTAACTCAAACTGCACGGATATAACAAGGTATATGTTTTTGAATTCTGACCTTATAAAAACCAAAGAGAAGCAAAAAAAAATGCTTTTGGATGGTTTTGGATACACGGTTGCCATGAATGGAGTCTCCCCGCTACCAATTCTGATCTACTCATCATCGTGTGACTGCAAGGACAGCTACATAATCAGTATGGGAGGTCTCACGACACTTTCCAAGGATATAGACGACTCATTGTTGAAGGATGTGTATGTAAGTGAGGAGGATGGCATTTTACCATCATACTTCCAAAAGACCATACTCACCAATCCAAACTACATTCCAAACAACCACCTTTATAAAATTAATACTGCCACCAGTACGGTCACCAAGTTGGAAGCAAAGGGCGATGTTCCCTTGAATCTGCTAAAGCCAACAATAACAAGACTCAACTATAAATACGTGTTTATCAGTGGTGGTATTCAACTGAACAGAAAAGTGTTGTCATTTGATGAAAAGTCAAACAAGTTGTTTTTGAATCAAAAGTACAAGTACAACAATAACTGTTACCTTCTCAATACAACTAATGGATACTATACTTTGATTAACCAACATGATTCACCAAACAATATTAACCTGCCTTCAATGGTTGGACATTCCAATATGTTACTTAAGGATAAGGCCCTTATCCACTTTGAAAGCGGATACCTGAATTACCTAAAAAGACTACATTTATTAAACATCTCAAGTGATTCATCAGTGAACAATGAAAAGCTATCAATGCAAAATTTCCTCGAAGATTCGTACGAAGATGAAAGTTTCTTGGATCCCTCCAGACAAAGCTCTGATTTATCAGCTGTTTTTGATGAGGAGGATAGTCTTGATGACCCCACAACTGAAAAGAAACTGATGAAGTGGAACATCCTGGTGTTTGGTGGGTATCACCACAATGCTCAAGACGCTGGCCCATCATTGAGCAATGACATGTTTCTGCTGACAATTCACTCATACACGGACAACAAGCTGCACGAGGCGGATGCCAATCAGTTTACCCCAACCATTTTTGTTAAGAGAATTGACATGAATAAAAGATTAACCAAGAGAATACCGCAGCCAACAGCCTTCCATTCAAGTACATTGCTGAGTCCCGGAGTTCTGGATCCGAAGGATAACAGAAGCTATGAAGAAACAGGGGAGAAACTAGACCAGCTGATCAACACATTTGAAACCAACAGAGCCAAGTTTGACCTGTATTTAAATGCGGTGAAAAATCAGGACATCAAGGCAAACAAGATGTTTTTGAATGATGTACGAATTGGTCTGTTGGAACACAAAGGCAATCATTCAAGGCAGGATGTCCTGTCATACATGATGCTGATCCAGGGTGGATACAAGGATGACCAGGGATACCATGATCAATTTCTGTTCTTCAACTTCAAGAAGTTTGAATGGGAAGAAAAAAAAGTTCAGGCCCCTTTGAAACAAGACAATAAGCGTCCATTGATAAGACAGAAATCAAAGTATGCGGACATACACCTAAGAATTTCTAACCATCGTTTCTTTCTCAAGGGGAAATACATTATCTGTGTTGGCGGGAAGCTGGATCTCACAAAGAATAAGGACTACATCCGGATGGTGTCCAAGAAGATCCCCGTGACTGTTATACACTTGCCCACGATGACAATTAAAGATGTCATAGGACGGAGACCGGAACAAGAGTCCCTAAGGCCAAAGAGTTACATGATCGGGTATGACGGAGATGTCATTCAAAGCTCAAAAGGTGAGCTGTACATGTGCAGTGGACTGGGCCATGTCGTGTTCAACAAGCAAGAAGTGCAGAATAACCACCAAGTGCTGATGGAAGACAAAAACGTCAAAGAAGGAGAGTACTATTACGACCAGATGGGTGTGCTAGGTGCAAACATGGTTTACATTCTTCCAACATTCACAAACTTATAAGTTAATGTGAAAATCAAAAAGGTGATGCGTAGTATTAGTTAAATATGGAAAAGTTATTTATAATCAGTAATTTTTTTACAGATAGAGTTCATTTATCGCCTACAAGGCTTCGTTAGATAGATTCCATATATAAAAAAAAAATTTTTTTTTTTCTTTTTTTCCGCAGTTTACTGAAAGAAATGTTACACCAAACAATTAGGGGGAAAGATAATGTGTTTGTTTGTTTTTTTTACAGTGTTTTTCTTAAAGTTGGATGTTTTTTGAACGTTTAAATAGATGAACACAACCAAACCTAAATATACAATCTATCAAGAAATACCAATAACATTAAGTTACATCTACTAATTTGAAACATCAGTGATTTTTTATAGTTTTTTTGCCCTATTTTTACCTTTTGTTATTTGTGTTTATTTCCTCCATTTTTTTTTTTTCGTTACTAAATATATAAACCATGTCTGTAAATATTGTTCCTGATAACATTACTTATTACCCACCATTTGATGAGCCAAGCAAGACAGCAAAGATCACCATCACAAATACCAGCGATGAAGCAGTCACCTTCAAGGTCAAAACAACAACTCCAAAGAACTACTGTGTCAAGCCTAACTCTGAAGTTTTGAAGCCACACCAGAAAATGGATGTCAGCATTGTTTACTTGGGTAATGACAATGATCTTCTTTTAAGCCATGACCCTTCCAAGCCTTACCGTTGTAAACATAAATTCCTGATTGAAAGCATACCTTGTCCATATGAAATCACTGATGTGCACAAGGCATGGGCATCCTTGGGAACTGAAATGAAAAGCCAATTGCAATATAAAGTCATAAGAGTGGCATTTGACTTTGTCAACAAGAATCCATTGTTGGAAGAAGCCAAGGTTGAAGATATCGTTGAGGAAAAGGAAGATACAAAGGAAATTGAAGAGCCAGTTGAGGAGCCAGTCAAGGAAACCATTCCGGAACCTGTTCCAGAAGTTGTTGAAGAACCTTCCAAGGAAGAAGTTGAAGCTGCCAATAAAACTGTTGAAACCATTTATAATGATGAGAAAATTGAAGAAGAAGAATCTCCTGTCAAAACAGTTCAAGAAACCCAAGTGGTTGAGTCTGATAGCTCAAATTCTTTGCTGTTGATGGTTCTTGTTGTCATTATTGCTGCCGGTATTTTTCAATTTATAAAAAAGTAATTATATATAACAAGCTTTAAAATATTATCTTAACCGTTGTTTTTTATTTTTTTTAGAACAAAATGCTTTAACATGCAACGTTAGAGACCCTTAATAAAAAGTTTTTAAAGCTCATCATTCATATGTTTTCCTTAATGACAACTATTAATTAAATGGGGGAAAATAACAAGGAACAACCTTGACAAAATTTCTTCTAATATTTTTTTTTTTTTGGTTAACGTAATAAAATAAAGCTATTAGTTCTGATCAAATATTGACAAAAGAAACTAACATCTTTCACAAATATTCTATATAAGAGTTTGGTTATATAATTTGATATGGATATAGATAAAAGATGGACAAAAAGGTCCTTTTTCATATGAATCAAATTTAAGCTTCTAAAGCTAACTTACCCTTAGGGTTGGTAATCTTAATACCTAAAGACTTGGCCTTTTCAACGATTTCAACTCTGTTCTTGGAGGAAACGTTGTGAGCAATTTCAGCAGCGTAGGTCTTGGTGTGCATGGTTAATAATTCTAAGTCCTTCAAGTTAGCAATTAACAAAGTCTTGTGACCAGATGGAGATAAGAATTTGGTCTTCTTGTTGGAACCGTAACCAATTGTTGGTTCAGAAATGTTACCTCTGAATCTTCTTCTGACAACGGAATCAATACCTTTTTGCTTTCTCCAAGCTTCAGATACTCTGTGGTATCTATCAGAATGGTGTCTTTTGAATTTCTTGGTGTGTTTCTTGACAATCTTTGGGTGAGCAATAGAAGCAGCCATTTTCTATTTATCAAAATTGTAGGTATTTTGTTATTTTATTAAAAAGTAATAAAATATGTGGATATTTGTTAGTAAATACTGTTTGATTCTCAATTAACTTAGATTATTCCATGTTTATTAATTTTATGTTTATAAAGACGATATGAATTGCAAAACTATTCTTTTAAGCGGTGATTATTATTTTTTCAAAAATGATACTCTTAGTTGTTATTCATTAAACATTTGACAGAACAAAGATTCTAAATGATCATTTCTTTTAAGTGATGCTTATTAAATTAATAATATTATGCATTGCCAACAATCATTCTTGACTTGTGGTTAGAAAAAACTTCCACATATTTTCTTCACTTCTCTTTAAACACCTGAGTTTCTGTGCAACTTGATAGGTATTTGCTTTGATGTATTACATTGTCATAAAAATTAATGCAACATTCGTTCCAGTTCTCAAAATGCGGTTGCAGAAAATACGGTAATTAAACTCATGATTTTCTATCTGGATAAACTATGTTGACTTTTCATCAACTTTTTCTCAACATCTTTATCTATAAATCCTTTTTTTTTGTCCATTTATAAAACTGAACTATCATAATGTCTTCCTCGCTGTTTACGATATTAATTGTCTTATTACTTTAACTTCAGTATTCAATTAATTTTTTAATTTCCTTAGATTATACTTTTCCAATGTTCCTTTAATAGCTACTGTTTGATGTAATAGACTCTTGATAATCACTTTATAATATTACCAATGTAAGGGATAGAACTTGCGTGGAGTCCTACTTTCTCATAAATAAATCTGCTTGGTCTATAGTATCACTCCTTCATGTATCATCTTCATAAACATTATTCAGGTACCTATGTAGGTATACATACGTTCTTGGATAGTCTTGGTGGTTGTTAACTCTAAAGTATTAATGATTTAATAATTTGAAATATATAGTAGAACAAATTGCCACTATAATGCAAAAATAACTGTAAATTTCAATTTTCCACTACTTTCAAAAAAAAATTACTGTTTCCTTTTTCTTCTTTTTTTCCTTCCTACAAAAAACCTACAATGAAGGTGTAATTTCTGTGTGTACCAAGAAAAAGCTTGGAAAAAAAAATGAGCATCCACCAGCTTATTTTTTTTTTTACCCATTCTGAATTTATTCATTTTCCATACCTGAAAAAAAAAAAATAAAGTTGAAATCATGATAGAAATTACTTAATTAGGAAATCGACACACTTCACATTATATCAAAATTCCAGCAAACACAGTTTACATCCTAATAAATGATCAAACCATCTCATCAAGTTTCTATATAAACTGATATAATCCCTAGCTAGTGCTTGAAAATTTGCTAGTGTTCATGCTCTAAACCACAATAATTTTCATAAAATGTTTGCATGTTTTAACGTATTAAAATCGTGTAATTTGTCTTCATAGCTATTATTACCCCTTTAGGAGACCCAAGTTTTTTTTTTAATTTTCTGAAAATTTCTATTTTGGTAAACCTTTTTTTTTGATAGAAAAATTTCATTGAAGAAAAAAAAAATGTAACAAAAAATATTGTAACATAATTTTTGTTTTTTTTTGTATTTTTTTTAGTTCTTTTCCATAACTCCATAATCACAATGTTCATTACTAACTCCTCTATTTACGACGGCAAACCCCTTTTTTTTTTTTAAAAAAAAAAAAGAAAATCAAATGTGCTCTGTATAATAATAAGATAAGACAAAACTTTAATTTATATATTTCAGAATCTTGAATAAAAAAAAGCTACTTCTGCATTTCTGGGCTTTCATTTCCGAGTTTACGTCTCTTATAGTCTGCTGATTCATCCATTTGTCGTAGTCCCTCGTTCTGCAATGCTCCGGGAAGACTTCCTGTGTTTCCATTACTTTCCATACCGCTGTATCCATTGTCGCTTCTCTTTCTTCTTGATCCAGCAATTCCCCCTTGGAAATCAAATGCCAGCTGATTAGGATTGAAGTCTTGTGGGTTTATTCTCTGTGTTCCAAAGCTGCTTATTGTTTGCTTGAACTCATCTATGTTCTCAACATTGAACAACGCCTCATCTTGTTGAATGTCCTGTCTAGTCACGTCCACCTGACCGTTTGCTGGATTGACAGAGTTGTTGTAATGGTATATTCTTGATTGGAAGTCCCCATGCTGCTCGACATTTGGTATGTTTTCACTGGTCCAGTGCCCAGAGACATCTGATATTTGGTTTTTGTATGACTTTCTAAGCTTGACCCCCCTGCTTCCATCATCATTGAACCTTGCCACCTGCTGGGCTATATCGTTCAATCCATAGACACTGATCAGATTGTCCATGGGGTTAGGCTCGGGCTCTCTGAAACTCTCAGCTTGTGGGTCTATATAATAATAATAGTCAGGTATCATATCGTCTATAACACCCATTATTGGATCTGTATTTCTGATGAACAACTTGAAAAAATGTATACTGTAAAAGAGATTGACTGTTGTGAAATGTTGAATCTCTTGTTTGATGGGTGGGATGTGTTATCTTTAACAAGTTATAATTGCTTTGTTGAATTTGAATACAGCTGTTTCAATTGTGCCTGTAAAAGTATTCGGTTGGTTTGTATTAAGATATAATGGTTGTATATGCAACAGTGTATTAATTATTAATTAAGAAAGCTTTAAAACAAAATGTTAACTGTATTTCTCTGGTTTGTAAATATTTGATTCAAATATTGATTCAAAAAAATGGACTATTGGCTTAATACAGATATGTACCTTGTCAATATCGATGATTTTTTAATCTTTGTTTTGGTGGTTGACCATATTGATTCCAATGATATCGCAGAAAACATGTGTGTAATATACAAATTCTTGATTTTAAAAGCGGCAATGTGTGTCAAATCCTAATTTTTCAAGGAAAAAAAAAAATAAAAGAGACGAAAATATTTTCACGTTACAGAAATAAAGAAGCGTTTTTTTCTTTTCCCCATTAGCTTATTTTGTTAGTTTTGACGATTTTTTACCTTCCCCCCTCATAAATCGTAAGGATTCGTATAGAAAAGGGAGATACAGCCTTATTCTGAAATTTTACAGACCTTACCTTTTTTTTTAGTAAGCAAAAAAAAGAGAATCATAAGAAATATATATCGTTGCTTATATTTAGGATAACAAGTCACTGAAGAAATGACCTAGTTTAGTTGCTCCTTGTTCCATAGCATTCTTCAGCATTTCAATTTCCTGTTCGTTCTCCTCTAGCAAGTTGTTAACAACGCTTCCAAATCCTTCACTGTTATTTCTATTTCTTCTTGGGCCATTGTTGCCAAATCCACGGTGGTAATCTTCATCAAATTCATCTTCTTCATCGTCACTTCCATCTCTGCCAAAGTATGCATCTGAGGAAATGGCAGTGGCATTGTTGAAGTTCTTCAACTTTTCCCTGGCTTCCTTGTTGGCCTCTTCATCGTAGGATCCTCTTCCAAAGAACTCGTCAGAGGAAATCCCCTTTTGTGCTCCAAACTTGTTGGCAACCTTTCCTGTGTACTGGTACTGTCTTTGGCTGCTTTGTTGCTTCTGTTTTTCCGCTAATTCATTTGCATTGTTGGATACCATACCGAACCCCAACTTGGCAAACTTTGGCTTGACTTCCTTTTGTAACACTTGTTCAGCCTTGTCTTCCTCGTTGATTTCATCAAAGAAGGATGTTTCCTTCACAGGCTTCTTGCTCTTGACCACTGGTTCTTGATCATATCCGAATTGCTGAGAATCAACTATCTTCACATCATCCTGATACTGATTACTCTTGAAGGTGTTGTTGAACTCCTTTTCTCTGGACACTTTGTCCAAAAAGCTGTCTGAGTTTTTGCTTTTCTTTGACTCTATAATGATCAAGTCATCTTGTCCTTCATTCGATGGCTTGTTGTGGGCCTTTTTAGATTGTAAAGTAATGGTCGTTTTGCCTGGAGCTCTTCTTCTGCCTGGTGGGAGCTTCTTAGTTGGAGCACTAGAAGCTTCACTTGTCTTGTTGTTGGTTCTTGTTAATCTTGGTGGTGGCGTACTGGAGTTACCCATGCTAGTGTTCTTCAAAGCATTGACCGGTGTGTTGGCAACAGGCTTGTCCCATGATGAAAAAAAATCATCGGTTGAGTTTGATGCAGAGTTTGAGTTCGAGCTTGAGTCTTGTAAGTTTTCCTCCATATCATCTAGTTTCACATCATCAACGCCATTCTTCTCGCTATCAGCTTTACATAGATTGTCGAGGTGAAGTTTCCATTTTTTGGCAACATTGGAAGTATATTTAGCCTTTGCATCTTCGTTCTTCAGCTGCTGAGCTCCTTTATGCTTTTGGAAGTATTCAATTGCCTTGTGGTTACCACCAAACTTGAAACGTCTCAAGTTCTCCACTGACCATGTATCCAATGTGAAGGATTGTACAAATGTTATGTGAGTACCGATGTTTCTGTGTACTGCGGAACACTGGATACATAAAAGTACAGCAAATGGAACAGATGACCAGGATGGGTTCTTGTTACCACAGTCAAAACATTCTCTATTTTCGGATTGTTTACATAGTTGTTGATACATAGTATCAGTTGTTTTTTTAGGTGCGTCCATATTTACCTTAATTTCTATATATGTTTCCAGAATAAACTAAGCAATGGATTAGGATGTGTATGGCTTGCTTGGTTGCTTTTTGTCTTTATCAGTTTTGATTTTACTAATGAACTGTCTCTAGAATGCATATTTAGTAGTTAATCATAAGACTTAAATGTGCAAGGGGGTAAAAATAAAAAAAAAATAACAACAAAATCAACAATATAAAAAAAATTTTCTCACCAATTTTTTAGTCTTGCAAATGGTGAATATACCGGGAAAATACCATTCAAGGTTACTTTGGGTATAAATGAACCAAAAACGTGATCCCATCTCATTTAAAAGAATATATAATTTTAGTGTATAAATAACACAACAACTACTTTAAGGCATCCCCACTGAATACATCTATCCAGGATACATACTTAAACCATTTAGGTTCAACAAGAACACATTTTCCTCTTGCTAGCACTCTATCTTCAGGGTTCTCTTTGATCAAAAGACTCTTCAGGTAACTTCTCATAGTCCATAAAAAGTTTATTCGACTGCTATTGTGCTTGTTGTAATATGTGCTCTTTTCCACTGTGGAAAGCTCACAAACTGTAACACACTTTCTATTCTTCTGTTCAATGATTTTACAATTTAATACTAGCAGCTGGTCTGTTGGTATCCTGTGATCCATGAAGTCTATTTCCAATGCTGCTGTAACTCCTCTCTTGTTTGGCAGTTTTGGGAAACCTGTAAAACATAACACTTCATCCATAATCAGTGTCAAGGCTCCTTTGTATGTATTTGAGTTGTTGTCATCAATAAACTGCTTACCTAGCTGAAAGTAACAGCTTAGTTCATATCCATTGTAATTTTCTGGGTTTTTATGTCTAACAAAAACAGGATCGATGCAAAATCGTTCAGGATGTCTAAATAGATTTATTCCCACATGGTTGTGGGAATGTTCCTTTGGTATAAGTTCACTTTGTTTGGATATTTTATAGTCAACACTGTTGTTATCATCAGTTTTGTACACGCTTCCCAAGTGTCTGTTTAATTCTTTAACCGCATCTGGATCTTCAACCAATCTACCTTCATAATCTTGTTTCAGTTTGTCCAATCTAGGCCATGGTTTCATAAAAGATAACCCTGCAATAAGCCCAACAGAAGGAATCAGTAGATAGTCTACTATTTTATTTATAGGTCTGCTCATTATTAGTAGCTGCTGTTATTATATTTTTATTGGATTTTGTATAATCAAATGCTTGAGGTAAATCCTGACTATCTTTGTTATCTTAGTCTAAAAGGTTTTTTTTTTTTTTTTAGGGAGCACCCAGTTTCCATTGAAGCGAGTGGTAATTTTCCTTGGACCTTAGATTGTTTTAAGCTTGCACGTGCTCCCCAGCTCGTTAAGCATTTTTCCTATCTTTTTTTTTTTTTTCTTGAAAAGGAATATTCTTGTTTACAATATTCAAAGAGAACTTGATGCTTTAGCGCGAGATGGTCACTACAAATACAAAAGCTTGATTAGTTAAAGAAAGAAAGGAAAAAAAGGACCTAAAACCAAAATAGTTAATTTTGTAGACATATAAAGGACACAATGGCTGTTGATAAAACAAAACATACAGGATCTTCATCCAATAAAAAGTCATACGGAGTACTCAAACAGCAGAATGCACACAAAACTACCATAAGAAAGGTTTCTGCTAGAAAGGCAAGCTCTACACATAAAAAGAGAACAGTTAGTAACAATGTGGAAGTACGGAAAAATCTTCTTACTGATGAGATCGATGGTTCAGTGGCGTCAAGTGCAGATTCTGGATTTGTTAGACCTATACAGCAATCATTGTTTGAGACAGGTAATAAGGCCACGATCCTGGCCAATTTTGAAGAATGGATAAAACTGGCAACTGATAATAAGATCAATGTTAAAAACTCATGGAACTTTGCATTGATTGATTACTTTCATGATCTTACAGTTTTGAAAGAAAACAACGGTAATATTAATTTCCAGAAGGCATCAGCCACTCTTGATGGATGTGTGAAAATATATGCCTCAAGAATTGATTCCGTTGTTAATGAGGCTGGGAAGTTATTGAGTGGTATAGTTACAGCAAATGACAACAGTAATAGAGCAAGTAGTCTACAAATGGACAATGGCAATGGGACGATAAGCACCAATGCCAACACCACGGGGATCCTTGCTCAGGAAGGGGATGTGATGATTGATCCCCAAACAGGCCTACCAATTTCAGTTGTAAATGACAATCAACAAGCGGATGTTGCTTCTAAAAGAAGAGTTAACAATAGAGTCTTAGAAACCACATTGACAAACTTTGAAAACATCAAGTTATCATCATTTGAGGAAGAATTCAGCATTGATCCGTTGTTCAAGAAGGCGTTGGCTGACTTTGACGAGGCAGGAGCCAAAAACTTGCTCCTTAGCATACTGCATATACAAAGAGATGCACGTGTTGTGTTTGACTCAGCTAAAGAGTATGTGGCAGAAACTGAAGTGAGCAAAGATGTGGATTCAAATAAGGACATGGACTTGGAAGACAATACTGGATCAACAAGCAATAGTTTGAAACCCGCCATTCAGCTTGTTTACAAAGGTGCAGATAATGAAGAGGAACAGTTGAAGGTCATAGATGATAATCTTTTAGAATTAGGTTCATCTTTGAACATATTGTCTACAACAAACACACAGAAAAAACTATGTTCCTCGTTGGGGTTGATTAGAGGTAGCATTCAAGACATTACTAAAGTCAAGGATTTGATTGACAGTATTGGTCAGGAAGGATCTTTGGCGGGAGAATTTGCAGCAGAACATGAAGATCTTGGTGAAAAATCCAATGTGGATAATTTTGAGCAGTTTGATCTAAATGAAGCAAGTCTCATTGACAACAACGATGTAAATGTTCAAGATGATGATATGCCATTCGATGCCGCGTTTGAAAATGTCAATACTGAAGAATATGAACAAAAGGCAGAGCAAGTTTTTGCTGATGATAACAATGAAAATGCTATAGATGAATCCGATGATAGTGAGGAGAACTTTGATCTTGATTTTGAAAAGAATCTATTTTCAGAATTCGATGGTGTTTTCAATAACAAAGCATGGACTGGTAAAGATCATTGGAAGGTCAAGAATGTCAAAAAGGCAAATGCTTCAATAATTACTCCAATTACAGAAAAAAATGAAAGCTCCTCAGATGGACAAAGTGATGTGAGTAAGTTATCCAACACCAAATCCAAGAGGGTACGGAACAAGAAGCTGAGAACACCGATAGACTTTTCAGATTGGTCGGTAGCTGATGAAGATGTTTTGAAGCAAGCTGAAGCAGAGAAGTTTAAAAACGATCGCTCAATAGATATTCCAATAAAGAACCGTAAAGACCCATATTATAACCTGCTGCCAACTGATTATCATGTTACTCTGGAAAAAATGACTGTTTTGTTCACAAGACCACACCAAAAGGGAAACTTCTTCAGAAAGCCTATTAAACACAGATCCAAATGGAAAGATATTGATGAACACAACGATTTACAAGGTACCGTTAATGAAGGAATCGACAAGTCTCATGAGCATGAAGGTGAAGAACAATACTGGGCAGATATGTATGAAGATCTGGAGGCACCAGAAGATATGGATGCTGCTGCTGAAAACATTGATCCAAATGAAGGTGATATATCTATGAACTTAGATATGAATAACGGCTTGGACTTCAACGATGCCCTAGGTAACGACAACGAGGTAATTCAAGATCTCTCCCAGCATGATGAAGCAAGTAAGCAGGTGGATGAAAACGGATTGGCATTGAATGCAGGATTCATGTTGTCATCAATAGACATGGAGAATGCAAGAAAAAACGAAGCCAACACTTTGAAGACTTTGCTTCAAATGAATGCGACACAGAAGGTTATGTACAGCAGAGTAGCCAAAAAAGTTGACATTAAAAAATTGAAAGACAATATCTGGAGGTGCATTGAGAATCAACTAACAAAAGTGGATAGTTCCAAAGGGAAACAATTGCAATTCTCTTCAATAATCCAACAGTTGAAAACGTTGTACACTTTTGACACACTAAAGGATTTGTCTACAAGTTTCTGTTTTATTTGCTTACTTCATCTAGCCAATGAACATGGCTTTAGAATAGACAAGGATGAGGTGAATTTGCAGGATCTAACTTTAGTCTTTTGAAAAATTGGAGTGACATTGAACACGAGATTTATTCTTTACTATTTGATGAGATACCTTTACAATTGATTAAAATATATACGAACCTTATATGAGTATTGTAGACTTGGGTTTCTTCTTCGGAGATTAACCCCCGACAGTACCACTAAGGCCACTCTGAATTCCACCATCCGATACACCCTGACACTGAGGGGGAATTAGCCGCCAAAAGATGCCATGACGCATGTTGTGACTAGGGAAAGCACACTTGGAAGCACTCACCCAATCCACAAAGGGGGAAAAAATGGGTGGTAAAAAAAAAAAATTTTTTTTTTTTTTCTTAGCTTTTTCCTTTCCAGAAAATAGGAAAATATATATATTAACATTGTCCATCGATTCTTGCTAATTTACTCAGTTAACGTGTTCACACACCAAACTTATTAATTGTATCTTGAAACAAACCAAGAAAAACCTATCAATCTTCAATAGGAATATCAAGTACATAATTTACTATCGTTCTTTAACAAAAAAAAAAAAAAAAAAGGGAAGAATATACCAAGTATCTTGTTCAATATCTTCTTCTTTTTTCCAGTCTTTATAGTACCTCAAATATTATTTTCAGAGTAATATAAAGGGTATAAATACATATTTTCCTAATTTTGAATTTGTATAAGAACTAATAATAAAATAAACCCCTCATAGATTCAAATTATTTTTATCTCATTGATTTTGAGAACAACCATCTGTAAATAAACAACCATATAACATACATCATTTAATGAACAAGTTCTTCAAAATAGCACAAAGCAACGTACTTAAAAGTAATGCAAATAAACTACTTTTGAGTAACCAATTGATACTGAAAAGATCAATATATACACGCCCTGCATACAAGCCTGTCTTTTTGCCAAGCATAGTATTGTACAACCATAAGCATAGATTCTCCACTAAATCAGTGTTTATGAACAAGATAGAAGATGACCAAAAGAAAATCACGGAAAATAATCAAAAAGTCGATCAAGCTTCTACACCTACACATGAGCTTTTGGCTGTTAAAGAACAGGAAGCCAACAGAAGCTTAGGAGACAGTAAAGTTCAAGCTGACTTCTACAAGCTTTTGCTGAAGTCTGGTTATGCTCAATATGTGATATCTCGTTATGAAACCCCGGGAATAGCAACTTCCCCTGAATGTATGGGATTGTACATGGAGGCATTGACCAATGTAGGCAGACATGTTGAAGCCAGCAACATCAAACAGGCCCTGATGGGGAACCAAGCCGCAGCTGAGCCAACTTCGAACACCAGCAATGCTGGAACCACAACCACCCCACCTCCTGTGATGGCCCAGGCCAATGCCCCAATCATCAATCCTATGTTTGGTACAGCCAAGGAACCTATGCATGTTGTATTAACCGAATCCACATTCACCATGGTTTTCAGGGTGGTTAGATATGTGGTCACCTTGGGGCTGTTGTTGTACCTTTTGAATGAAGGTGTAAAGTTCCTTACTGAAAACAGTACTTTATTCAAAAACAATGAAGTCACTGATAATGCCATAGACACATCAAAGGCCAATGTCAAATTTGACGATGTTGCTGGTTGCGATGAAGCTAGAGCTGAACTGGAAGAGATCGTTGATTTCTTAAGAGATCCGGCCAAATATGAAGCCTTGGGAGGTAAGCTGCCTAAAGGTGTATTGTTGACTGGTCCACCAGGTACTGGTAAGACACTGTTGGCAAGAGCCACAGCAGGTGAAGCTGGTGTGGATTTCTTTTTTATGTCAGGATCCGAATTTGATGAAGTCTACGTCGGTGTCGGTGCCAAGAGAATCAGAGACTTGTTCAAGCAAGCCAGAGCCAGAGCACCAGCCATTATATTCATAGATGAATTGGATGCCATTGGTGGTAAGAGAAATCCTAAAGATCAAGCATATGCAAAGCAAACTTTGAATCAACTGTTAGTGGAATTGGATGGTTTTGAACAAACCCAAGGTATCATTGTTATAGGAGCAACCAACTTCCCAGAATCCCTGGACAAGGCATTGACCAGACCAGGAAGATTTGACAAGATGGTTACTGTTGGATTGCCTGATATCAGAGGAAGAGCCGCTATTTTAAGACAACACATGAAGAAGATCACAGCTTCAAAGGATGTGAACATTGAAAACATCGCCAAGGGAACTACTGGATTTTCAGGTGCTCAATTGTCCTCATTGATCAACCAGGCTGCTGTTTACGCATGTCAACAAAACGCCACTGCTGTTGACATGTCACACATGGAATGGGCCAAGGACAAGATCCTGTTGGGTGCTGAAAAGAAATCAATGGTCATTCCAGAGGCCACCAGAAAGGCCACTGCATATCATGAAGCAGGACACGCTATCATGGCCTTGTACACTAAGCACACTGAACCTTTGTACAAGGCAACCATTTTACCAAGAGGTAATGCCCTAGGTGTGACTTTCCAATTACCAGAAGCTGACAAATATGACATCACCAAGGCGGAATGTTTGGCCAGATTGGATGTTTGCATGGGTGGAAAGGCTGCTGAAGAAGTCATCTTTGGAAAGGAACACACAACATCAGGCTGTGGCTCTGACTTGAGATCAGCCACCAAACTGGCCAGAAACATTGTTACCTCCTACGGTATGAACGAAAAAATTGGTCCAGTTGAACTTACCGAAGACTGGAACATGTGGTCAGGAAAAGTGAAGGATCTGGCTGATCAAGAAGTGATCCAACTGTTGAAGGAATCCGAAGAGAGATCTAGACAGCTGCTGAAAAGTAAAGACAAGGAATTCAGAAGACTTGCTGAGGCCTTGATTGATTACGAAACCTTGGATAGAGCTGAAATGGATAAGGTCATTAAGGGTGAACCCCTTGATAGACCTAAATACAGAACTAACAGTGTAGTTGACACTCCAGAGTCTGATGGTAGAAAAAATTTAGAAGGTGGAATGACTGCATCGTTATAAAATGATAACATATTCAAAAAACAGTTTTAGGCTCTATTATCATTGCTGGTGTATTTTAAATTTTTTTTTTTTTTGCAATTTTTCTATTTTGTTTCAACATTATATCTGTTTATTCTATGTTGTTCCCCATTAACTTGACTTAATTAATTGGAAAAAAAGAAAAAAATAATAAACAAATGAAAGGACTGTATATATAACATCAACATTAATAAAGATAAGATCAAATTCTCATGTAAATAATAACTATACTTTTTGTCTTTTAGCATCTGGTTCCGCTGGGTTTTCTGTTTCTTTTGCCTTTTGGGCTCTGTATCTCTTGATGAATGTCATTGGGTCTGAATAATAGTGAATTCTGGCATCGATTTTCCAAGCATTCTCTCTGTTTGGAATCATGTTGCTCTGAAGTTCCTCTTTGCAGAGACTTATTGATGCCAGCAACTTATCGTACATATCCTTGCTAATCTTCTGAGAATCATTCAGTTTCTCAGTAGGAGTGCTTGGATCAAAGCCTAAAAATTTCAATTCCAAGTATTTCATCATCAATTGTTCATCCTCCATAAGTAATGATGATAGAGTTATGTGTGGTGGAGAGAAGTGGTATAGGGCATCAGTTAAATAGCTGTTCATGAGTCTTTTTTTACTATTTTCGTAAACTGTACCTAAATAGTTCTTGTCAACCTTTCCACTCAACACACTTTGAATGTCCAAGTAAAATCCGTGCAGAGGCTTGAACACATGATGCACCATCAGGGAAAACTTCAAGCTTTGCAATAACATGAACTCGCCCTCCAGTATGCTTTCCTTGGTTTGCTTGACTTTACTAGCGAAGGTGTCCGCACTGATGAAATGATTCTCACTTTTACAGGCGAGGAAAATACACGTAAATATCAGGTTTTTGGGGTGTAAATCCAATACTGAGAAGGAAATGTAGAATTTCTTGAAGAAACTCATGGCAGTGGCAGACACTTCACTAGGAAACTTCAGCTTTGTGCAAAATACTTGAACCTTCTGTGTGTAAAGAGTGACTATTTGTAATTGTTCAGTGGCAGAGACACCAAGGTTGAATTCGTCTTTAAGGGCTTGTACTTCATCATCTGTTAGATCATTGGTGTTTTCACCATTAGATATAAATTCTTCTAATTTAGTTGTGTATCTAATTTTAGTCGATGCTGCTATCTTTTCTCTTGCTTCCTTCAAATCATCTTTTGTAAATGACCACTTTGTGAATTGAGAAGAGTTTCTATATATATCATCATCCGTGATTCTTTGACTTGAATAAAGAGGGGATGTTTTAGAAGCAGGTTTGACTGTAGACATAGTTTATGTATTGGGGCTTGTAGTCTTTTTTTGGATTTATTATTTTTGATGATTTTGGCATGTATAATGTCTTTGATTAAGAGCAATGGCAAAAAGATAGAAAAAAAAATTTTTTTTTTTTTTTTCAAAATTCCTTAACAAAATAATTACAATAAATTTGAAAACAGATAAGTTGATTAATCCATTTGCCTTGAAACATCAAATAAACACTTTAATATTTTATTTTTTAAAAGCATAAGAAAAAGGAGAGAATATATACAAATCGTAAACCTGTTTTTGAACAACTTTACTCAAATATAAAATATTGAAATCAGAAATGATTAAAGGAATATTTATAAATTCAGTTTTCAATTGATCAATTTTCAACTGTTGTATTTGTTTTTTGTTTTTATTATTTGGTTAAATTATTTACAGACCAATGCCATTACTGGTATTAACTATAAATAGTTATAATTAATTCTACATTTGATAATTTGAATGGAAACCTTTTTTCTTTCTTATTTCTTTCATTTTTTTGATAATTTCTTATTGGTCATAGCATAACATTTCTCTTAATAATCTATATTATTGAATTTTTTTTTTCTTTCTTCTTTCTTTCTAAACTTAATATTTGTTAAATAATATATAAACACACATTTATTTTACATTATTTTAGAAAGTAGAAACAAAAGATTCAGTAGTAGACTTTAATTCAGCTAATTCTTCCTTGGTTAATTGACCCTTTTCTCTGATAGAGGCTAAGATACTTTCGTTGTTGGCCTTTAAGTAAGCTAAGAAAGAGGATTCGAATTCGGCGATTCTGGATAATTCGATGTTATCTAAGAAACCACTGACACCGGCGAAGATTAATGGAACTTGTTCTTCAGCGGATAATGGAGAGTATTGAGCTTGCTTCAATAATTGAGTTAATCTTTCACCTCTAGCTAAGGTTTGCTTGGTGGAGGCATCCAAATCAGAACCGAATTGAGCGAAGGCAGCAACTTCTCTATATTGAGCCAAGAATAACTTCAAGGAACCAGCGACTTGTTTCAAAGCCTTGACTTGGGCAGCGGAACCGACTCTGGAAACGGACAAACCGACATTGATGGCTGGTCTGATACCCTTGTAGAATAATTCGGCTTCCAAGAAGATTTGACCATCAGTGATGGAAATGACGTTTGTTGGAATATAAGCGGAAACATCACCACCTTGGGTTTCAATGACTGGTAAAGCAGTCATGGAACCACCACCTAACTTAGGATGCATCTTAGCAGCTCTTTCTAGTAATCTAGAGTGTAAGTAGAAAACATCACCTGGGTAGGCTTCTCTACCAGGAGGTCTTCTTAACAATAGAGACAATTGTCTGTAGGCAACAGCTTGCTTGGATAAATCGTCGTAGATGATCAAGGAGTGCTTACCGTTGTCTCTGAACCATTCACCAATGGCAGCAGCGGTGAAAGGAGCAATGTATTGTAGTGGAGCGGCTTCAGAAGCGGTGGCGGCAACGATGATGGAGTATTTCAAGGCATCGTGTTGTTCCAAGGTTTGGACTAATTGGGCAACGGTGGATCTCTTTTGACCAACGGCAACGTAGACACAGTATAACTTCTTGGATTCATCAGCACCATCGTTCCATCTCTTTTGGTTTAAGATGGTGTCCAAGGCAACAGCGGTCTTACCGGTTTGTCTGTCACCAATGATCAATTCTCTTTGACCTCTACCAATTGGGACCAAGGCATCAACGGCCTTCAAACCAGTTTGGACAGGTTCGTGGACGGAGGTTCTTGGTAAGATACCTGGAGCCTTGACTTGGGCTCTGGATCTGGCAACGGTTTCGATTGGACCCTTACCGTCGATTGGGTTACCTAAGGCATCAACAACTCTACCCAATAAACCTGGACCGACACCAACATCAACAATCTTACCGGTTCTCTTGACGACTTCACCTTCCTTGACTAATCTATCGGAACCGAACAAAACGATACCAACTTGACCAGGTTCTAAATTCAAGGCCATACCCTTAACACCGGAGGCGAATTCAACTAATTCTTCGGCTTGACAGTTGTTCAAACCGTAGACTCTGGCAATACCATCACCAACGGATAAAACCTTACCGGTTTCGTTTAAGTCAGCAGCACCAGAAACACCCTTGATCTTCTTTTCTAAGATGTTGGAAACTTCAGTTGGTTGAGCCTTGACACCAGCGAATCTTCTACCAGCAACAAAAACAGCTGGTCTGATGGTTTGCTTGGCTAAAGTCTTGGAGACAATTTGAGCAACAGGAGTAGCAGATTTAATAGATCTTGAGAACATTTTTCTTTTTTTATTATAATTTAATAGCTTTTGGGTTTTTTTATTATTATGAATAGGAAAATATTATATTTTAATTTAAAGAAAAGGAAATAGAAAGTTATGAAATATTTTCGTTCTTTAAAAAGTAAATGATATAATCTTTGGTTTTTATAGTTATTTGGATTGTATTAATCTTTTAAGGATATAATAAGTTAATTAACTACTGTGGATTTTATTTGATATAACTTGAATAACAATGAAATATGAGTAATAAAGTATATTTTATTATTATCTTTTTTTTTGTTGTTGGTTAATTAATAAACTTATTAATAAGAAGTTTAATTTAATAATATTCAAAGCTGGTGTTGTTTATTATGTTTTGTTAAGAAGATTGATTTATAATCTTAAAACACTACCAAAGTTAAAAAAATTTTTGCAAAGAAATTGTTAACACTGAAAACCTGAAGAAAGAAATATAAAAAAAAAAATTTTTTTTTCCCCAATAGAATTTGATTTTGAATTTTTAAGCGAACATGGCACACTGTAAAATGTGTGTGTATCTTTTAATTTTTTGCACTGTGAAAAGGTTGAAAAAAAAAAAAGGAAAAATTTTTCAACCAATAATATTTTTTTTTGTTAAAGGAATCCATAATATGGGTCTTGGAGAATTGCTTTGGGCAAAAAAAGAAAAAAATAAGTGGGAACTATGTATATCGGAGTTAAGCCACTATCCTGCTTTCTTATTGGCTTAAAAAAAAATATACAGACATGTGCAAGAATGTGTTAAATCCGACAATGCTATCTTCACATGTTATTACATAACTTATTTGTGTGTAATATAAGTAACCTTCCATAGATAATTATCACCATTAAAAAAAAATTTAACCAAAAATATATAAACATAGTCAATAAACATATCTATATCAGTCAAAATCATTATCTCGTATTTGTCAAAGACCTTCACATATATAAAGTAAGGTTGTGCCTGTATAAATAGTACACGTTTATTATATTTTTTCTCCCCCAAATACATTATCCTTATTTAAATTATATGTGGCAAATCTCGCCCCTGCCCCCCTTTTTTTGTTATTTTTTTTTTTTTTCTCTTTTGATTAAATCCATTATCATTAAAACATATTAACTTAAAAACCAAATACATGTTTTTCTTTCTTTAAACATACCTGATATATTGAAAGTATAAACAGATCTTATTTGCTATTTGGTGATAATGATACTAACAGGACTTAAAAAAGCTCAATACTTTGTTATTTTTATAACATTATCCATATGCATATTTAATTATACCATATGGTTTATTTATATCAACTCCACTAAAACCTCTCTTCTATTCAAGAGTCTACAACACTATTATGACTACAGTAAAAGTGACTCATCCAAAGTAGACTATATCAACAAGCACACAACCAATATCAAGCATATCTCAAAACGTGAAAATGAAATGCTAATCAAAGAATATAACAGATTGGATGACAGCAATGTCTATACAAACTCAATCATCAAAAAGTACATCAGTTGTTATCTAGACCCTAATGACTGTCAAATCAATGAGCATGCCAAAAAGCGTCTTTTACAAAAAGGGGTTAAGAAAATTCAAAACAAACTGAAATTTTTGAAACAATTAAACAAGCAAAAGAGAGCTGCAGACATTAACTTGGATTCCGAATCCAACAAACTAAATGATGACTTGAAGTTTCTTGTTTCTAATGAAACCAGTGCCCTAGAAAGCTTTGAACAAATTCTTCTTTATAGAGACAAATCATTACAGTGGCTGGAATCTTTGCAAAACCATCATGGCTTTGAATACGACTCTTTGAAGATGAACTTGATTTCAAACATTTATAGTGAAAAAAATCTCTTCTCCAAGCAACCTTATGTTGCCAATGGGTACTTGGGTCTTAAAATTAGTAACTTGGGCTTTGGGTTTGCTTACGACAATGATGACACTCATGGTCGTGTTATTTCTAACTCATGGCCCCTAAAAAATGAAAGATACACAGGTGCCTTTTTAAGTGATTTCTATTGTCTTGTACCAAAGCTTCCTTACACAAATTTTCCCGAAATTGACAATGATGGTTGGCCCAGTGTCATTTCAGCCATTCCATATTGGAATGACTTCACGATCAAGTTCATTGATGATAAAGCGGTTCTTCACATATTGAGTCCAAATGATCCCTCTTTGGATAAGGCTCAGTTTACCAACTATAAGCAAACGTTATCAATGAAAACAGGTATTGTATCAACATCCTTTGAATGGCTGGAAAAAATTAGATTCAACATTGAAATCATTGCCAACAAAAAAATTTTCTCCATGGCCTCAATAGTCTTTGATATTGAATACATCGGAAAGGAACCTTTATCTAACAACATGCAATTAATTATTGAAAATAAGCTTGACTTGAACACAGGTGAAAGAATCGACTTAGTCAAGCATGGATTTGATGTTGACAAAAAAATCATGTACATGGAAGTGTCCCCTTTCAATGTCCCATATTCTTCAGCTGCTATAGTTGAATCTGTTTATGTTAACTCATGTTCAGATGTTAACGAGGATTTACTCACATCAACTAAAAAAATGATCAAACACAAGATTTTTTCCAAAAGGTTTGATGAAAATGACTATGAAGTTCATTATACAAAGACCCCCAGTGCTGTCATCACCAAATATGAATTCAATGATTGGGGGAAAAACTTCAAAAACTGCAAAAATATCAGATTGATAAAGCTTCTTTCCATTCACTCATCTGAGGTCAACACAAATTCGGATCTTTCTGTCTTTGAAAGTTCCTTCAGACAAATTGAAAAGTATTCTGTTCCCAACAAAATACCCATGGAGTACCATCGTTTGAAAATCTTGCACATCAACAGATGGAAGGATTTCCATCAAAAGGAGAGTTTTATTGAAATTCCTAGTGACATTCTACTCGAAATGGTTGTCAGAGCCTCCTTGTTCCATTTGTTCTCAAACTTAAGAGAGTACAACGTTGATCCAAACAGGGGCATACCATTGCCACCTTCAGGATTATCCTCAGACTCTTATGGTGGTATGGTCTTTTGGGATGCTGACTTGTGGGTTTTACCTTCATTGATACCATTTTCTCCTAACATTGCTAAGGGTCTCATTCAGTACAGAAACTCCTCAGTGGCAGATGCAAGACAAAATTGCATCAAGCATGGCTATGAAGATAACGGTATGGTTTGCTTCCCATGGACATCCGCCAGATTTGCCAATGAAACCAGCACAGGTCCAGCAGTTGATTATGAATACCACATCAACATTGATATTGTTTACTCATTTATGACTTATTATTTAGCAGGTAATTTTGAGGATCCTCAAGAGGACGAAGAGTTTTTAAAGTACACGTTGTGGCCAATGATGTCTGATGTCTGCAAGTTCATGTCCGCTTATGTTCAATACAATGAAACTAAGGGGCTTTATGAAACTTATAACCTCACAGACCCTGATGAATATGCAAATCATATCAATAACGGAGCTTACACGAACTTTGCAATAAAGACGCTATTTGGTTGGGCAATTGACTTCAGTGAGCATTTGAACTATACAATCCCAGAAAGATGGGAGCACATCTTTGCTAACATGTACATTCCTGTCAATAAAAACAACATCACCATGGAATATGATGGTATGAACTCTTCCATCATAACAAAGCAGGCTGATGTTTTGTTGAACACATTCCCATTGGGGGTTTACAACAAAAACCCTGATTATGAAAATGCTTTGAATGATCTAAAGTTTTACACTTTGAGACAAGCAACTGATGGACCTGCAATGTCTTATCAGATATACGTTGCAGTGACAAGTTCCCTATTGAACCATGGTTGCTCATCGCAATCGTTTCTTTACAAGTCAGTCATTCCCTACTTAAGATTGCCATTTGGCCAGTTCAGTGAACAAGCTGATGATTCCAATTTGAAGTTCCCTCCAGCTTTCCCATTTTTGACTGCCAATGGAGCATTCATACAAAGCGTTATATTTGGTTTAACCGGTATAAGATTCAACTATGTTATGAAAGACGGTAACTTGGATAGAGTTTTAGAATTCAACCCAAAGGCCCTAAAACTGCTTCCAGGTGGTATTTCTATAAGAAACTTCAAATATTTAGGAGGTACATTTGATATCACCATATCAGATTACACTGCGTCACTTTCATACACATTGGGGGATAATCCGATAACTGTTAAAGTACCAAACTTTGAGTGTTTGATGTGTCACACATCAGACATGCACGCTGGTGACAGTGAAAAAACTTATGACTCGTATACGTTGATTCCTCAAGAAACTTTGGAGCTTGAGCTATACCACTTGGATGAAAACATTGAAGGCAATGTGGCTGAGTGTAAGCTAATCACCAGCTTAAATAAAGGGGCTCCTAGTGAAATAAGCTTGTCAGCCAATGATGGTAACAATGAAACCCATTTCCAGCCATACAGCATGTTTGAAACTAACATTATTATTGACATTGGTCCTGTTGACTCCACCGTTTTGAAGGGCGGCACCATTATCTGGGGAGAAAGACCTGCGAAGAATTTCTCTATCTATGCTCTTCAAAAATCAAAAATTGTTGAAATTGTGGAAAAACCTAACAAACTATCGCATATCAACAAGTACCCCCATCTGTCCAAAAGAGAAACAGAATTCAAGTTGAACAGATTGGCAATTGCGCTATCATATGGTGAGATTGAAGCCGACCAATTCAAAAAGGTTTCCCTTCCTTTGATCAAAGATCATAAAGTCAACATCAGTCAGCCTTTTGAAAGGGGAATTGAAACAGGTGATGGAATCAGTATCCCTCCTTACAACGAAACATCTTTCTCATTCGACTACAAAAAATTCTGCCAGTATGACGACTTGGATGTCAAAAACAGTCCAAACCCAGACAACGTCAGAAATATTTTCAACAAGGATGAATTCCAACCATTCTCCTGTGGAGACTATGACAGTTTTGAAACTCGATTTGTCATGATCAGCTTTGAGGGTGTTTATGGTTGGGATAAGGAGTATGAAATGCCAATCAATGTTGATGATTCGGAAAAGTTCGGCGCGATAATCAGAGAAATTGCATTGTTTTAGAAACAATGATAATATCTATATGAAAAGGTTAATTAAAATTAAAGTTTTAATTAATTTTTTCATTTAGAAAAAAAAAAAAAAAGATTATATACAACCTTTAAAGAAAATCAAAAAAATAATTGCTCCTTCCGCGGATCGAACGCGGGACCTACAGATTTTCAGTCTGGCGCTCTCCCTACTGAGCTAAAGAAGCTTATTAATTATTTACACTCAAAATTGTTATGATTTGAGGGTTGGATGTTGTCAGATTTTCCATAGATTTGTTTAGCTTTCTTAAGGAATGCAACCCTCATCTTATCTTGATGCATTCTATGACCCTTACGTGGTTTGTAAACTTTCTTCATTGTATTTGTCTATTATTTCCTTTAAAGCAACTAGGATATATGTGCGGTGAAACCTTATTCAATAACTTAGCTTAACTCTAGTTATCTATAACTACCTTTAATTACTTTTTTTTTTTTTTACCTGTAATTACCTACCTTTTTAACTGGTTTTCTCCTTCATATATTTCTTGTTACAACTTAAAGATGTTTCTAACCTTAGAAACACTTAAGACGAAACACTAATGAAAATTCTTCACAAAATAACAAACATGAAAATTTTGCATTTTTTCACACCATACAGTTTCCGGACCATCCATTTTTTTATAACACCAAATGACCCACTGTCCGACAGCGTTGCACGCTTCACAAAAAAACATCGACGAACCAAAATGTTCATATTAACTCGAGAACCGAGCCAACGTACGACAATGTTTCTTTGTCGTGACAAGCTTCTACCATCCAACCTCGCTGGATGTCCAGTGGATGTTATCCTCTCATGAGCAAGGCTCAGTGTTACAAGCTATCACAGATTGTCACCACAATCTCCCAATAACTGGATGATCTTC
>JAJMDH010000007.1:0-98535 GCA_030573455.1 Hanseniaspora pseudoguilliermondii | reverse complement strand
GATCTATCAAATGCTTAATGACAAAGGTTCCCTCGTGGAAATTTTCCTTTGGTTTGTCGTATCTTACAATGATTGCCGCATGTGTGAACGTGGACTCCTTGATTAAGCAGGGGTATCTTTCCCATTTTAACTTGTTCTTGTTCAAGTTACTGATGATTCTGTGTTGTAATTCAAAGTCACTAGGATTGACTATTTCAATTTCAAAGAACGTTTGCTTCAAGTGGAACAATTCCTCATAACCCAAATCAATCAATTCCCGTAAATAGTAGCTTGGCTTGTTGTCTATATCTATCAATGATTTGAATGTTCTCTTTGCTAATGATAATGGTGATTTGCCGTCTGTGTTGAAAGATTCAGCTATAATTTTGTTGTTGGATTCAGTGGCGGCAATCATCAATGGGTTGAGTTCATCTTCAGAATCTGAAGAGTCAGAAGAAATGCTGATATCTGGCTTAATGGCCATATCAGTTTTGATGTGGTTTATCAACTTGAAATCAGTTTTGTACTTCTTCACTAGCTTTTGTCTTCTTATATACGACAATACGATCTCATATGGTGTTCTGAATACAACAAAGAGTATCAAGAACAAAATAGACGCAACTTTGTCATAATATGCAACCATCAGCTGAGCAAACTTGTTGTTTTTGTCAGGTGCAGGCAACTCGACATCAACATCAATTTCCTTGGCAATTTCTTCATTGAGAACACTGAATTTTTCTTCATGTTCAAACTCATCTGGATCTTTACTTTCGATTGTCAAATGACTGGATTCATAATCAATGATAACGTTTTCATAACCATCAATGAACTTGACCCACTTAACATCATTGATGTCATTTTCATAAAAGATCTTGAAAGGATCAACATGGGAAATACCAGTGGTGAAGAAGTTGGTCTTCAGATCATTTATGCAATTGCTGTATAACTTCAGATGTTTAAATTTTTTCAAGCCCTTAATGAAAGATGAGTTAGGTAATGACATTTGATAGACAATTTTATCCTTATCCTTCAAGTATAATTGAACACCCGAATGACCAACCAACTTTGCCACTCTGCTGTAAGGAGAGATAACCCCGACATGAGGACTAACAAAGGTTATGAAGTTAACAAATTCTATTTGGTGTTCTGAAAGATGACCAACCCATTCAGAACTGAAGAACCTGTCGTTGTACAATAGACCTAGACAATATCTAGAAATCAAGCCGCCTAATGAATAAGCAATGATAGAAAACTTGTTGATTTGAACGTTATCATTACTTTGATAGATTCTGTTAATAACTTCATAGATTTCCAATTGCAAACGTTTACCGCAGATCTCAATACCATCATAGGTTCTAAATCTTGAGTTGTTGTTGCTGGTGTAAATCAAGTTGTACTGCTTGTCTTTTTCGGTATCTTCTAATTCCGGTAATTGTGCTAAGCTAATATTGTTTTCTTTACAGTTCAATAAGCTGGTGTTCATGTATTCCATGTCCTTATCACAGCCCCATAAGCCATGAACCAGAATCACTAAATGTATATTGTTGACCATTTATATAAACTACTTTGTATTTAGTTTATGTTTACTTTTAATCTAATAACAAAGGGAGAAAAAAAGTATGTTTTAAGAATAAGATATGATAGTGGGAAAAGTTGGACCACAGTAGCTTTGAAACAAAATCAGATTTTACTTAAATTGATATCGCTTTATTCAAAGATAATTAACGATTATTTTATCAACACACACAAAAGATTAGCAAATAAGACAAAAAAAAACAGAAGCTAAAATAAATGAAAAGCGTGTGATAAAATGATTAAACCCCTAATATTTTAGATTTCCTATAGCAGACAGCTGGTATTTTACTTATATCTCAAGTAAAATATGAATAAGAAACAAAAAGAAATAAAGATTGAAAAAACAGAAAGAGTGACAATGATTTAAGATTTGATAAATGATATACTTTATTGTTTTGTATAGCAATTAACTGGATATTACAGGATATTATTTCTTTCCACTCTTGATGATGCTCTATTTAATAGATTCTATGAAATACTCTGAGGTGAATAGAAAATAATAAATAGTATGAATGTGCGTTAGTTTTTATTTATATACGTGTGGGTTTTTTAATTTAAATTTTTTACTAATCTTGGAAATGTAGATAAGAAACTCCACAGTTATAAAATTTGATTAAAATTAAAAAAAAAAAGAATCCAATGATGAAGACATCCCTTCTGTATTTAAATATCATCCATAGTCTCCCCTCTTTTGGTGCAACTGCAAAAAAACGCAGGCAATTAATTTAGGATTACTATTTTTTTTTCTTTTCTAGAAAAACGCTGCGGAGTTTTCTCTCTTTGTTTTTCGTGGTTACCCGTTTCTACTGTAGATCTATAATACATTCGGATATTAAAGTCCTTATTGATCATTTTGTGCTGACTACGTCATCCACAATACTCTTTCAATCTCATCATCCAATCATTATGCTTATTTCATTTTCTTCATCTTTTTTGGCATATTCCCCATGGACATATCTTTTTCATACTGGCTACTATTAAGAATGCCTTTGTAGATACTTTCCAATGATTTTTTATGACTTTTGATATATTCATCTTCAAAACAACTCTCAATGTTATATCTCTTGCTCTCATCTATTGTTATCATTCTATTCAAAAACAATGCACATTCATTGGAAACTAAATGTTTCTCCTTCATTCTACCTATCTTATCGTCAATCCATTCTTGTAAATTTTCTAAAGTGTATTCTTCAAACCTTTTCAGAATGTTATCTTCATATTTCTTTTCAAAGAATGGCTGTCCTGTCAATAAATAGTAAAATATTATTCCTAGTGACCAGATGTCACATTTTGTATCATATCCATCTTTTTTGTTTCCTTGACTTAATTTGTTTTGTATCACATCTCTCATGGTATTCTTATGGAAGTTTCCTACCTCTGGTGCAGAGTATTCCGGCGTTCCTATACATGTCTTCATTCTCAAAGACTTTTCCTTGGCTATACCAAAATCCGTTAATATAACTCTACTCAACTTCTCTGGTGTTTCCAACAATATGTTGTCCAACTTCAAGTCTCTATGAGCTAAGTTTCTTGAATGTAAATATTCCAAAGCCAACATGATTTGATAAATTATCAGCAAGCTTTCTGCTTCAGGCAAGCTTCTTAAGACCAATTTTTTTGCATCTAGCAAATAAGAAAATAAGTCTCCTCCATAAGCTTGCTCTTGAAATAACAATACATTGACTCTTTTAAACTGATCACCATTGTCTAAAGTATCAAAGCCTGGGGTTTCGGTTGTTAAACAACTAATGTATTTTACGATATTTGGATGATCCAAGTTTTGCATGATTTGTCTTTCCTTTTTGACTTTATTGAGTAGCAAAGATGTTTTGTTGTACTTTTTTTTGTAAGCTATACTGAATGCTTGTTCATCTACATCTCCTATTGGCACAATTGTATTCTTTATAATTTTACAAACATTTAAAGCTTGATTATCTTTCAAGTCCAAACATCCACAGACAACTCCAAACGAGCCAGATCCAAAAAAAGTATTATTAAACATCCATCTTTCTTTGAACACTTTGTCACTTTGAATTCCGCTTAGCAATTGATTTAATTCATAATCATTCTCCTTGTTGGATATTTTCTTTTTTTCAATAATGAATTTAAACATCATTACTGATTTGTTTATTGAATTAATTGTTTGAACTTCATGCGGAAAGTATAAACATGTTTCATTTTTAATAACCACTATTTCATTCTTTTGAACTTTTTTTAAACAATTATCTTTAGCATTTAAGATCATTGTACCATTCAATGACTTATCTTGGACGTACACTACTGGATCGTATGTCGAGTCAAATTGTGTACACCAGAATTTGAAGTGTGTGGATGAAATGTACTGGTTTCCCTGTATTGGTAAAGCACATTCACTATCTCTTCCACAGCTGTACACTTTGTTTCTGTATATTTTCAGTGATCTTTTAAGCTTTTTATTCTCATACAATTTGATTATGGCTATGTGATTGCTGCGTTTTGATTTTTCTGACATTCTTGTATATCTTTGGGGACGTAATCTACTCCAAATCGTAATACATGTACTATATATTAATAATTTAATTCTGATTAACAAATTTATACAGTTTTTATATTTTTTATCATCATCTATGTTTTTTTAACTGTTTAATTTACAGAACGTTCAGTTGCATTTGATAAAAATTCATAATATATTTATTCCTAATTTAGAAAACGCGGTAAAGATTAAACTTTTTTGATTTTATTTTTTCTTAGCCGCGGTCATGTGATCATTCTTGTAAGTTTGTCAGGCGCTCACCCAATCCATTACAAAAATAAATAAACCTCATCCTTATAATTTTAAAGGGTGTAGAAGTAAAAATATCATTTTGAACCATAAACAGTTGTTTTTATTTACTATTTCAACAGCCAAAATTAATATAAATATTCACTAAGTAAAAAAAACAAAGACTAACAAAAACATTTAAATAATGAATCAAAGCTATGAATTTCAAACACCCGCAACACCACCTGCAGAGGATGGAATGGATACACCTCAGTCCATAGCTGAATTGGATGATGATGATATTTTAGATTTGAATATAACCAGCTACAACAAGCTTCCCCCTGTCACTCCAATTGTGGAGAATGAGAACGTTTCCAGAGTCAGTGAGGATGAAATGGTTGATGATTCGGATATAGAGGAGATAAGGTATGAACCTGCTATTGCATTCACCCCAACTGCTATATATCCACATCGAGAAAGACTAATTCATGACGAGGAAATTGAAGTGGTAAGTCGTAGACTTTCAGATGTCCAACAAATGAAGTTTCTGAACTACTGTGAAGAGAAAAGTGCGGAGATCCAAAAGGAGTACATTAAGTGGAAAAACAAAGAAACAGAATTCAATAGCATAAAGGACAATGAGCATTTGATTATCACACTAACAAAATTTAAGAGACTAATTGACTTTGTTTGGCACACCATTGATTGGAACTGTAAAGATACAGCGAACTTGCTGCAGTACCTGGACTCAGATGAATTTAATTTGGCCCAGTACATCAATGTGCTTAAGGAAGTTCAGGACATCGGCCAGATATCCATTTTTTTAAAACTTGCAGATGACTTGCTGAGCACCATAATCAAGTACAAAATCATACCAACAGAGGAGAGCACATCTGTGTTTCAGTGGATATTCAAGGTTTTCTACATCCTGGACGATATTTTTATGCTCTTAGCATATGAACTCAAAGTCAACAGTCCTAAGTCCTTGATGAAAATGACAGAGGCCATAAGACTCAAGCCCATACTGGAGAGAACAAGAGTGGAAATCACCAATTGGTTCAAGGATTGTAATGTGAATAAGTATCAGTATGAACTAAGTAAAATATATGAAAAAACTTTATATAATCTCCATCTATAAACAGCATACATATCTAATTGTTTGACGAGGCAGGTTTAAAACTGGATTTGTCCAGTAGGATGGTAATTTCCTTAGTCAACTTTGCCAATGACGACAGGTTTTCCGATAACAAGTTTTTATTCTTTTCATTGCTTATGATATCGGTCAAGTCAGGCAGCCTCTGCTTGACACTGCTCAGGAATATCAAGACAGCCTTTATTTGCTTAGACATCAGTTCCCAACACTTGGAGTCCTTTTCTTGTCCCTGTATCTCGTTGATCAGCAAAACATCTATTTTCTTACAGTTCTTGCAGCTTTGCATCAAGATGTCAAAAACATCGTTTCCCTGGATCATCTCCTCTATCTCATTGACAACTCCTTCGCAGATCATTTGGTGAAGATGATTTAGAGATTGAATTAACTTGTGGTCCTCACTCTTTTGTCTCTTGTGGACATCATTGGAAGCTGTAACTGCTGGAGATGTTGGCGTGTTGATTCCATTGGTTAGTTGAACACTTCCCTGATTCAAGGTAGTTTGCAAAATCGAGGATTCTGTGGAAGATATGAAGCTGTTGGAAATTGTTCTCTTGAAGTTTGGAACTGCTGGTGGAGATATCAAAATCGGTGTGATTGTATGCATTTGAACTTGGTTGGACCCAGTCACAGATTTAGCGGATGAAGTAACTGAGGAACTTTCTGAACTTTGATTTGATCTTAGGTTTGAGCTGTTAGGAATCTCGTTAATAATAACAGTGTTATCCAAAACATTGGGTGAAACCGTCCCGTTGCTTTTGATATCCAAGCTTTCACTTTGAACCAATGAGGACTTCCTAGACTTGTTACTTACCAATAGTGTAGACGCTGTAGACTTGTGCTTGATTATCATGTAGGCATTGTACAGCTCAGTGTATGAATTCATGAGGTTCATATAAAACATTCTTAAAAAACACAGCTCAACATTTTGGAAAAAACTATTGAAATTCGTCTTCAATAACTTGAAAATTTGCTTGAAAAAGGGGAAAATGTCTTGACATGTTTTTATCAAAATTTTCTTACTGTTCACATTAGTGTGCTCACTCAAGGAACTTTCCTCCTCTTCACACTTTTCCAAAACCTCAACCAAGTTATCGATGGCATGTGATGTTGAGTACAACAATTGAATGACGTTCATCGCAATGGTTTTGTCTTTTCCAAACTGTGCCACTCTTCTAAGGGTTTGCTGAGATTCAGTAAATGTGAAAAGCAATCTTCTACAACAAATCAACAGCTTGTCGTATTTGATCACTTGAGACTTCTTTCTGACTTGATCTAAGGCTTCCTTCGATAAATTGCCAAACTCAAACTTTCCATTTTCCTTGCTGATTTTCCTTTGATCATCCATCAGGTTTGATTTGTGCTCAGAGGAGAATGAAGACACTCTCGTTGGCTGGTTGCTAGCAGTTGTGTTGCCATATCCGTATGCACTTGCTGCACTACTTAATGAACTTTTTCTTGCTCTGTTCTTGGTATTTTTTTTGATGTTCAAGGTGTGTGCCTCATTGTTGATGCTGACATTACCCATTGCGAGTATGTTTTTCTTGATGTTTGCAGAGTTACTTCCAGAGATATCCGACACACTGGAAGTTCTGCTTCTAACAACAGATCCAAACATAGCCTGTGCATTGTTCAATGAAACATCCGAATGTGTTGGGGTTCTGGACCTTCCTATTTCCTGTGATAACGCACTTGTTTGGAGATTTGCTGTTGGGTTTTTGAACAAAGATGTCTTTGTCTTGTTTACCGTTGCGTTAATATTTACCGTGGGATTACTTGTGTTTTTACTCTTACCTGTGGAGGTTGTGTTTATGTCAAATGATTGATCCTCATCCACATCCTCAGGAAGTACTGACAGTCTTTTGAAATATTCGTTATATTTGGAGTGTGTGTTATTAGAGATCATGTTGGTGGACGAAACACCTGTGTTGTTAGCATAGCTTCGAAGATTGATTAAAAAGTCCTTTGATATCACCGGTAGAAGATCCATGTCTGGAATATTATTAACATCAACAATTTTAAGTGAGGGTAACTTGGTTATTCCTATAAGTTGGTTTATACTAGTAAACTTGTTATTGCATATGTTTAAATACTTTAGATTAACCAGTTCATTAACTTTGTTTGGCGGGATGGTTATAGGTTTGTCCAACTTGTTGTCTGATATTTCCAAGATTGTTATTGATGGAGGAAGAATATGGAATGGAATTTCCCTGAAGTTGTTATTTTTCAAATCAAGAACTTTGAGGCTTTCTAGTAAAGACATTACAGGGGGTAACAATGATAGTTTGTTATTGGAAAGATATAGTTTTTCCAGAGCTTGACCCTTTTCTTGATCCTTTTTATGAACCTCCAAAAGATGGTTGAAGATATTTTCTCTATCTGAATTTGAGTCAATGCTGATCAGTGATGAGCTTAAATCGATGGTTGAGTACCATTCGCATTCTCTTTGCATAAGAGCCTTAATGTCAGCAATTTTCTCAGAGTTGTTTTCTGTTGAATTAAAATTTTCAGTCATGTTAGATTATAGTTGATGCTGTTATGAAAGAAACATTAGAGATTGTCTAACTAACTAAGTCAATTTATGTATTGTGGTTTATACTCAAAAAGTAGAAAGGGTAGCTTGGATGGTGATTATGGTTTGTAGATGATAGCAGTGACTTGTATTAATAACTTAGTAAATGTGTATAATTTTTTTTTTTTTTTTTCAAAATAATACTTAAGCCATTAATATGTATTTTTTTATTTCTATTTTCTTGTATGTTTTTTTTTGTTTTACCCAAGCAGAACATATACTGTGTGTGTACTTTTCTGGTAAATGTCTCTTTTAGGTACAATGTTTTTCTCTCCGAAGAAAACACTTGTGCAAAAATGTTACGCTACCATTTTCTAGCTAACAGTTGAAAAATACCACATTTAACACGTGACTGGACACAGATAAATCCGATAAACATTCATTTTTTGGTTTTACTTTTTTCTCGATTTGCAAAAAAAAAAAAAAATATATATATATAAATTAAGTATATTTAATAAAATATTTGTCTTAATCTATATTATGAAATTTAAGAAAACCAAACACATTGAAAGTTAAATCAAAAAATCAAAATGGGTTGGTTATGGAATGATCACAACAAATCCAATAGCAATGAATGTGCTACTAGTAGTGAATCCACTACTGGTAAATCAACTTACATGAAGGACAACTTGAAGCATATATTACAAATGTCAGCATCTGGGAAGTCAGTCGATGGATGTCCTGTATTGAGTCCAAAGAAGGAGGAAATTAATCCAACAAACAACATGCCTGACCTAAGAAATGCCAAGCAATCATGGCAAAAGATGGATTTACCTACAGAAAGAGAAATAAGTACAATTCCAAAGAAAGACGGGAGCTTATGGGAATACCCATCCCCACAGCAAATGTATAATGCAATGGTTAGAAAGGGTAAGATAGACAGCATCACAGGAAAGGAAATACCTGAGGAGGATGTGGAGAGCATGGTTAACGTGCATAACTTTTTGAACGAGTTGTGTTGGCAAGAGGTTTTGAACTGGGAAAGATTCAGTCAAAAGAAAGAGGAGCCTGATGTCAAGTTGGTAAAATTCACAGGTAGACCCACTGATTTGACACCAAGAGCAAGATTTTATCATGAGTTGAGTAAACTTTTCCCTGACAAGATATCTGGCAACCTGCCATTTGACAGACATGATTGGTTTGTACAAAGAAGCAATGGACAAACGGTGAGATATGTGATAGATTTCTATGAACAAGCAGACGATGAAGAAACTGGAGAACCAGTTTTTTCATGTGATATAAGACCAGGTTTGGATAATGTATCTAATTGTTTAGATAGATTCAAGAAGTACTGGTTTGATAGTAACAAGTGATTGAACCGATATCTGAGCACATTCATGTAAATACGATTAATTTGATAAAGTCACACAAGCCCTATTTATTGCAAATATATTAAAAATATAAATACCGAAAAAAAAGAAAAAAAGCCCTTATTTTCCAGTTTGATTTTACTCTTTATTTTCTAGCCCAGAATTTTGCAGTAATTATTTTTCAACACTACAAAAAATTAGTACGTGGCGGTTAAGAATCAATATGGAGGTCAAAATCAGCTTATATTAATCATAACCAAAAATACTGTGATATATTAGACATATCTCTCAAAAGGTACCAAAAACTTCCAGTCATTTGAGAATATCATTAACTGAGATATTAAAAGAAATTTAGAATTCTTATACCAAGAACCACCATCAAATCTCACCATAGAATAAATTCTTTCATAAAGCATATTGCTTTTTCTTTTCTTTTTTTTTTTTCTGCCCTTCCACCCCATTCTCACGCCCTACTTAATTTTTTTTTTTTTTTTTTGAAGCTGTGGTTCATTGGCTCTGAATTTTGTATTAGCAAGTTTAATTTTTTTTTTGCTTGGAAATTCTACAACCAGTAAAAAAAAAAAAACACATACCAAAATAATTTTTAGACCTCTCAGCATTGCTAATCTAAATCAGGTTATCAGATTCTCTTTATTTTGTGATTCTTTTGAAGAAATACAGTAAAATAAAGAACAACCAGTGATTCATTCTGTTCACCAACAAACATCCAAAGTTATAATATTATTCAATAGACATGACTGCTGGTAATAACAGATATCATAGCAGAGCTTTGTGCTCTGAAATAATCTCTCATGAGAACTCCTGTCAGGAATATGCCATTGACATGCTCGCTCATTATATTACCATTGATGATAAGTATACTCAAAGTCTCTTTGATTCACATCATCAAAACTATTATACATCAATTAACAAAAATAAAAAGCAATTGGTTATGTTTGATTCATTAAAAAAATTGATTTTGGATTTCATTATGTGTTGCCATACAAAAATGAAATTATCAACCCCAACATTGCTTTTATCTTTCAAAATTTTGGAGAAGTACATTCATATTAGGAATCAACAATATGATTATCTACAAGAACTTATTGAAGATAGACTCCAATTTCAGTTGATTGGTATTGTATCTTTGTGGATTGCCAGTAAATACATTGACACAAAGTACAAGCACTTCAACATTGATATACTTCTTGAACTGATAAGTGCTCCTCAATACCCAAAGGCCTATTGGACAAGAATGCAAAGCAAGAACCAAAACAAAACCGGAAGTTCAATGTCCACACCCATTGCTACTCCTAAGTTAATCACCCCCATGGGTAAAACTACAAACTCCAAGGAGTACAATTACGACTCAATGAGACTTGATAATTCTAAACAACAAAATATCCACTACAACACTGAAAGAGAATATACGGAACATATTCAAAGAATCGATAACAAACGGAATAGTCTTAAAAGACATGTTAAAACTATAGAACTTGACATCCTAAACAAGCTTGAGTGGAGCATAAGCGACATCCCCACAAACGATTTCTTCATAGACATGTCTCTTAGAGCCTTACAAGCCTACCAAGAGTCTTCAACTGCCATAAACTCAAAGAACTTCTTGTTTTTTTATGACACAAACGACATAAACCAACTTAAATTTGGCTCCCAAATGTTAAGTGAGTTGGTGTCATTCCATTGTGAAGTTTTTAAAAACAAAATCACGATTCATGACATATCCAATGCTGCTTTACAAGTGATGAAACTTGCCATTTTGAATTATAAAATGGACAGACTGATTTACTTGGATCGAAACTCCATTGCTTACAAAATTGCCAAGTTGTTTGGCAACTGTAACAAGCAAGATCAGTTGCCATTTTCATTCAAGTTGAAGTACTTCCCTAAGAACACATTGCAATACCCTGTGTTCTTGAAGTCCTTGTTGAGGTATGTTGAGAAAATGTTTGAAATCATGGATAAAAATGCACACACCACTCCAAAGGTCATGCCTACCACACCAATCACTCCTGACTTGATCAAAAATGGATCCAAAAGACCAAGACAAGACACTGAGCTGGATGGTGAGACTCTTGTTGCCAACCAAACCACTCGTTCTGACATCGAGTTTTCAGAAAATAAACCTGAAAAGAAAAAGCTGATGTTTGAGCTAAGACGTGAGAGCAAAAGTTGATGAAGTTTATATAGATAATTTAACAACCACATAAAAAGAATGGATTAATAAAGATATATTTTTTTTTCCACTTGTTTATCGTATTTAATATAATGAAAGAGAATTTCTGTTTTAAATATAAACCAGGTGTGCATTCAAATGTGAAAAAAAAAGTTGCCAAAGAAAATTTTTTTTAAGCTATATTTTTGTTTTATAAACTATTTGGATGTTTACATATGAACATTTTCATTTTTTCTTTTCAAAAAAATAAAAAAAAAAAAAAATTATCCGGGAATAAGTTTTTTATTGGGCATTGTTTAATGATCTGCAACCGACGTATCCTTTGTCGCGGAAAAAAAAAATTAAAATTTCGAGACTCTTTTTTTCAAGGGGGGGGGGTAGATAGGAAAACCGTTGGATTTTTTTTTTCGATAAAAAATTCATCTTGATCACGTGCTCAAATTTGAAAAAAAAAAAAAAGTCACAGATAGGAAAAAGCAAAAAAGTAAACATACTGATATATACGACAAATTGCTATTTCCATCTGTCAACTTATTGAATATTGATTTTTTTTTTGTTACTTTCCTTTGAATTATTCATTAACATCAACATATATCAAAGTAGAAGTAAGACACCAACAGATAACATCTCAAGCAATCCATATTTATAATCATCCAAAAAACATTTTCAACATGATGGAAAACGAGAGAAAGAAACAAAAGACACAATCAACACCTGATTTGCTACATCCACTGAAACAAATCATTCAGCGTCAACCGTTGAAGTTCCAATACACCCCAGACTTTGTCAAGTATCTAAAGGTTGACAACATCAAGGACACTTTTAGGGGAAAACACGACGAATTGCTTCTGGTCGAGAAGCTTGTTGGTGGTGGATATGGATCAGGAACACAAAGATTCAAGATGACATTTGATGAGTTTTTCCAAAGACTGAACAGCGGAGAGCAGCTCTACCTGAGCACACAGTACCTGATGGATGATCCTGATTCCAACATGGCTGAGTTTGAGGATGAGAGTGATGGAAACGAAAGTGTTGGTGGGTTTGGAGACAATCCAGAATTGTTGAATGGTTTGGGATCAGATTTTGAGGATGATTACGTTGATGATTTTGAGGAGGATGAGGGTGAAGATCCACAGGAAATGATAGAGAGATTTGAGGACATTTTTCAAAGACCTATGCACAAGCTTGCTCAGAAGCTACCTCTAAAATTCCCATTCACTGGTGATTTAATTCTTCAACAAATAAATTTATGGATGGGATCATCTGCGAAGGTTGTTCATTACTCAGATGAAGATTTTAAAAATTTGGATGAATTAAACAAAAAATTGCCCAATGGATACACCTCCACAGGCCTACATCATGATCACGCTGACAACATATACATTCCTGTTGAGGGCCATAAAAGATTCACCCTATTCCCGCCTTTTGTTGCCAGAAGCTTGTACACCGTTGGTGATGTTGAGAAGATATTTGACAATGGTATCATTGATTACAAAATGAACGAAAACGCACCAAACTGGGTCACTGTCAATGCAAATGGATCTCAGGTGCCTGACCTAAAGCCTGTCAATGATGGGAAAATCAACCACAAAATTGATCCTCCCTCTTTCTCCAAAATAAATCCGATCTTCTTGCATTTGGATGAAATAGAGGATCCAGTCATAAAAGCCAAGTTACATGAAAGAGGATGTGAGTTGTTCCCAGAATTTTTCAAGGATGAAATTTTGTCTCAAAAAATTATTATCGATTTGAAGCCAGGTGATGTTCTGTATCTACCAGCTGGTTGGTTCCATGAAGTTAGCAGTAAGGGAAATTACCATATAGCTTGTAACTACTGGTTTGTTCCTCCTGACAACTTTGAGGGAGACAAGATGTATAAAGATGAGTTGATTTATGAAATAGATGCCTTAAACCAAAAGGCCATAGAATTTGGGAAAATGACTCTCGAAGAGAATTGACTTAGCAATCAAACATAACAATTATTTATCAAAAAATTAATTTTTTTTTTCTTTAAACAAGAATCGAAGAACAGTCAAGAATGAAGATAATAGTAAATTATCAGCTAAAATTTTTACATAAAAAAAAAAAAATAATTAATCCTTTTGATTACAATAAAACGGTTCATCCTTATGCAGGGGAACTGCTGATCATCTCTGTATTTTTTTCAATTCTTTTAAATTCCTTGAAATTTAAAATTAAAGAATGTTTACTAAACCACTAGACTAGAAAGCCTAATGAATTTAGAAACACAAGTTTTCAGCTAATAGTGATATATAAAGCAACAAATAATTATTTTTTTGTAACAAAAAAAATTAAATCTTTTATGATTGCTTAATTAAGTAATATACCGCAAAACTTTTTATTTGTATTACCCAAATAGGGAAACATTTCTCCGGTTTTTCTCAACAATCAGAGATTAAAAAAAAATGTTTTACTCAAAAGGGGAAAACATACCCATCTGGCCATTTATATGTGATCATCACTTGTTTAATTTGGACAAACAAAAAAATTATAAAGGGGAATCCATTTGACAAATTTTATGAACAGCATTTCAGACACACATATTTTTCTAAACGGTGCCGAATACAGAAATGTAGCCTGTTGTTTTTCCATTGCTCATATTTTTGAGATGATGTATGCGGCTGATATCGTGAAGTTCAAAGTTGCAACTTGATATATTCCTAAAATGGTATAATCACTTATGTTTAACAAAATATGAATTCACACCTTTGTATTACAGCCGTTCGTTCCAATAATTGCGTTTTAACTGTTTAATCAATTCAAAAAAGGAAAATATATATGTCCTTTGTCAATGATTATCTTTCTTGCATACGTAAAAGCATTCAATTGTACAGCCCCAAGAATAAACAAAGTCAAGTTTCTTTATTCATAGGTCTATTCATCTGCTTGGGTTAAACTCTAGTTAGTTCACAAGGTGCTTGAGCTTGAATTTTTTTTCTGGGTTGAAAATAGTCTTTACATCTATAAATGTCCTTATTGGAATCTTCTACTGTAGCTATAAAAAACTTAAAAGAGCATTCTCCATCTATAGGTGATGTAGATATTCTCAGATCCCCAATATCTGACCATGTTGCTTTACCAACTGCCCTTGAAAAGCCGTCTCCTTCTAAGAAAAAATCATATACTAAATCAAAAGTCAAACAATCTCTAATTCAATTAACGGAAGAAGACAATCTTCCTTCCACAAGAATTGTTGCACTAAGAGAAGCTCCTCATATGGATGCAACTTTGTCAAATGATGTAGTACTTCTGAACATTATCAGTATATTATATGAAAATGAATCTGGAAACGAACTTGACAATGGGCTAACGGTAAAGCAAATCTCTGACAAGCTTTTGCTCAAAGACCCTAGTATGTCTTCTTTGTCAACAAAGTTTGCTAATTTGATATCCGCAAAACTTAACGCTTATGCCAAAAGAGTTGAAAATAGAGTTAGAGGTGATCGCAAGTTGAACATAAAATATTGGGTTATTAGAAAATGGGCAAAGGGAAGCTCACCTAGAAGAATGGTCTATATCTACAAAGGCCTGTTACCAAAAGACTATTTTGAGATACCCCCAGAGTCTACAGAACAGTCTGTGATACCCAAAGAAACAAGCAAGAATAATGAAAATGTCTTTCATAAATTAACCAAAAATGATAAATTACAATTGTTGGCTGGCAAGAACATAAACTACAATACCATAATAAACGGAAGTGGTGTTAATAGGTTTAAGAACATAAACGGAGTTATAAATAACTTAACAAAAGGCAAACCAACTGCTTCTAGTAAAAAAAACAAGTTTGCTGTTAGCTTCAATAGATTTCAGCAATTCGGATACAAGGAGATGAAATCAAACTCAAGTGTGAAACTATCAACCAAAAGGACTTCATTAGAAATTGAAAATAATTATTCCACACCTAACAAATCACTAGATTTAGATGAAGAGTGCATCACCAACCATATTCATTCACCAAAGATCAACAAAACACAGATGGTACATAATTTTAATAAAGAAATGACTGTGAATAAAGTTGACCTAGCACAGCAGTTGAAAATAATACAACAGTCTATATACCAAGCCTCTCCAGTCCAAAGAATACAGAAGCTTAAAAAAAGAAGAAGAAGCAGTGTTAATTTGATGTTGAATAAACGATGGTTGGAAACATTAAAAAGTGGATTTATGTACGAGGAAATCAGCACACCAGATAATTTGAAATTGTCTGATTTTGATACATTATTCAATTAGTTTATGTTCTATTCCTTTCCTTTAAATATTGCTATATATTCCTTTGAAAACTTTAACATTGATGATAAAATGTATACCAATGCTTAACCGATAAAACGTGACTTTTTTTTTTTTTTTTGAAAAGAAGTCATGAATTCTTGAGTCATCATTAAAACTTTTCAAAATTGTTTAACATTGATTGACGCTTAATTTAATTTTTACAGATTGTTATTTAACATTTTGAGGTCTTATATGAGTCAACAAAAAAAAAAAAAAGAACTTTCTTCACCCAAACGTATTCATATGCTTACTTTCAGAAGAGTGAACACTCTATTCAATAAGACAAATAATTTCAAGTCTTTAAGACTTACAAGTACATTGTCAGCTGAACAATTATCATTACTAAATGAAGACAGAGTCGTTGATAAGACTGATGTTATTATTATTGGTGGTGGTCCAGCTGGTCTGAGTACAAGTATAAGATTGAAACAAAAGAACCCATCCTTACGTGTCGTGCTCTTAGAAAAGGCCTCTGAGTTTGGTGGCCATACTGTATCTGGTGTTATTATGGAGCCTAGAGCCATCAATGAGTTGTTCCCTGATGAAATCAATAAATCAGGCATTGCTCTTCCAGAAACTCTTTTGCAAAAAGTTAATAGCGAATCATTGAAGTTTTTATTACCAAATGGATGGAAACTGCCACTACCTGAACCTCCAGCCATGAAAAACAAAGACAAAAACTTTGTAGGTTCTTTGTCTCAAGTTGTCCAATACCTTAGTGAAAAGGCTGAAGAGCTGGGAGTTGAGCTTTACAATGGTATTTCATGCTCAGAGCTAGTTTATGATGAAAAGAAAGAAAAAGTCATAGGTGTCGCCACACAAGATATGGGTATTTTAAAAGATGGCAGTCCGGGTCCAAATTTTGAAAGAGGTATGGAGTTTCATTCCAGACAAGTTGTTTTAGCTGAAGGTTGTCATGGTTCCTTGAGTAAAAAGGCAATGCAACATTTCAACTTAAGAGAAGGGAAAAACGACCAATCCTATGGTTTGGGTATAAAGGAAATCTGGGAAGTTCCTAAAGAACAACACAAAAAGGGGTTTGTATCTCACACTATGGGATACCCTATGGACTTACAAACATATGGTGGGGGTTTCCAATACCATTACGGTGAAAATCTTGTTGCTGTAGGACTAGTTGTTGGTTTGGATTACAAGAACCCTTACATATCCCCTTACAAAGAATTTCAAAAGATGAAGCACCATCCGTTTTACTCAGAAGTCTTGAAGAATGGGAAATGTGTCTCTTATGCAGCCAGAGCTCTAAATGAAGGTGGTTTCCAATGTATTCCAAAGTTAAATTTCCCAGGTGGTTGTTTAATAGGTGCCAGTGCTGGTTTAATGAATGTTCCTAAAATCAAAGGTACCCACACGGCTATTAAATCCGGTATTTTGGCTGCTGATGCCATAGTGGATCAATTTGAATCTAAAAAATTGGCTACCGTTGAAGAGATTGGGGAAGAAGAAGTTCTTGAAACTGAATTGGAAGTCTTAGATCTGAAGAACTATCAAGAGTCATTCAATAAATCATGGATTTATGAGGAACTGTACTCTGTCAGAAACATAAGACCATCATTCAACACCAAATTAGGTGCCTTGTTTGGTATGTCCTTTTCTGGATTGGATTCTTATATTTTGAAAGGTAAACTACCTTTTACATTTAACTTCCATAAGGGCGGTGATGGTAAAATTACTGAACCTGCTGCTAACTTCAAGCCAATTTCTTATCCTAAACCAGACAACAAAATCAGCTTTGATATTTTGACTTCAGTTAGTAGAACTGGTACTCATCATGCTGAAAATGAACCTTCCCATTTGAAAATTAAGGATTTGAAAGATTACAAAAATAAATCTTTTGAAAAGTACCAAGGAATGGAAGAGAGATTCTGTCCAGCCGGTGTCTATGAATATATTAAAGAAGATAAGGATGTAAGATTACAAGTTAATTCACAAAACTGTATTCACTGTAAAACTTGTGACATCAAATCACCAATACAGGGAATTGATTGGCAAGTCCCAGAAGGTGGTGACGGACCAAAATACACCAATACTTGAGTTCAACTAACGAATCAGTAAGATATTTTTTATTGAGGAAGACATATACTTATATATTCAAGTGATCAATTAATATTTATAAATTTAAAGATTAAAAAGCTAAAAAAAGAAAAAAAAAAGTATAACAAAGGTTGGATCATTTTAATTTCATGTTTGGCAGTTCACAATTCATCAAAATGCAAAAATAGTCAAGATTTTTTGGTTAGTTTCTATTATCCAGTTTTTTACTATTTCCCAATCATCTTCTCCATCCAGCATAACATAGTCCATATCTTCGTCTTGATATTTCAATCTTAGGTATTCATCACAGTGCAGCTTTTTCAAAACTAAAGTATAGAACTGCTCGAATTTGATATCATTTGCCATTAAAATGGAATGAAAGTCAGCTCCTTTTTGAATTCTTACTAGCATTTGTTTAGCAGGAATGGCCATTTTGAAGCTCTCAGATATGTTTCTATGCTCAGCTTCAAATAACTGTGAAGTTTCTGAAATGTTACGCAATTTTGAATTTCTGTTTTGCTGTCTTTTCCCATGAGATAATCTTAAACTGCTCTTCATGGTTGGTGTACTAGCAGCTGTTGGCACAGATATGCTACTATTGCTTTCTGATAATTGTGATGAAACGGAGGTAGATCTCTGTGATGGTCTACTCATTCTACTGGATCCTTGACTGTTTTTCAAGTACTGTGATAAGTAGTTTGCCCAAACGTCCTTTATGTCTTCATTTTTGAACTTTAAATTAAAATTCCCATGTTCATTAGATGATTCCCATTTTATGTCTATAGATCTAGGAGAACTATAGTGTTCTTGTAAAGTGGTAATGGTAGAGACCATGATTCTTCCTTTCAAGTCCAATTTATGAGTGTTGTTAATTTTAAACTGTTGAAGTTCACCTTCTTTCTCCAAAAGAGCCTTGTGGTTCAATGTGGACTTGTTTTTCTTCAGTGTAATTTTCAATCCTGAAGAGTTTCCATCGGTGTTGCTTGAGGAAGTGTCCTCATTGTTTATTACAACACCTTGTGAATTGACTTCATTAAAAATAATGATGATCTTTTCAAACAATGAAATTTCAAATATCTTTGCATCTACAAAATCAACATCATTATTTGTGATAATAACTTTATCATGAGAAATCAGGTCACCAAATTTACTAATGTCATAACCTCTCCAGTTAGCAACTCTTTTTATAACCAGTTCCTTCATGACAATTTCATTTTCAAGCTTTCTTTGATGTTCATTCATGTTTGAGGCAATTTTTTTACTAACTTCCAAGCCCAGCTCCAGCTCTTTATAATACATTGAACTTGAGGAAGAAGCTTGATACAATTCCTTTATCAACAGGGGATATTTACACAGCCTTTGGATGGGTTTCAGCAAAAAACTTTGCAGTTCCATTTTATTTTTTATAATTAATTTATCAGCATTGGAATGTGGCTTTGAACTATTTGAATAAATTGGTAATTTTGAGATATACTCAATAGCAGCAGTTTGCCCTATTGACCATAGTTCATAGAGTTTGAAGTAATTATAAGAGTTAATAAACACTGACCCCAATCTCAACTCATCCATATTTAGCAAGTGATTATTCATTTCCAAGGATATTAAGAACCTTCTTTGAAACTCTATGATTTCAGTTATATTCGGAAACAGTGTTGTTGATTCATTGATTGTTATGAAGTTTTGTGTCAATAACTGAGCATTAAAATCTTGAAGTGTCTCTAAATCATAAACATACTTTCTCTCAGTTTCCAAAAACTCTCTAAAAATTTTATATCTTTCATCCTTTTTCAATGAATTTGGGATTGGCTTATTCTTTATTAAAGAAGGATCAGTTGTGGGTAAGGAAGGAAATATTTTTATACTGTAGCTTATTAAAGTCAACACCACTTCAATTATCTTAACTAATGTGAAAGTTCCGTTATTAAAAACATCTGATATAGTAAACAATTCCTCATCATGAAATTCCAAATGCATTTTACAATTTGATATAAAATCGTATATCGATTTTTTGCAGACTTTTATATCATCAGATGATACAACATTGATTTTGTACTGAGGCTTAATTGCATTAAAGATGATACACAAGGGCGCACCCATTTGAAAGAGTTTCCACAATGTAGTTACAGGATCTTTTGACTTGGAAGGAGGTAAGGATCCTATACTAAAGGTTGGGATTTGTTGTATATTACTTTCTATGTTCACTAAATAAATATTTTGATTGTTGGCAACACTCAAGATGTCACTAGAGTGCAATGATGCTACTGAAGGAGAATGAATGGATAAGTTGTTCACTGTTGAATTGGTTATACCATTTGATTGGAAAGATGATGTACTGGCTCTTCTACTATCAGCCTGTGAGGATTTTCTATAAAGAGTTGAATTGGGACGGGAATTATTATTCTCATTATTAAGAGTATGTGCGTTGTCCATGGATTTGTAAGTGTTGTTAAAAAGGTCCTCTTGTCTTTCAGAACTATACTCAGCTAACATCTCTGCCGACTCTATGTAGGGCTTAAGAGGCTTATATTGACCTAACCTCTTGAGTAGCCTATCACAAATATGAAAAAGAGAGTCATCTTCAGACACCTTTGTATTCATCAATTGATTAGCAGCAATATTAGGGGTTATGTTTGATGTGGTAGATATTGGTGTAGAAACCATTTTTTTTTTTTTGTTTTATTTTATGTTTGTTAATTACAATTTATTATGTGACTGGTTAAAATATTTTATCTACAAGCAAATAATATATGACTATAGAGTTTGTTTTTTTGTTCTCTGGTTTTTCCAGTTTTGGGTTAATAATGTATATATCCCATTTATTAAATTCTATACTGACCATTAATTAAATTTGATATCCTTAAAGATATTTTATAAAAGTTAAATTAGTTCAACCACCCTTAAGTGATCATTTTTATTGCGACCAAAAAAAAAATCAAAAAAAAAAAAAAGAAAAAAAAATAATAATTCAGTATTACAATGCTGAGCCAAAAAAATTCTAATTAGGGCAATAAAAAACCTGTTCGGGGCAATAACAAATATATATCGATAACATTACTGATCTTTTTTCGTTCTATAATAATTCATAGTTTTATAAGTGACTTTGTCTAAGACAGTGTATAAGGCAAAGATACCACCCAATGAAGACAACAGGTTTAGAATAAAGCCATACCAGTTCATTCTGTATTGCAGCTTGTTGATGATTTTTAATGAGGATATGTCAAATACAAAAAACACACCCGGAATACCACCTCTTTGGTGAAGTGTGTTAGGATGGTCTTCGTCTCTGCCTCCGTTGATTGACTTTGAATGTGTTGTAGCTGTGTATTGGATTTTTTCAACCTTTTTAGTTTTGGAATCAAAACTGGTTCCATCTAATAACAGCTCATTTTTATGTCTGTTTGGATGTGGTCTTTTGGTTAAATCTTCAAATCTTGTTGGAACAATCTTCAAAAAGTATGAATATTGCTTGTAGGAGTCTCCATCCAAAACTGCTGTATCTGTCAAAGGTTCAGCAATAACCTGATTAATGGACTCTTCAAAGAAAGATTGGATCAATTTGTTGTCATTATTAGAAGTAAGGTCTTCATCATAGTGAAAGGATATTTTGTTGATTTTATGATCAAAATTTTTATTTCCATATTCTTGAATATCATGTGAATGTTGACCAGTTACTGGATTTTGATAAGGCTTACCTGGAGCAAAATGGAAATGACCTTGCAATCTGTTCAAATAAACATTACCCTTCACGTTACAGGAACCATCAGATAGTTGAGTTTTTTGACAGTTTTCAGTACCAGTAATATCCAATTGTATTTCTCCGGATTCATCCATCATATCTAGATATAAGTAATCACAAGGCATGTTCAAGAAGTCTATATCCAAAAACATATTCATTCTTTTATTTCTATCTCTATCAACAACTAGAGAGGGTATGATTTGAATTGTATTGAACATCTTCCATTCATTTATGATCAATATCAGTGATGTTAACAAAAGCATGATGGTAATCAAACCACCAGATCTTGTTCTGATTCTGACATCATCCTTTGTTTTTGTAAATGCATCTATTTTCAAGAGTTTATGAGCCAAAGACATGATTAGTGATTTGGGGTTTTCAATATTGTTTTATTATGTATTTAAAAAATTTAATTAACAGCAAAGCAAACATAACATTTGAAGTGATTGATATTTCAAAATCACACCCATTGGGGAAAAAAAAAAACAAAAAAAAGGTAAACAATGTTGATGCTTATATCCGAACTGAAAATGATTCATACATTTATATACTTATCCAACAAATGATTCTTCTTGTATAAATCTCTTAAGAACCTTACTGTTGGATCTAAGTAAAGGATGTCCAACTATCATCTGAAGCCATTTTTCTAGCTCCAAAAGTCTTATATGTATCAAGTCGTAATTGAATCTATTGTTCAAGATCATCTTTGAAGGAACATCAGGAATGTTTATTTTACTACTGTTGCTGTTATTGTTGGCTATGTTTAGAGCTAGTTCTTGTAAAAGACACTTTTTGAAAAACACAAAGTCAGAGTATCTACGTCTAACTTTACTAATATGCTTTTTGAATAATGATATGTTTGTTCTACAAATGATCTCATAATCAGTATAAACAGGCTGCTTATTCTGAACTGTTCCCTTGATGTTGGCTGATGTGTCTTTATATATGGTGACAAAGCTGTTGTCTTGATTATAAGTTCTGGCATTAACAATTTCTATTTCTAAGAAGTTTTCAGGTTGATCATAGTTTGTATTATCATCAGATAACAACAAGCTGTTTATAAGTTTTGTGTGATCATTTGTTGTTGGAGATGACGTTGTCTTGCTATTTATAGGAGGAAGCACATCTGCAATAGAAGTACTAAAGCTTTTAAATTCGTTTTTCATTGATGTAATATCAACTTTTTTTTCTGTGTCTTGGTGTGTTATTCTTGTGATCTTTTTATGTAAGCATAAACCGTTGGTGAGGAATTTTGTTAAAAGGGAAATTTAAAGAACCGAAAAAAAAAATGACACTCGCCGGATATTGTCATTTTTTTTTATAAAGAAAGCGCTATCTTGATTCATTTATGGTTCTATGTTTCTCATTATATATACAATCAATACATGAGCCAAGCAAAGGCTTTAGTATCTTCATACAATATAGTCATAATAAACATATTAGTAAGCTTTATTTCTTTAATATTATATCCAATATGAATGCACAAGATGATCAATCTGTCGACAGTGAAAATAACGAATTAGGTATCAACGAAATTGTCATAGAAGGTGAAGAAGATGTATTCAATAATGTCCAGATTGGCTTGGAAGGTGAATATAGAGAGCTCTTGATTTCCTACTGGCAAACCTTGGTGGATGAAATACAAGCACTGAACGAAAATCTACAGATTTTACAGAATCCAGATTTTCTAAACTATTTCAACAATGTCTCCAACAATGTAATGGAGTCAGAAAGCATTAGTGATGATGACAACGAAGAGTCTGTACAAACATCAATCAGATTGCCCATGGCTGGGAAAAACGCAGTTAATTACGAAGTATACCAACAACTTACAAACATATTAAAAAATGAGAAAGAATCTCTTCAGCAAATGAAAAAAGTCGTAGTTAATAAAAAGTCAGAGGAGTACGATCCATTTAGAAACAGCAAACTACCACTCGCAAGGATAAAAAAGCTGATGAAGATGGATGATCAGTTGAAGATGATCAGTGCAGAGGCACCTATACTGTTCAGTAAGATCTGTGAGGTTTTTATACAGGAAGTAACATTGAGAGCATGGACAATTGTGGACACACACAAAAGAAGAACAGTTCAAAAACAGGATATTCTAGATGCTCTGAAGAAGAGTAATATGTATGATTTTCTAATAGATCTTGTTAATGAAGAGCAATAATACATTTGTGTGTTTCTTACTCGGACTTAAGATTATGAAATTTTTTTTTTTTTTTTTTGCTTCTCCGAACAGACAAGTTCATTATGTGTGTGTGTTTATTTTTTTTTTTTTTTAATGTATCGATATATTTGTTATAAAAGTAGTATTTGATGGTGGATATATGTTTTAAAAAAATAAATTAATGGTTAAACTAACCAACATCCAATAAAGTGCCTGTTGATAGATACATCAATATTCTCTCTTATTATATATATTAATTGAGTCTAACTTGCTACTTTTGTTATTATATTTCATAATTATATGTTGTAATCTTTAGAACTCTTTGCTAATCATTTTTTTTTTATATTCTCTTTTTTTTCAGACAAAAGAAACATCTATTTCTTAAATTTAAACAATAATATAAATATTGATACAATCAGATTATATATATAACAAAAAAGGAACAAACATAGTGTCAACTAACATGGACATTAAATATAAACTAGCTATCACCATTGAGCTGAATACAGCAAGAATTAAAGCTGAAGAAGACAAAAACTATGATTTGCTATTCAAGATTTTAGATAAATCCTTTCAGTTGATCAATACAGAATTGATATCTTTGGAGGACCAATTATCTTCCCCTTACTATTCAAAGGAATTACCAGAACTTGAACTAATAGACTTTACTATAAAGCTTTTTAAGAAGCTAATAGTAGACACTAATAATAACTTTCAAGTGACTGAGGATATTAAAAATGAAAAGATTTTCAAGTATCTACCTGTGATCAATGATTTATTGAACTCATCTTTATCCACATCTTTTAATTCTCTTCAACCATTTTTAAAGACTTTACTGACGTGTTTAATTCTGAAGGTTTCAAGCTTCACCAAGTACCTATACCAACTGATTGTTGACCATGACAGCAATGACTTGTTTAATGACAACACCAAAAACTTGAAGAATTTGATCTCCATTTTGGTCAATCACTTTCAAGAGCTTTTAAGATGCGACTCGTATACCAAGATACCCCCACTGTTACAGTTCAGTGATATCAAAATTAAGGAAAAACCGTTATTATGTGATGAATTGAACGTTGATGATGACATTGTTTTGAAAGAAAGTTACTTGGTTTACAAAAACCTGCTCATAACCTTGTTGTTAAAGATATCAATAAACTTATCTGAGGGTGATTTAACGTTGGGTAACCACATCAATTTAGGAACACTGTTATTAACCAAAAGAGAGAGCCCATTTTTAAAGAATACATTGGTTCACTTTGACAAGATTGCGGGGAATATTATCATCTACTTTGTTACTGTTTTGATTAGAGAGCATTTTCTGCTATACAGTGCATTTGATTCCATATTGGAAAACCTATTCCAGGTCATTATCCAAAGACAACAGTTCCACAAACCTATTTACTTAAGATTGTTGGAGTTTCAAATAGACAAGAAATGGCAATTACCTAATACAAGGGTGATTGACTTTAGAGTTGAAAAGAGAAACATGGAAAAAGTCTGGAAGTTGTTCATTAAAAACAGCATTAGAGGAAATTTTGTTAACTCTACAAATGGAGTGTACAATGCGGATCAATGGAAATTTATTAATGAGTTGAAAAGATATTATGATGGGAAGGAGGAACATTTCAAGAGAAACAGAAAGGACTGGAGATTGGATCAACCCTTTTATCCTAATGAAAAAGATTTGTTATTTTTGAAACAAAACAAAAAACACAATGTTTTGTACAAATTGCAAAACAATTTGCTTAAAAGAAAAAACAAAGACTTGAGCATCCATTCAGATAGTAAGAGAGTGAAGAAGAAAAGTGGGTTTTCTCAGCTATACTCTCAATGTGAACCAGAGGATCAATTTGATATGACACAAATTGATTCAAACACATTATTGAAGATATGTTTGAACACATTCACTAATGATTTAACCTTTCAGCCTATTTTGAATAAGTTGATCGATGTATCCAAAAACTACTTAGAAATCAACAACGATGTGGTCAGTAAAGACGACAGAATGTACAATCCATACGAGGAGAAGGAGGACGTTGAAGATTCAGAAGATGAGGAAACCGAAAACGATACTCCTGTCGAAGAGGCCAATACCGTTTACAACTCCATGGGTGCCATAGTGTCTGAAAATGCATTTGAATTAACAGATGAGGGTAAAAAGGAACAACTAAGGGTGTTGATCCAGAATTTGTTTAAAAGTCAAATCAAGCATGATTTGATCATGAAGGAAGCGAGCGATGAACACAACATGACCAAGCTTTTGAACTTGGAAAGTATTGCTACCAAAAAGCCGAGTGCCAATGTGACTTTGATTATTAGATTGTGTTCTCAATTGGATGATGATTTAATTAGAAAGCAACTGCAAGAGTACATCATGCACGACACTTTGGACATGGAAAACTTGATGATAACAGTTAACTACATATTGGAATGGATGAACAATGAGTGGATGGCTGCTAAAAAGACAAAGAGAGGTAACGAAAACAAAGATGAACAATACGAAAAGTACTATTATTGGTTGAACTTGACCCTAGAGGATTTGATCCTAAAAATAGATAACAGTAACAAGAAAGAGTTCATTCAATTGTTTTCAGGACTGCCATTGCTAAATCTTGAAGTGTTTGAAAGAAACTTCACCAAGCTGCTGTTGGATCCATATAAACAACAGCTGGGATGCATGACATTGAAGTATTTGTTAATGTTCAGACCAGCAATAATAGGTGCTGTATTGCTCTTCATGGAAAAACAGGTCAATGAAAACAAGGATTTGGACTTGGAGGTGAAGGTTCAGCTTGAGCAGATGCTGTCCAAGTTCAATGGGAAGAAGTAACTGATAATTATATATGAATAATAACTGTTTGCTTTATATGTCGATTGATTAATGTCTTTCTTTTCACGCGTGCTTAAAATTATGTGCTTCGATCAAAAGGGTTTAAATTATGCTGAAAAAAAAAAAAGAAAAAAATAAAAAAATTTTTTTTCCCCTTACAACTCTCCAAGCGCAATGCTACGGATAATTCCACATTACTATCAGTCTAGGTTGACTATTGGTAGTTTTTGTATTTCATATGTAAATAGAAGAAGTTTATATATAACAAAACTAATAACTAAATATAAATAGAGCCAAGAAACTATTGATACAACGTGTGTATTCATTATCTTTGTTTGTGGAATTACTTATAAGCAATCCATAGTGTTATTTATTTCTTGCTTTTGATTTTATAGTGTTAACCTGTAAAGAGTGTATACAGAAACATATCCATTGTCTGCTGTATTTATTATATTCAAATACCAAATATCATATAACAAATAAAATAATAATAATAATAAAAAACACATAATAACTCAAGAACTATAAATCATGGGGTTCACTATTAAGCAATACTTGAAAAAGAACACTGACAACAAACAACATGTAGACAATGAGAACATCTTGCATTCTCCTAGACAACATCCTGGTGCTGTTTTGTTAGGGAATTCATTGGCATCTGTAGATATGGGGATGATTGATTCATTCTCTAACAATCTTAACTTATCCGCTGTTGGGAGCAATGTCTCCAACATGAACATGTATGACAACAATGTCTTTTTCAACAAGAGTTACCAAAACGAGGATAAAATATCTGTCACGCATGATGAAATGCATCAGAACCAACATAGGGGATCATTGGTGGTCAATTTCAACAAGGACTTGAGCAGCTTCATTCAATGGATAAACAGCCTGAACCCAGCCGAACAGAACAATGTAATCGACAACCTGTTGCCTAGCTTGAGCGAGGATGTTTTGCAGTACACAAAAATCAAGCTGGACTCACTGACAAAGACTGGCTACCTGAGCCCAACAAACATCGGATCACCTATTTTTAACAGTATCAACCGGTTTGATATGAACGATGATGTTATGTCCCTGAACAATGACTATGCCATAGCAGCAACGATGTCTGCGCCCCAAATGTCAAACATGTTGCCAAAGGGGAACATGATCCAAGCTGTGCACTCCAATCCACACAACATGGTCACTCAAAGCCCTTACGACAACATGCAGATGAACTCATTGGACTACTTGATGGGCCAACCGTCTGATGAGGACACCATCAGCAGAGTCAACTCGAATAAAATGAATTTAACCCCAGCAGCTTCCAAGCCAAGCACAGCATACGATTACATGCAGGGAAGCAGCAAAATGAACATGGAACCGAGAAGTGTCAGTCCACGATCAGGAAACTTCAACCTGGACAGCAACATGATTCTGAACAACAGAAACAATGCAGTGGCATCCCCAAAGCGAGCAAAGTCCCCACAACCAGCCGGAAACTCACACAATGTCATGACTCCGGAGATCCTCTGCCAAAGAGAGCTTCTGGAGGACATCCCTGCTTGGTTGAAGAAACTCAGATTGCACAAGTATAGAAGCAACCTTGAGAAATACACGTGGAGGGAAATGATAGAGTTTGACGATGGCAAATTGGAACAGCTTGGTGTTTCAGCACTAGGTGCTAGGAACAAACTGTTGAAGGCCTTCAATATAGTGAAAGAATACGGTGTTAAATAGAATACTTTGCGCAAAAATGATAGATTCATTTTGAAAAATAAAAAAGAAAAGGCAAACTTTGAAAAATGCTTATGTATTGTATATAATCTGTAATTTTTTTTCTTCTTTAAATTTATTTATTGACAACTTTTTTCCAGTATTCATGGTTATTCCTTAAATTTATGTACAACTCTTGAAAGATAGCATGCTCAGCAGAGAACTTCTTGTCTAGACTGCCAAAGAAAGTGGATGCAAAGTTCTCTATAAAGAAAATCTGTGTGTTAGGAGTGTTTGGTTCCAATTTGATACACTTTTTCACTGTAAGTTCACCAATATCGACATGGTCATCCACAGTTGTGATTTTGCTGTTCTCATCGAGCAGTTCATAGGATTTAAATTCCTTTGATATTCTATAGGCCCACTGGCTGGAGATCAACAATGGTCTGGTGACATTGGATATATCTGCAGCCTTAATGATGATTTGCAAAAGATTCAAGTGAGTCAGGTCGCCCTCTAAGATTTTCAAAAAGCTTGTGTGGCTTTGCATGTCCGTGGCCAATATAAGGTCTTTGGAAATTTCCAAGTTAAGACTGTTCAATTTTAAATGGTTGAATCTCAATCTGTGATTCAAGTTATTGATTAGGTTGACGTTCAAAATGTTTATGAACAAATGATAAAGCATTTTGAAGTGGATGTTCTCAAGAATACTTGTGTCGCCTATGAGCTTGTGAATTGCTTCGTTGTTTTGAAGCATGGCATTGTTGTTACCATTGTGACATGAATCATGGAATAATGTGGAAATCATTAATGTGAACTTGTCTACTTCATTCAAGTCGAAAGTCTTTATTAGTACCGATGTGGCCTGGAGAACATCAACAGCATGGAAAAAGTTGTGGAAGGCATTGTCTCTGTGGTAGTTAAGTTCACATAGGATAACAACAATGTCCAAATTTTGATTGAGCAGAATGCTTTTACAGTTTTGCTTTATAATATTCAACGAAATTTGAAGAAGCTGTAATCTTGTAAATGTGTTACAATTGAATGTCCAGTTGCTGTAAGTCAATTCAGATACAAAATAAGTCTTGTCTTCAATTTCCCTTATATTCTTATTTGAAACAATAGCATGTGGGATTCTTAAATTTAACAAATCATGGAATGTAATACTTGATAATATTTTAGTAACCTTAGAGTTGTTGGTTGTGAACTTGTCAATGTTGGTTAAATGATTGAACAATGTGTAATATGTGTTTGAGCAACTTTTGTCAAATGTTCTATTAATAAGTTTATCTTTATATTTCAAGTTGTAGTCCAAATTGTTAATATCATCGAGTAGCCTTATGTTGAGAACATTGAAGACATACTTTAATAAATATTCTATGTCTTGGATTATATCGTGATAATCATTTATAATAACAATGCCATCATTTGGATTGTAATCAAGGACATGCTGTCTTAGTTGAAGAATAATGATGATTAAATCTTTTAAGTTTTTGTATTGTATTGGCTGAACTTGAGAGTTGTTATGATCGAATTGTTTGTTGTGAAGAGCAAAGATCATATCCGGTGATTGTGTTTATTGTAAAGACTAACAAAGGGGGGTATTATGTGATATGAATTAATTTATATGTTAAGAATTATAAATAGAGTTGTTATAAAGGTAATGTTTTGGCACTATCTTTGGTATTACTACTAATTTTAATGCTTTTTGGTAGAGTGTTTGTTGTTTTGTGTATTCTGACTTTTACTCATTTCATAGACAAAGCTAAAAAGCGTTAAAAAATCCAAAAAAAAAAAATAACAAAGGTGGTTTGGGATATGTGGTTTTTTGCTTTTTTAGCGCCTTTTTTTTTTTGGTATATTTTCCACCTCAATTAGGAAACGTCACGTGTGCAGTTCCAGGCGAACACCACATTTTTTTTTAACTCCGAAGAAAGTGGAAAAAAGAAAAAACAAGGTACATTCCCATTGGCTTTGACAGTGGAAAAAAAAAAACAAAAATATTCATATAAGAGCAAAACGATAGTATACCAAAACCATATATTATCATCATTCCCATCATGTTCAAAATCAATAAGGTTCTTCTGAACACTCCATACTCAAAGCAAATACATTCCTTAATCTCAAACAGCAGTCTTAAACCCAGCAAGTGCGTAGTCAAGGACATCAGTGGAGGCTGTGGTTCAATGTTCGAAATCCACATAAACTCAGCAGAATTCAACAACATCAACAAGGTCAAACAGCACAAGCTAGTCAATGAACTATTAAAGGAAGAAATCCCCAAGTGGCACGGTTTGGTACTGCATACAAACAAAGACTGAATTAATTATTCATATATATTTATTTAAATAGAACTTTCAAACTCTTCATCTTCAAGAACAATGTCCTTGGTGGAAATAACAACATCTCCGTTGTATTCACTCTTCTCCAAAGAATCAACATATGGATCAATGTCAAAGACGTTTCCATCACCAACAAGCTTGATGACCTCGCTTCTGTAGGCATTCCATTCGTTCAACAAGTCCTCTTTTTCTTGTTGCAGTCTGGCGTAGTTCAAATCGTCTATTCTAGAGTCCAAGTCCTTGAACTTCTTGGCGTATTCGTTCAAGTTCTTCTTGATCTTCTTCAGCTCCTGGGTGGTCAACGTGGACTCTGGTCTAGGTCTCCAGGCAAACCACTTGAAGCCCATTTGCTCCTCTCTTCTGATTGGCAACCCGTTCAATCCAAACACAGCGTACCCGTGTCCAGTGGAGTACTTGGCTACGGAACAGAACGCAGTGAAGAATCTACCTGTGGTGTCCCAGCATACATCGGTGAAGGAGAAGTTTGTGTAGCTCTTCAACTCTCTCAATCTCAAGTTGTTCCCGTTGTTGAAAACAGTTCCCTTTCTGTCAACTTGAGTACCAGATAGGTTGACGTCCTCAGCAGCTTTCATTCTTGATCTCTTGTCTTTGGTCAACACCAACTTTTCAGCCTTTTCAATGTTTAGCAACTTTGTGATGATGTTGCTTTGGCCAGGGTAGTCCAAGTCGTAGAAAATCAACTCAGAGTTCTTTTGCTTCTTGTCAATGCAACATGTGTTCACAGTTAAAATTCTACCCAATGGGGACCAAGAAAGCTTGTTGACATGGGTTCTACCTGTTTGGTAGGCTAGAGCCCAGGACTTACCTCCATTGTTCATGGTGTTGAAGAATTGCACAACCTTAGGTGGAAGGGTGTCATCCAGGGAGTACTTGTTTTCATCAATGGCAGCAGTGACAAATCTATCGGCATTAGGTTCCCAGCTGATGGTCAACACTCTTTCCTTCAATTCAAGCTTGGTGACTGGGAAGTTGGCCTCAGTGAAGTTGATGACCTCAATGTTAGAACACAGCTTGGTCTTGGCCTTGTTGGCAAACTTGTCAATCTTGATGGCCAAGTAATCAGCGTTGTTTTGCCAGTAGAAGGACATGTTGATGGCTTGCATCATGTTGACTGATCTCAATATGTTTTTCTTTGGGTACTCCATCATGGTGACCTTACAGTTTTGGTTTTGGATGTCTGGGGTCCAGTAGATCAACAAGTCAGTGTCAATGTCTCTGTTCTTGTTCAAAACAATCTTCTTAGGAGAGAACTCAAAGTCTTGCAAGTTAGGAATCTTAATCAAATCATTCAACTTAAAGTTTTCCTTGGAATTGTAAACGGCGACAGCATCTGGACCCGCTCTGCAACAGTAGGTGTCATCAGTGGACCACTTGACAAATGGCCAGGTCAATGGCTTTTGAACCTCATTGGTCAAGGCTGGTAGCGGGAAGGTCTTCAACAAGGCACCTGTTTGTAGATCCCAAATGGCAACACTGTGTCCATAGTTGGTGTTGTCAAACATCCCGTAGGTTTCATTGATTGGGGTGTTAGAGAAGGTGACCAAAAACTTGTTTGTGTTGGAAATGTCATATTTGATGACGTTCTTGTGGTGGAAGTCATTGATCAGTTCCATCTTGGCACCACCCCATGACTTGGCGTGATCCTTGTGTAAAGAAATCAAGAATGAACCATTGGAGGTGAATCTTGGTGGAGCAGCCTCAACCCATTGGTTGTTATCGCAAATCAACTTTGGAACATCTGATCTTTGGTTCCAAACCAATTGGGATTCATCATCAATGGACATCAAAAACTGTTCTCTTCCATCCAAAAGCCACTTGTCCAGAATATCAGTAGAAATTGGCTTCTTGACTATTGGTTCAACAAATTTGGAGTTGAATTCCTCAGAGCCAAACTCTTCAAGATCATTCAATGAATTGACTTTGAACTGGTGTGAGTTGTCCAAGTTCTTACCATTCAACAGCTTGATGGCCTTCTTGGCCATGACAGTTTCCTTGTATTGAACAAAGGCAAACCCCTTGGTGGTGGTTTCATTGGTTGGAATGTTCAAGGATACAATTTCACCACAGGAGGAAAAGATCTTGTTGACAACTTTGGTCAAGGCATTCAGCTTGGCAACTGGGGCTACTGGTAATCCATTAATGATGATGAATGAGTCCATGTCATTGAAAAAGTCAAATGAATCATCAACAGGCTTGTATTGGTATTTCTTTGATAATTCTTCATCAATTGAAGAGGTGTCAATGACTATATTGTCCAAGGAGATGCCCTTGTAATCAGAAAAGTCGTAATTGTCAAAATCAATATCAGTCATTTTGGTGAAATTGATTGTTATATACTGGTGATGTAGTTATCTGCTTTTTTTGTATTATATAAACTAAGATAATTTAATGAAAATATAATCTATAATAAAAATATGAAAAAAAAATTTTTTTTATTCTTTCAAAACACTGTATGGGAAAGTTGAAAAAAAAAATATTGGCTACACCGAAATGGTGAGAAATGGAAAAAAGAAACGTTGTTTTTTTGATATTATTTTTTTTTACCTTATAGAGCAGTTTCCTCTTTGGGATAAATGCACGTGCTTAGTTGCCATTGTTTCACAACTCAAGGACATCATATGCCTATATCCGATAAAATTTGATAAAATGAAATATTCTCTAACCAGCTGAAATTCAAGTACTTTACAAATGATTGAAATTTGTAATGTATCCATGTATCTAAGTGAAAGAAGTTTATTTGACTGTCGTTCCACCAACGTAGTATAAATATAAGCAATTGAAAGCTACATTACAGAAGTGCAAACAGCATTGCTATTATAATGTTTAACGGAAACGATTTATCACCAAGTATGCTTCATACCTTGTTGGACAAGATTGATGATATCCAAGCCTGAATGTCCAAAATAGATAAGGTTTACACTACCGTTGAAAAATTGGTCGACTCCACCAACGTCATAGAGGAACCCTTTGTCGTCACTTTTAATCACAAGCCAATCGCAGCACGTAATTCCATTGACATCTTTAGTAATCAATTCACGGAGATGAAAGCAGCTGGCCATTCAGACTCCTTTATAATTAACCCAAATGAGGTAATCTTTACTAAACACAATATCAACAAGGTTGTCATGAAAATGTACCAAGGCTAAAGTTAAGAACGAAATGAACTGTTTTTATTTGGTTCCAATTGTCTTTAGTGTAGCCTTTCTTAATGCCGCAGGAGGATTTGACTACTCTGATTCCAAGAATGGTAATACTTTGAAAACTTTTGCAATTGAATCTAAGATTTATTTGAATGTTCATGAACTTTTTGAGTTTATCGACAAATCGAAGTCTATCGTTTTCAACTTCTTAATGGTTGACCTATGCTGTAAGACACACTTTTAACCTGATGTTTGTCAAGACTTAAATTGGATTATGTCAAGTGTTGATGATAACGAAACTATCCCAGTAAATCCATGTTTTAAGTTCATTTGCTTATCTAAGAACAGCAGAGACATTTTAACCTTGAATTCTATTATTGATGGTACCTCTGAAGCCATCCATGAGAGATATGAAAGAAACAACTTTTAAAAAAAAAAAGTGGATTCAATAAAGAAGATGAATATTGGATTGAAAAACCTATTCTTGACAACTTGTACAAATTAGCTGGTGACTTATCTAACTCTCGCAAAAAAATGGCTATTGTGAATGAAATTAAGCAAGAATTGTACTGTGAGAACCGTATGATGATAGATGCAGATATCTCCGTGTGGATGTCTCAACTAAGGTATGCTGTTTATGATGAGAATATAAGGCCTAAGATGAATGAGCTTTGGATCAAATTTAACGAACAAAATTAATTAGAACCCTATTCAAGACTTTAAACCTTGGATAAAGAGCTTCCTTGGTCAATAAACTGATTTGTCGAAGCCTCTCAAGAAGGTCCAAATCTACAAGCTAATGCAAGCTTCCTTCCAGCAAACTAATGATATGCAATGGCTTTTTAGGCCAAATTTTGAAGCTTCAAAGGACCGGTCATTGAATGCTGCTGCTAATAACTTCAAAAAGGGGAAAAAAGAAAAGAAATAAAACAAACAAAAAAAAGCTTTGTCTAGGCAAGTAAAAGACTAAATTGTTTATATAAAGAAAATTGGGAAAGAGTAAATCCATTTATGAGCCAATTGCACAACCTGTAAATTCGATTTCTCATGAAAACATGTAGTATCACCAAAGTTCTCATTTGCTCCCCAATTGTGTAAGCAACTATTAAGATCTTTACACCAAATGTTTTACAGCATGTAAGTTGAAAGACTCTTATAGGCCTGGAGTAAAAGAATATTCTGAGTGTGAATATAATGAACAGAAACATCCGACAATAGCACTATCCAATCAAATGCATAGTCAATGAAGAAACACTAGTTTTATATAATGTTGCCATTAGCCAAATGATTCAGTGTAAGCTTTGTTGAATTTCACTAACCCCGAGTATATGTTCTTTCCGAATAATGCATTTAAAAGAAATACCGCTCATTCCCGTGAAGTGGGGGGGGAAAAAGAAAAAAAAGGAGAGAAATGAACTGATTTCCCAAATTCTTATTTCCTATCCTTTTTTTTCATAATGTCGTTTGTTCCATACAATTGAGGGTTATCTCTAAAATTATCATAGTTCATCACCCCCTTCAGTTTCAAAAAAAAAATATATATATAAAATTAAACAACCACACCATTCTCAATAAATAGAATTCAAGAATCATTAAATGCCTGACATCATGTCTGGTGATGGTATCAAGAAAAAACGTATAAAGGTTTCGTTTACTTGCAAAGAGTGTAGAATCAGAAGAACGAAGTGTGATAAAAAATCCCCTTGCCTAGCCTGCAAAGACAGAAACTCTTCCTGTGAGTACGATGCAGAAAGACAAATCAAGCCCAGAAGACCAAACAAGGACTCTCTTATTTTAAGATTGTCAAGCCAGGTTGATTACTACAAGAAAATTTGTAAACAGTTTGTTCCCAACTCAGAGTTCAGAGACTTCAACACCGAGCTTATTAATATTGATTATGCTCTGGGTAGCAGAACTCTGAAGAAACACAACACAATCATAACGACTCATAAAAACAACACAAATGATGTATTAATCCAGTACAAAGTTAACACTGGTTCAGATAATTTGTTGTCCTTGAAATATTGTTTGAGGAATGATACAGGATTTAATCAAGTGTTTTTGAATAGCAAAAATGATAATAAGCATACAAGCACAAGCATTGATGATGTCTCCATTAGTGTTCATTATAAAAAAATTTCAAGTTATCAAAAGGCTCAGTTTGAAAAGTTTAACCAGTATATTCACGGCAATCATCAGGTTAATGACCTATCACAAAATGAATTAGTTGACAAGACATTCAAGTTTTTCCATTATGATTACCATCATGAGGAATTGGATATTGTTGAAGATGAAGTTGTTGGTGAACCTTCCAAATTATTGAACAACTTGATGGAGGACATACAAACTATACTCCCCTCTTACACTGACCTAAACTACTTAATAAACGTATACATTAACAACTTCCATTCAGAGGCCCCCTTGGTTACCTTTGATGGCATTAAAAAGTTCATTAAAGATAACATTGTTAGGGGTGACAATGATGAATGTGTCATTAAACCATTGAGAACGAACATTAGAGACAGCTTATGTCACTATGCCGTCATATTCATCATTTTTGGTATTTCTAATGCATCCCTTAAGTTGAAGACTTTTTTCACAAATGATGAAGCCTTTTCTTTCAGCAATGACATTGACCCAAACAAACTGGCCATCATGGCCATGCAGCTCATCAAGTGTTCAAAGGTGTACTTGGAACCCAATATAACGAAGCTCACAGGATTTCTGTACGTTTGGTTGAATTTTTGTTATTTGCCAAACACGAACACATATGCGAACATCAACGATGGGTCACCCACCAGAGTGTTAACAAACATTCTATTGGTGTTGTGTGATAACATCAACCTGTATGTCTTGAACCATGATAATCCAAACATAGGACTAACAGATGATGACACGCAATCATTTAGGAACTACTTTATCTTAAGACTTTCATTGATCACATCCATAGACGACATATACAATCATAAGTGTGTTTCATTCAGATTTGATGAAACCCAAAGACAGAGATTGTTGCAATACTGCTACAAAAACAATCCATTGACAAACAACTCCCCTATTTCACAGAATGTGTCCAACATATACAACTTGTACTTGGTGAAGCTAATAATGATGTATCACATCCAGGACTGTTACTCATTGATCACCAAGTTGAGTGGGACCATCAACCTCACACACTTTGAAAACAGGTTGAATTTCATGCTTGAGTACTACAACAGAGAGTTAAGCTTGAACTACATGAAAACACCGAACACAAGAAGTATAATTTTTGAGACCTACACACCAAACATCAAGATAGACCAGCATGTAGCCATCAACAAGATTTTGTTCGAAATCAAGTTAATAGAGAGTATATCTGAGCTTGAAATGTACTCGTTTTTGATCATGGTTTTGGAAACCACCCATATTGAGAAGTACTGGGAATACTTCTTCAAATTGGTCAACAAGATTGTTGATACCTTAATACTGTTGAATGATTTTGTTGTTGGGAACTATCAAAAGTATTTAGGTGATTTGAAGTCCATATTCATGAGCAAAAACTGTGAGAGGTTGTTTGAACAGTTGTTGTTTTCCACATTACAAGTGCTGAGTAGAATGATACTGAACAGTGGTGGGTTAGAAGGTGTTATTGGTATCATGTTCAAGGTATTGATGAAGACATTGGCGCTGTACACTAAGAAGTACAGGTTCATTAATTACCGATCATTTCAATACTGTTTGTTTGTTGAGGATATACTGATTAAGTACACAGGTGGTAAGTATAACTTAAATCAACACAAGGGCAAGGAGACAATGGATGTGAACAAGCTGCATGATATAGTGGCACAAAGGAAACTTCTGGATGTAATAAGCGGTGATGAGTTTAAGTTGGATGTGGATTACATGAGCAGGGTTAGTTTCAGTGTGAACATATGTGACATGTTTGCCAAGGAGTTCATGAGTGGGTAGCTTTACATATAAATAATTGATGTAATATTTTTCTTAAACATTAAGAATTAGCCGACATGTGTTATTTTTTATTTTTTTTTTTTGTTTATTTTGCCAAAAGTGTGGTAAAATTATTCCAGTGGGTTGCCTGTTTAGAAAAAAAAGACTTTGACGGGGGGAAAAACCCTGATTACGCATTGAAAAAGGAAAGAGGGGTGTACTGAAAAAAAAATCAGTGATTTGCCAACAATTTGTTCATTATTATTATTTTGCATTATACTTTTTGTTTAAAATACATATGTTTTTTTTTTTTGTGGTTTTTGTGGTACTCATAATTAACAAATCAAAATCACATCATTTTTGGTTTCAGCTATATGTTGAAGGTGTAAGTACCTAAAGTACCATATACCGTTAATATATATATATTATGGTTGACCACACTTCAAACAATCAACCTCCCAAAAGAAAAAGAGCAAAAATATCATTTTCATGTATTGTTTGTAGAGAAAAGCGAACAAAGTGTGATAAGAACACTATTTGTAGCGCTTGTAAAAAGAGAGGATCAACATGTCAGTATGATACCCTAACACAGCAAAAGCCGAAAAGACCCAACAAAGACGCTCTTATTCTTAGACTGTCAAAGCAACTTGAATTCTACAAAGATTTGGCTTGTAAATACACTCCAAAGGATAAACTTTCTCTCTTTAGTGAAGAGACACATGCCATTGATTATGCACTGGGCTCAAGAACTTTAAAAAAGGCCAACAGTGTTCATGAAGACAATACCCCTATTCATTCATCCACAAATGACGATGATCATTACATTTTAAAACTGAAAAGAAACAATGACAACTTCCTCTACGGAATATTCACTGACATGTACATCTTCAAATCAGATGACTACATCAATACTTTATTTTTCAAAAAAAAAAATACCAATTCTTTGAACACAAAAAAGGATGATATATTCATCATAACTAATTTATTAAGTAACCAAACATTTAAATCCGAGTTTCAAAAATCACAATCCTTGAAGTTCACACAAGCTCTTAATTTTGAAAACTCCATTAGGGAAAAAAAGCAATTTTATAATCCTTTCACTGGATTCTTCAATACTTTTCACTTTGATGATGTTAGGGAAAACACCATTGAAAATGTCATTGAAAACGAACCCTCAGATTTATTAAGAAACATTATTGATTTAATCAATGCCATTCTACCATCAAGACAATTCATACTACACCTCAAAAAGGAATATTTTGAAAAGCTATATCCTGAGTTCCCATTTTTGGATGTTGAATTTTTTGACTACACTCTTTTGAATGTCTTAAACTTTGATAATGAAAGAGTCTTTTTGAATTTAGATAAGGATGATGTTCACAACCAAATTTGCACTATTGGATTATTATTGTCTATCTTATATCTGGCATATTTCAATGAAAACAACAATGTTGATTTTGATAACAACATTATGGATCAATACTTAGAAATTGCTATGAAGCTACTTCTTTCTACAGATGTTTTATGCAACCCCACTGAACACAAATTTTCTCTTTTATGCCAAATGTGGGTATGTTTGACCATCACACCACAATCTAATTTTTCTGAGGACATCACCAAAAGAACTCCAACAGGCTCTTTAGTTGGTGTTATTACTTCAGTGGCATTTGATTTAAAAATTGGACTGGATTCTGATTTGGATGAAAGAGCTCATAGAGTGCCCACAAGCTTGAGAATATTTAGAAAAAAATTAACTTCAGCTTACACATTTATCACATTAAGTGAGGATATTCTAAAAAATGGTGTTAAGGAAAATATCAAGTTTCCAAATTTTACCCTTAATGATGAAACAAAAGAGTTAGGCTCCAATAATGAATTAGAGAATGAATTCTTTAGATTTGCGGCTTCAAGAAATCATCTGTATAAGTTAATCTATGATGTGATGACCATGTTCTCTAAAACTCGCTCTAATTATAATAGCAATGAGTATGTTGAAAAAGTTGATGTATCTTTATTAAATTATAAAATAATACAACTCTTTGAATTTGTTGATGAGGCATTTCCCTTTAACAGCATGCCAAAGGTTTCAAGTGACAATGAAAAGCTATATTTTCCAAGCAGTTTAGAACTTTATTCAATCAATAAAACTTTGGTTAAGAACATGTACACAATTAATTGTTGGATTACTTCAAGAGCTATTATTTTAAAAGTCCATCATGTTGTGATGGTATCATGTGAGCACTTGGCGTTTGAGGGGTTCAACAACACTGCAAACAAATATTTCATGTACTACATTATTGAATCATTAAAACACTCCATGGATTTGTTGGTTATTATTAGAAAAATTCATAACAAGGAATTCAATGATTACCTGGCTGGTGTTCAATCCTTGTTTTTGGAACATATTACGTTGTACTCTTATTCAAAGGCATTCCTTGTTTTATTACAGTTTGTAGGGAAATGTTTTGTGTTCAAGATATATTTACAAAGAATGGTTTTGAACGAGGGAGATGACTCAACAAAGCTCAAGGTTGAAATGCATCTTATTAGAGAGATGAGAGAAGTCAGCTCGAGTGTTTTATTTGAAGCTCTCCATGAATATTCAAATTTGTACAGATTTAAAAGATACAAATGCTTCAAGTTGTGTTTGTTTTTTGACTTTTTCAGACAAATATATAAGGATGATACCTTATATAACACCATGTTTGAAACCAATGATCGATATGATCCAAATGCTCCGTTGAGTGATGAAGTATGTAACAGCTACTTAATGAGGGATTTCTTGAAGTTTTATGATTACTTGGATCACATGAAAACTATGACAGAATTCTTAAGAACAAGCAAAATTCAAGAATATTTGAAAACAAAGACTCCTAAGGGAAGGAAACCAAACCGAGACCATGACTATACTTCAACAAAACAAATGAAAAAAAACATACATCATTTTCAAACATCACGGAACATGGAACATCGACCTAGCAGCTCAATGAACAGCAATGTTAGGCTTGTGCCCACTGTACCTCCAAATGGATATCCAGTAAACTTTGATCCCAATTTTTTACAATTGTATAACAACCAGCTCAACTTAGGTTCTTCACGAAGCATGTACATGAACACATACAATCCAAATATAGTCAATCCGCAAATGATGTCGACAATGCCAAACTCATATGGGAATAATACAACAACAAACTCAACCACATTGCTTAGAGAAGATAACATCTCCAATGGAACCAACACAAGTGGCACACGTGAATCCAATGCAAGTGGAGAAAATGAAACAGCTGATGATGATTTCACTTTTGAAAACTATCTGCGGCAACTGGATCTACAAAAGTTTGATGTGTTTGATTCTGCATTTTTATTTTGAAGAAAATAAAAACCTCAACTTCATTTTTTTTTTTTTTTGGCTAACTATTTATATACACTTTTTATTTGCTCTTGAATGTACTTTCGTTAATTTAGATTTTTTTTGGCGAGCAGCTTGTAAACCCCAATAGATAGCACAGATAGGACACTCAAGGCACCGATGGTGCTACCAAGGTTGTTTCTAAATTCATCGTTGATGCTATACTTTCTGAGGTCTGAATCAAAGCCCGGAGTTGCCTTCAAGGGCTGGAGGGAAACATTAACGATTTTTTCAAACAGCTGGGTCATTGACGGCCAGTATGCAGAGATTCTCAGGGGACTGTCGATGTTCAAGGACTCGCAGAAGTCCTTTGGCTGTGTGTTGCATCTTTGGTCCTGTGTGTCCAGGTCGGCCTTCAGGGCCACAACGATGCATGGGATCTTCAGGAGGTGCTTGAACCGTTGGATGACAGCGAGGATGTATGAGAATGACTCCGGGTCCGACGAGTCATACGCAAGACACACAACATCACACTGTTCCCACTTGCGGCTATTCGAAAGAACCTCTTCCTCAGTCTGCCCAAACTCCTGCAGGATCAAGTAATACTGTTTCCCGTCATCCAGCTCGAGTGAGTTTGTCACTATATTTGGACGGATCGTGGGGCTGTAGTATGCATGTATGCTTGAAGTGTCTGAATCGTCCTTGTTAGCAAAGCTTCGGAGTAAAGTAGACTTCCCACACTTCGCCTTGCCTATCACAAAGCAGTTGAACACCTTCCGGTCACTGACATTGGCTCTGTACAAAAGCCCGTTTCTCTTCTTATACTTCTTGGGCTTCGTTATCTTCAGACAGTCCCGGGGATTGTCCTGGTACCCAAAGTAAACGAGGTATTTGGTGGTAGTTTTGTAATCCAGAAAAGTTGTCATGGCCCACTGTGCAAGCCATCCAGAGAGATTGACATTTCCATATCTGTCTGTTGTGCAGCTGTTGGGGAAGTTTGTTGATATCCACAAGTCAGGGATTGATCCATTGGGGCATATGTCAAAGGCCCTGTTGAGTTCCGTGTTGTTCAGCCCACCATCGTTGTCTATCTCGTACTTTCCAAACACCTCGATCAAAAACCTGTACCCCGTGAAGCTCAGCTCAATGAAGCTTCCATCATCAATGAATGAATCCAAGGGTGGATACAGCAAGTCATCTGAAATCTGCAGAATGTCGTTGTACTTGAAGCCTCTCAAGAGACCCCACACAGTCTCAAACTTGCCCCTTTCAATGTAGATTTTGATTAAAGTGTAGAAGTCATACAAGTCTATGCCACTTTTGTTTGTATTCACAGCAAGGTCGAGAGTATGTTCTCTTTCCGTTCTTGTTGATTCCTCCTGCTTGTACATTTTGATTTCAATACACAAACGCTCAAACTCCAACTCGTCAAATGATGGCATGTTCTTGGACACAGGAAAGCACCTTTCTTGAAGTTTCTTCATTTCGTAATAGTCCAGAACACCGTCCATGTCATCATCCGCAAGTGTGAAGATCCTCTTCATTGCAATCTGGCAGCTTTTTTTCAGTTCATTTGTCCTGTAGTCATAAAGCGGCGGCAGGGCATACACGACGGATCTGATACAGTGGTACACGGCCGCACATGCCAGGTTGAGATTGCCATTGTGGTCCTTGATCAGTGATCCGTGGAGTGTGGATGAGATTTCCTTGAACTCTGTGGTGAGCATCATCAATTCCATTTCGCAGCTTTCTCTATCCTCATGACCACTTTCATTGCCAATCACATCCAAAAACTCATTCTTAAGAACGATAAGCGGCCTGTCCATGCCCATCTTACGAAGCTCAGGCAGCCAATGCTCGTAAACCCGGTTGTAGCTCTGAAGATCGTTGTAAATCAGCAGAATGGAGTCAATCTCCTTCAACAAGGAAACAGTCATCATGTTCTTTGAACAGTCGACAAGAGTTGTTGTTGGACAGTTCACATCATCAGGGAAATCCTCCGTGTTGATGATTATGTTTGGGTATCGCTTGGGCACACTAGCAGACGGATTGTTGTTGGAAAGTAGATGGAGTAGTGTGGTTTTCCCAACACCTTCATCTCCAATAACAGCCACCTTCAGATTATTTCTCCTAACCATTGTGTAGTTATCAATGGTTTATTATGAAGATTTTATATTTTTTAAATAAAATAAAAAGGCGATAGCTGAAACCAAAGTAATGTAACCTTTTTTTTTTTTTGTTTTTTTTCTTCTTCTCGGACATAATTAGGACTAAAAAAAAAAAAAATTTCAAATCAACGTTAAATTATTATATACATGAGTAAAATGGTCGCTAAATCATAACCACATTTTCATTAAACTATTCCTTACTTCTTTTCTTCACCCTTGAACAAGACTTCGAACAGTTGCAAGGACTTGGTTTCTAACTCCTTCAACTTGGATTCCAAGACTTCAGCATCAGTGGCAGCAACTTCATCAGACAAGGACTTGGCAATCAATTCTCTGGTTTCAGTGATCAATTGTTCAAATTCCTTCAAGGAATCGGCATTCAACTTTTCTCTGTGTTCAGCAATGGAGGATTCGTACTTGGTGATATCGGTTTCGGCCTTGTTGGCAGTTTCAATGACCTTCTTTCTTTGGGCATCGGATTCCTTGAACTTTTCGGCATCATTGATCATTTGTTCAATTTCAGCATCAGTCAAACCAGATGAGCCAGCAACGGTGATGGAGGCGTCCTTGTTGGAGGTTTGGTCCTTGGCAGAAACATTGATGATACCATCAGCATCAATGTCAAAGGTGACTTCGATCTTTGGAACACCCTTGGCAGCTGGTGGGATACCGTTCAAGGTGAAGTTACCAATCAACTTGTTGTCCTTGACTAATTCTCTTTCACCTTGGAAGACTCTGATGTCAACTGAGGTTTGGCCGTTGGCAGCGGTGGAGAAGACTTGGGACTTGTTGCATGGCAAGGTTGTGTTTCTTGGAATCAATCTTGTGAAGACACCACCCATGGTTTCAATACCTAGAGACAATGGAGTGACATCCAATAATAAAACATCAGTGACTTCACCGGCCAAAACACCACCTTGGATGGCAGCACCCATGGCAACGGCTTCATCAGGGTTGACAGCTTTACTTGGTTCCTTACCGAAGATTTGCTTGACAGTTTCAACAACTTTAGGCATTCTGGACATACCACCAACAAGAATGACTTCCTTGATTTCAGAGGTGGAAACACCAGCATCCTTGATGGCCTTCTTACATGGTTCGATGGTCTTTTTGATTAGATCAGCAACTAGCTTTTCAAAGTCTGATCTGGTGTACTTGATGTTCAAGTGCTTTGGACCGGTGGCGTCAGCAGCAATGAATGGTAAGTTGACTTCAGTGGACAAGGTGGAGGACAATTCAATCTTGGCCTTTTCAGCAGCCTCTCTGATTCTTTGGACGGCCATCTTTTCCTTGGATAAGTCAAAGCCACCGTTTTCGGCCTTGAACTTGTCGAAGATGGATCTCATCAGGGCAATGTCAAAGTCCTCACCACCCAAGTGGGTGTCACCGTTGGTGGATTTGACTTCAAAGACACCGTTGGCGATTTCCAAAATGGAGATATCAAAGGTACCACCACCCAAGTCAAAGACAGCAACAACACCGGACTCATCGGTCTTTTCCAAACCGTAGGCCAAGGCAGCAGCAGTAGGTTCGTTGACAACTCTTAGAACATTTAAGCCAACAATTTGACCAGCGTTCTTGGTGGCTTGTCTTTGGGAGTCGTTGAAGTAGGCAGGAACGGTGACAACGGCGTCCTTAACCTTTGTGGATAGATAGGCCTCGGCGGTTTCCTTCATCTTGTTCAAGATAAACCCACCAACTTGGGCTGGGGAGTATTTTTCACCATTGGCCTCAACCCAGGCATCACCGTTGGTGTGCTTGACAATCTTGTAAGGGACTTCCTTGATGTCTCTTTGGACTTCTTGGTCCTCGAATCTTCTACCAATCAATCTCTTGGTGGCAAAAAGGGTGTTTTGGGGGTTGACAACGGCTTGTCTCTTGGCAGGAATACCAACTAATCTTTCACCATCTTTGGAGAAGGCAACAACAGAAGGGGTGGTTCTTGCACCTTCGGCATTTTCAATGATCTTGGCAACTTTACCTTCCATGACGGCAACGGCGGAGTTGGTGGTACCCAAATCGATACCGATGACTTGGCCGGAAGGCTTTGTGGATTGTAATCTTTTGATAACTTGTTTGGAGGTAGATTTGTACATGACTAATGTTTTTTTTTTTTTTTTTTTTTTGGGTAATATATACTACAAATATTTATTTAAAGAGAGGGTGTAAATCTTAAAATAAAAGTCTATTATATAATATTTGGTTATTGAAGATATATATGATTGATGTATATTATAATATATTATATTAATGTCTTTTTATTTCTTCATTCCGTTACAGTGTTTAGAATATGTTGAAATGTTCAAAAAATATTTTTTAAGAAAAAAGGAGCATAATGGAAGATTCTGGAAAGAAAAAATTTTTTTTTCTTACTTCGTTCAAGAGTGTGTTTTTTTGGTTTAGCTTTTTTTTTCTTTTTCCCTATTTTGGGTTAAACCATATTCCTGTTTTTATTACTAGATATCATTTGCATACACTTTCCATTTATTCGGAATTAGTCATTTGGGATTTTTGGCTTCTTTTTATTTTTTTTCATTAAATGAATACAAGTTCAGCACACGTGACCACAAAAACCCACAAACACACACACCCAACACACAAAATGAACTCATCTCTCATCAACAACATAAAGCCAAAAAACAACAAACACTACCTCTGTCTGGGCATTGAGGGCTCTGCCAACAAGCTTGGTATAGGCATCATCAAGCAATCTGTGCACGATCCACTGGACATGCACGTCATCAGCAACATCAGAGACACTTACAACGCTCCTCCTGGCGAGGGGTTCATGCCAAGAGACACAAACAGACACCACAAGAACTGGATCAACAGACTACTGATCAAAGCCATTGACCATGCCAAGCAGCAGCTTGGTAAATTCAATATCAGCCAAGTCGACTGCATTGCCTTCACAAAGGGTCCTGGAATGGGGGCTCCTTTAAACTCATGTGCCATATTCGCCAGAACTCTAAGTCTTACCCTCGACATCCCCCTGATTCCAGTCAACCACTGTGTGGGCCACATTGAAATGGGCAGAGCCATCACAAGGGCCCTGAACCCAGTTGTTCTTTACGTTTCCGGTGGTAACACCCAGATCATTGCCTACAGCAACAACAGGTACAGAATCTTTGGTGAGACACTGGACATTGCCATTGGTAACTCCTTAGACAGATTTGCCAGAGTGCTTAAGATTTCAAATGATCCCAGTCCCGGTTACAACATCGAATTACTTGCCAGAAAGGGTAAAACCTTGATTGAGCTTCCGTACACGGTCAAGGGCATGGACCTGTCCATGTCAGGTGTTCTCCAATACTTGGAACAGTTGACAAAGTCATTTTTACAAAACGGCCAGGCCTTCTCTGCCCAAAAGAAGAGAAAGCTGCTGCAAAATACATACAGCAACGAGGTCATCGACAACACTGAAATCACCATCGAGGATCTATGCTACTCCTTCCAGGAACATCTATTTGCCATGCTCATTGAGATCACCGAAAGAGCCATGGCCCATGTCAACGCCTCTGAGGTCCTGATTGTTGGTGGTGTTGGGTGTAACTTACGCTTGCAGCAGATGATGGAGATCATGTGCCAGGACAGAAACGCCACTCTGTACGCCACAGACGAGAGATTCTGCATAGACAATGGTGTCATGATTGCCCAAGCTGGTCTCCTTCAATACAGATGCGGCTACAAAATCGACAGTCTGAAGGATACCATTGTCACCCAGACTTTCAGAACAGATGAGGTTTATGTATCCTGGAGAGAGTAACACTGAGCAATCAGAATATGAAGATAACTTTATGAAGTCATTGCATGTAACTTTAAATTTTGAGTTTTTATTTGAAAAAATAAAACAAAAAAAGGTAACATAATTATATAATGAAATAGTAACTACTAAAGCATCATTAGAATATATTCTTTTTTTTTTTTCAAAGAACAGCAAAGAGAACGTTAAAAGCAATATGTAAAGATAATATTAAGAATATACGACATTGTATAACATTGATCCCCAAAGAAACATATAACTAAAAGGTGGCAACCTAATTAATAACAAAGCCTGCATTATATCATTTTAATATAAAGAGTGATCCATCATACAACACATTTACAGTGTCGCTGATGTAAAAATAACCCATGACATATTCCAACCGTACACAGTTTCGGTATTATATCTTTGAACCGATTACATAAGATATTATTTTGAAAATAAATAAAAACATCCAGCTATATATTTTTTCCGCTTTTTTTTTTTTCCACCATTATATAAAAGTGTAAGCATGTCACTTTTTTGTAAAATCAATAAAAAACAGGTAACAGACCATATTAATAATCATAAAATGGCCATTACTTTAGACGTTGCTAGAAAAGAAGTCGCTGAGCTACTGAAGAACAACAGATTCGTCCAACTGAATGCCTCATGGTGTCCTGACTGTGTGTACACCCAGTCTGTCTTCAGAAAGTACGACGTCATTGACAAGGTCAAGTTCTTTGAAATCGGCCAGTACAGAAGGGGCACCCCAGAGTTTGACAACTACTACTTGGCCTTCCAAGAGGCTGCCAACAAGAAAAACTTGCCTTTGATCTTCGCAGATGGAAAATTCATCGCCACTGAACACACCTTCCACGAATGGGAAAGCACCAAGGTCTTGAAGCATAAATTCAAGGAATTGGGTTTGTTATAGTTACTTCTGTGTAGTTCATTGATATTGATATATACATATATATGTGCTTTGGATATTGGCTTAAAAGAATTCAAATTAAACATCAGCTATTCTTTGCTTTTTTTCTCCCTTCACAAAATCTACCGCATCGCTTTTCGTTATTGACTCAACCAATGAATGCTTGTTTGAGTATCTAACTCTTAAAAACTTATCTGCATGAGTCAGTAGTTCCCTTCTGAAAGTTGTGCAGATGAATTGAGAATGGTGCTTGACTATGTTCTCCTTCTTGTTTTCATCGAGAATGATTTCTCCCTTTGTCAAGTTGTTGATCACTCTTGCAATGGATGTTCTGAACTCCTTGTCCAGGGCGGCATCAATTTCATCAAACAGATAAAATGATGACGGCTCAATCATTTGAATAGCCAATATCATGGCTATGGAACAAACTGTCTTTTGACCACCAGATAACTGCTCCACATACAACTGTTCGTCATCCTCGCTGTTGAATGAAACCAACACAGACACACCTTCGTATTCCCCAGCTGTTGATTTGTTGATGATCAGTTCACCGCGACCCTTCGGACATATCTCCTTGAAAATCACTGAAAATGCTTTTTGAATCTTTTCAAACACATGGTCAATTGCGGATTTCTTTTGTTCCTGCAGGGTCGTGATCAGGTTGTTTATGGATCTTTCAGACTCCTTCAGCTCATCGGCATCTGCCTCCAAGTTCTCCTTGATGCCCAAAAATCTCATGAACGACTCACCAGCTCTCTTGTTGACATTGCTGAAGCTTTGTAGCTGCTTGGTAATTTGTTCCAGGTTCTGTAATATTTGGTTCTCACTCAGTCCCTTGACCTCATTCAACCCGTCATCGGAAATGAATCCCAGCTCAGCTATCTGGTTGGCCAACGCATTCTTCCTTGTGGTCAATTGAGAGATTTTGGTCATGAACATCTCGGCCTCTAGTTGCAGCTTGTTGAGTTCCTCTTGTGCGCCATTGAGGGAAGTGTTCAATTCTGTCAAGGCTTCCTCAGTGGCTTCTATTTGTCTGTTGATGTTAGCAAGCTCCACACTTGATGAATCAATGTCACTCTTCAGGGCTTGTTCTTTACCCCTAACTGTTCTTAGTCTTTTGGAAACTGCCTTCCCCTTTGTTTCCAAACTTGCAATTTTCTCCTCAACTACAGCAACACTGGAAACATTGGAGTTTTTTTGACCCTCAATGAACTCTCTTTCCTGATGTAAGGCGTTAAGTTCCAATCCGAGCTCTGTGTAGTTCGTCTTTAAAGTATCGATTGCAGAGTTGATGGATGCAATTCTCTTCTTCGTGGTTGCTAACTGAGCCATTTCCTCCTCACTCAAAATCTCACCAAATGGCTTTCTCAAATCATCTTCCAAAACCTCCTTTTCCATTTGCACCAATTTGATTTCATTGTTGATCTTGGTCTCTCTTTCCTTCATATCTCTAAGCAGGATCTCAGTTTCCAGTAGTTCCTTGTTCTTTTGTTCATGACTTTCTTGTAACTTTTTCAACAACTGCTTTTGCAATCTGATATCTGAAATGATCTGTTGGATTTCATTATCTGACTGGATACTATTTTCATCCAAAGCTTTGATTTCATCTTGAATCTTTCCAAGTTCATTGTGATTTTTTCTTAGCTCTTCCCTAACTGCTTTGATTCTTTTCAAAGTATCCAATCTTATACTCTTTTGAGACATGTTGCTGAAACCACCTGTTATGGCACCTGATGATTCTACTCTATCACCATCCGGTGTCACAGCAGAGAACCCGTACTGCTTGGCTAACAAGTTACCTATTTCCAGATTCTTAACCACTAAAGACTTTCCAAATAACAGCTTCATGCATGGTTCCAAGTATGATTCATATTTCAGCTTTTTGATCAGGGCAACATATGCACCCACACTCTCAGGTGGATAAGTAACGGTGTTTCCCGTGGACAACCTATTCAAGGGTATGAATGACAATCTACCCAAATTGTTTTTCTGCATGTACATCATGATTTCAGATGCTGTGGTGTCGTTATCAACAACAACATTGAACAATGCCGATCCAGCAACAGATTCCAGACTTTGCTTGTACTTGTCACTGTAGTGGATCAGTTCACCAACCAGGCCAAAGACCTTTGTCCCATCAAACCCCAGTTCCTTGATCACCACTGGCAAGTTTTCCAACCCCAAGGCAGTCGATCTATCCAAGGTTTGATAGTTTTTGTGGTTTAATTCCTTGACCTTATCCTCAAGCTTTTCCACCGTGACTATGAGACTCTGTTCGGATCTCCAAAGCTCAGTTCTCTTGTCCACCAACTCGTAATAAACATCTTGCTTGGCGATCATCTCTCCCTCCAGCTCCGTTATTTTGTCTGTGCATTCATTCATGGTGCTGGATTGGATGGTTTCCATTTCTTCTTGAATCTTCACAAGTTTGTTTCTGGTCAGTTCAATTGTGGAAGCATTGATACTGTGGTTTATTTCTGCAATCAGCTTGTTCTTGGTAGATATTTGATCATTGATCCATGCATCTCTTTCTGAAATGTTTTTGAATTTAGCATAGCGGCCTTGTTTGATCAGCAGGTAGTTCTGGGAGCTTTCCAACTTTCTCAATTCCTCTTGCAGTTCAGATTCTTCCACCATGTATTCCTTAAACTTTGGTTCAAATTCAATTTTTTTGGCTTCAATCTCTTGTAACAAGGAGTTTAAGCCGTTTTGTGCATTCTGCAAGTCTCCTAACTCCTTGTTTAAGCCTTCCATTTTCTTGTTTATCAAACTGTTTTTGTTTTCAAGCTTGGTTAACTCACTTTGAATTGCAACTAGTTCATTGGACAGCGCATTGCTATCTTCGTGGTTTTGATACTCATCTTGTAATTGCTTTAGGTAAAGCTTCTTTTCATTGATTAAGCCTTCGAATTTTTCTACTTCAGCTGCAGAAACATCATTGGACTCCAACACCTCTTCATACTTTTCATTCAATTCAGAGATCTCCTTGTTTATGCTTTTCAGGTAACTTTCATGAATCACATATTGAAGTAATTTTTTCTTTTTTTCCAACTGTTGGAGTTCCATCAAGTGTTTCTTTTCCTCACTCAAATCATTCAGTCTTGTTTCAAGTTCCTTAAGCTCAGAATCTACTCTTTGCCTCTTGATTGTGGTTTCATCCATATCCTTCACGGCCTTTTCCAGTTTCATCTCAAAGTTTCTAGCTCCAGTCACATCTTTCAGAATTCTCAATCTTTCCTCATTCGAAGCATTTGTCAATCCTGTAATTCTTCCTTGTGGGACTATGTGGTAATCGTTGTTGGAGCCTGGGTTGAGCAATCCAAGGGAAATCAACGTGTTCTTGTAGTCATTCTTCGTTTTGACCCTTCCATCAACAGTGAACTCGTCTTTTTTCAGTCCTAACGTTCTTCTGATTTTGACACCATTGTCCAGTTCCAGTTCCACAAAACATGACATTACTGTGCCTGCACCTTGGTAGATATAAGCCAGTCTTTCATCAGTTGACAGATTGAATGTTTTCTCTGATGTTACAAACTGTATGGCAGCAAATAAATTGGTCTTACCTGACCCATTTGAACCAATGATGATGTTTTCATTTGGAGATAAATCACTGATGACTACTTGATTTTTGAATGTTTTGAACCCCTGAATTATGATGTTTTTTATGTACATCTTTCAAGATTATGTTTTTGTTTATAATAGTTTCTTTGGGTTTCAAGAAATCTTTTTTAATAATTTATAAAATATATTTATTTTGAAGTGTTATGAATAATGACAGTGATATTTACTGTAACACGTAAAAGCTATATCACAGAAAAAGCTAGAAAAATCCAAAAAAAAAATAAAAAAATTTTTACGCGTTTGGCTCACGTTTAAATTTCTAAAAAAAACCCCCCAGTCCCTTAAATAAACGTGACCTTACATTTTTTTTTTTTAACGCGTTATTGCTACTACACAACAACATAAAGATTTCATCAAGCAAAGCCAGGAATATATATTCATAACACAACCGAACACTTTGAAAAATATAATTACATAACTCTTACAATTTCTTGGAGTCCTTGACTAGAGAAGCAAATGCACTTCCACCTTTCTTTTTAGTTTTTTTAATAAAGTTTGGTTTTTTACCCTTGATATCACTATCGGTGCTGCTATCACTATCGGAATCACTCTCACTGTCTGTTTCACTATCAGTGCTGCTGCTTTCACTGCTGGAAGACTCCTCTTCCTTTTGCTCCATCAACTTCTCCTTCTTCTCTTCCTCCTCCTTTCTTTGCTTTTCAATCATCAGTCTCTTTTCGGCTGCTCTGTCCATCACAGGCGGGATACCTCTGGCGATCAGATCAGACAGTGAACCCAAAGATTTCTGGTTTTTATGTCTTCTCATTCTTTGTAAAGTTGACATTTCCTCCGGGTGTTCCGTTTCAGCAACCGTCTGTGTCTGTAATGGCTCAACAACCTTACCCACAGCAGTTTGTTGCTTCGCAGATGGAACTCTTTTGGAAGTCGTGTCCACATCAACCTTTACCTTTCTTGTGTTGCTGTCCTCAACCATTTCGTTGTCCTCATCTGAAGAGGAGCTCTCTGAGGAGGAATCAGTGGATGAGCCTGAGCTTGAGCTGTCCATGTCAACATCCTTGATTTTCATCGACATTGGTGAGTTTATAGGTTCGGCTGTGTTGCCACTTAATGAATCAAACAAGTTGTTGCTGTTTGGTGTGGGAGTCACGTCCTTGTCTTTTGTTGCCTGTTGAGTCTTCATGTAGCTGTTGACCTTGTTGTACGGCATGATCACCTCCTTGCCTTCATTGTTGGTGACCCTTACACTTCTATTGTCAAGTTTACCAGCAGCTGCCAGGGCTGCTCTTCTTTTGGTTCGGCCATTTTCCCGCACTGAAGGCTTTGGTTCCTGATCCAAGGAGTTCATTATCACAGAGCTATCCCTGTTTTCATCCTCGACATCCATTCTGTCCTCGTTGTCAGCTGGAACGTCCTTTTCATTAGGCAGCTGGGCCATTTTCAGTAAGCTTGTGTTGTTGCTGTTATCAGCATCTTCATTTCGTAATGGAGACTCCTCGCTGGCTTTCTTATTTGTGGTCTTGACATTCAAAGGGGTTAACTGACCAACAGATTCCTTCAATCCATGGTTTTTCTCAGCTGACATGTCGTTGATTATGTGGCTTTCAGCAACCAAGGGCTGCTTGTTAGTTTCACCTTCCAGGTTTTCATCCTCGGATGAGGAAGTCAGCATATCAATGTCATCCCTTAATCCTTGCTTCATGGGAATTCTGTCTCCCTTTGGAGGCAAGACGCTATTGTTACCAGGAGACTTCAAAATGGGATCAGTCAAGCCACCAAAGTGTAACTTCCCATGTGACTTTTCAGACTTAGCTTGTTCTGTTTCCGATGCCCTTTTGGATATTGTCGTGTGTCTCTGAACAGAGTTCATCAACATGTTTGGCATTGGTTGTGACTTCACCACAGTGTTGTTGGCAGATATAATTCTCAAGCCTGAATTCATTCTGTTTGGAGTGGCGTTTTTATATGGACTGCTGTCACCAGATATGACATCCTTGGATGGAGTGTCTGTGGTTTGTTCATGAACACTCTCTTGGGACATGACCATGTCAATTGTTTTTCTTTTATCTGGGTCCACTTCTTCGGATCTAGATACAGCATCCATGGCTTGTCCAAGATTTGTGCTGAATATTCTCTTTCTAGTCTCACCAATGTTTGAACTTATGCGCATTTGAGGGGATCTCTCAACAGGTGGAGGTAACAGGGATTCACTGTCAACAGGTGACTTATCTTGGATCTTGGATACAGACTGTTTTCTATTTTTCTTTTGAATAATAATGCTAGGTACCTTTTGTCTGTTTTGGTAAACTAATGATACATTTCTCTTTCTGGATAGTTGCAATTGGGTCATTGAGTTGAGTCCTGATTCTTGGAACGGGACATTATCCTCATCTTCGTATTCAGGATTGTTGAAATCTGAATTCATTATGTTACTGTAGTCAGACTCGCCTTGGACAAAGCTTTCTTTATAATTGCTGCTTCTTGTGTTGAAATCCAATGAGTGTTTGGTGCAGCAAAGAACAGTTAATCTAGAAACATTGCCCTTCAAAAAGCAATCATTGACTGTGTCTTCAATGTCCAAATCATTCTTTTCAAAATCTTTAAGCTTCAAAATGTCCAAGGGTCTCTTTAAATTGGGATACAGTCTTGAGGTTTTAGCATATATGGCATCAGCCAGTTGCAAAATAGTCTTTGATGGGTCTATAAATACATTGAAGGTCAACACACTTGGATGAAATTCAACTTGTGGAATAAAAGACTTGTTGTTTAGGTTTGTGGATGCAGAGACATTGTTGCTAGTAGCATTGGATCCGTTAATGTTGTCTATAGAGGCTGCACTAATGTTACTGTTGGGAATATTGCCAAGAGGATTCATGTGTGAGCTATTGGTCATGTCATAGCTTGCAGGGTTCATGAATGGGAAATTTGGCATCATAGCCATTTGCTGTTGCATAGCAAACATTTGAGGGTTCATGTATGGATTCATCATCATCATTGGGTATGGGTTCACCAAAGGGTTTGTTTGGGTGTATATGGGGAAGCAATTAGGTGGAACTAAAGCCACTTGGATTTTGATAGTATCATTGTTTGAGTTAGACATTTTTGTAGACAATAGATTTATACCACACTCTTTTCTATAGATGTTCTGCTCGGTATAATGTATACAATGTTTGGGGTATGAAATTTAAAAGGTGCTTCTTTCAATTGTTGTTTGTTTTTGCTTTATAATGAAACAGTTGTGATTATAATTATTTCAAATAAATAAAAAGAAAAAGAAAAAAAAAAATTTTTTTTACTGCTATCCTGCTAAAAAAGCTGTTTTATAATATTTTACCATAGAGAAAATGGTAGCGGAGAGTGGTAGCTCAACTTGATACACCAAAACGCGTCAATAATGCTTCATTTGGATTTTCATTTCAAATTTTTCTTTTTAAAGAGGAAAGATAATGAGCACTTGGTTATCACAGAAAAAAAAAAAATACAATCAACCATAGACGATATAATACCATAATGTCATTACCTGAGCATTTGCAAAGCAATTTCCTACCTGAGGAAATACAATTTCTTATAGAAAATGAGCTGATAACTGTGATTCCCTACATGGATGGCAAAAAACATACCAAAAAGACAACAGCCCAAGAGAAACGAAGAATCAAATTACAACAGTTGAAAAAAAAGGAACAGAAAAAGGTAGAAGTGTACAGTGATGATGAGGATGACATGTACTTGGAAAACAAACATAAACTTGAAAGAATAAACAGGAATGTCAACTCAACTTTCATTGACAATCCCAATGATGAAATGATGGATACGGATGAAGGGAATGACTTTGATGATTTTGACTGGTCATTCATTACTACTGACCAAAATGTACTCAGAAGAATCAAAAGCTTGATACCCATAGAAATCCCAATATGGATGGCAATGATACTGAAAAAGCAAAGGTTTTGTCGAATTGTACCGCCAACTTGGTTCACAGAAAGGAAGTTGAAGGAATACTTGATTTTTGAAAAAAAGAACCCATACAAGTTTGCAAATCTGCCATGGAACTGGATGGTTGTATCAAAACTGTTTTTGAGTAAGTTTCAGGATGATCTGGAAGGGGATTGTGATATAGATGTTGTTCGAGGTCTTCTACAGGATATTCGGGAAATCAGAATGGCCAAGGTGCAAAAGGGTATAGAGATATTGAATGAGTCTCATCTGCAGTTGGATAATTTGTCGTTGCTGGAAATAAACGAGTACAGACCATTTATAATAACCACCATGAACAAGATGAAAGATCTGCACAAAAGCAGTTTGACTGAGGAAGACCTGAGAGAGGCGGAGATAGAGTACGAAAAGAGCAAAGAAAACCCAATGGAGAGAAATGCATATGACAATGACAACATAGCTGGTGATTTTGACATGGAAGACTACAACGTTTAGAGTAGGCGTAATATTATTTTTGTTTTTATGCTTCTTTTTTTTTTTAGATAACTCCGCTTTTAAACGGGAGTGTTTCTTTGGCACACTCCTTTTGTGTGTGTGGGAAATGCTGTGTATTCATTTTTTTTTTTTCACTCCTTATTTTTTAAAAACATGAGGAAAACATACAACCTTCAATTTCAAAAGTGAAAGGAAAAATTTTATAATTTAAAGGAAGAAATGATTACGACATTTAAGTTTCTATCCTTCTTTAGTTCGTTTAGCAGTTTAGATTCATTGGTTTTTTGTATTGCTTTAAGGACTTCAAGTTTATTTTGTCTAAGATTAGCTAAATATCATTTTTTTAGTAAACTTTTTACATATCAATTTATAATTTACAAAAATATCTTATAAATTTTATCCTAGAAAACAAAGTTAATATCAACCTATTATAAACAACATCTGATTTTTATCATAACAAATAGTTTATATATAATAACAAATTATGGTTAACTCTAAAACTTTGCTAGTCGCAGCTGGTTTGAGTTTGTCTGCTCAAGCTGCTGTTATGCCTGCACAAATACAATTACAACAAGCCTTCAACTTGAAGGACGATGAAGTCATTCAATCCTATGAATCCGAAGAAACCAAGGACGACTTATACTACCAAGACTCCTGGAAGTTCCACTTACCTTACTTCTTAAAGCCTACTGTTGATACTGAATCCTTGCAATCAAAGATAACCTTGGAAAGCTTGAACAAGTCAGCCAATGCTTTATACAAGTTGGCTGGTGAATCTGTTGAGGAATATGGTCACCCAACAAGAGTCATTGGATCTAAGGGTCATCTAGCCACCTTGGACTGGATCAAGGCCAGAATCTCCAAGTTATCCCACTACTACGACATTTCAGAACAAGAGTTTGATGCTGTTTACGGCAGAGTCAAAAACGCCACTGTTCAGTTTGAAGATGGTTCCTTCTTGAAGGATGTCCAGGGTATGTCCTTGACCCCAGGTGTTGAGTCCTTCTACGGTAAGGTCATTGAAATTCCAAACTTGGGTTGTGATGAAGAGGATTTCTTGTCCATTGGAAAGGTCAAGAAAAACAGCATTGCGTTGATCAAGAGAGGTGAGTGTCCATTTGGTGACAAGTCCAAGAATGCCAAAAATGCTGGTTTCAAGGGTGCCATCATCTACAACAACGAAAAGACCCCAAAGTCTGTCTCCGGTACCTTGGGTGATGATGTCAACTCCACCATTGCCACTGTTGGTGTCCCATTGGCCCAAGGTGAGCAATTAAAGAACGCCATCATTGAAACCAAGAACAAGTTGTTTGTCAACTTTGCTGTTGATGCCTATGTCAAGAACATCCCAACAAAGAACTTGGTTGTTGAAACCAAGAGAGGTGATCCAGAAAACATTGTTTCCTTGGGTTCCCACACTGATGGTGTTGAAACTGGTCCAGGTATCAATGATGATGGTTCCGGTACCATTTCCCTGTTGACTGTTGCTGAACAACTAGCTGGCTACAAGGTCAACAACAAGGTTAGATTCATGTTTGTTGCTGCTGAAGAGGAAGGCTTGTTGGGTTCTGCCTACTACGCCAACTCCTTGAGCCCAGAAGAAAACAAGAAGGTTAGATTGATGATGGACTACGACATGATGGCCTCACCAAACTACCAGTTCCAAGTCTACAATGCCAACAACATTGACAATCCAAAGGGATCTGAGGAAATCAAGAACTTGTACATTGACTACTACGTTTCCCATGGCCACAACTACACATTGATTCCATTTGATGGAAGATCTGACTACGTCGGCTTCCTAGATGTTGGTATTCCTGCTGGTGGTATTGCTGCTGGTGCTGAAGCCCTAAACACCGACAACGGTAAGGTTTTGGATAAGTGCTACCATGAGTTGTGTGATGATGTTTCCAACTTGAACTTCGATGCCTTCTTGGTCAACACCCAATTGATTGCCCACTCTGTAGCTACTTACGCCAAGGACTTGAGTGACTTCCCATTGAGGGAATTCGATGAAGAAGTTGAGCAAAATGACTTCCAATACAAGGCCTCTCATTTGTTATTCTAAGCTGTTCTAAGCGATTATTTTTTATATACAAATAAAACTGATTAATTGAAAGACAAAAAAAAATAGGAAGATTTTTTATTCTTTATATGTGCACGTCTCCAAGCAAAATTATCGTATATACAAATATTCTCATGAATCATGGTCTAAACCGTTTGAGACGATAACAGGTATATTGTCTGATAGCATATTCCTTTTTTGTTGTTGTTGTTTTTCTTTGTTCTAAGATTATCACACACATAGCCGGTGAAATAAGCTCTTTTTATTTATCAAAGAGTATATAACAATGTTCTATATGATGAAGAAATCTAATCATGGTATGTGAGCGTTGAACCCAAATTCAAGTCTATTGAAATTAGAATTATATCCAGATCAAAAGTATCTGGCTGGAGCTAATTTCTTTCATTATCCCTCAAGCGAAGGTTTTGGCCATAATTCCGTATGTTTTTTCTTATCAAGAAATAGCTGCTTCGGTCCTATCAGCGATTATCAGGATTTTTTGCAGTAGAAAAAAAAAATAGGCGACATTTATAAATTGAAAATGGAAAAAAAAAAGCAACAAAAACAAATCCAATTAATTTTTTAAAGAAAAAAATGTTTATTCGAAGTTCACCGCCACATTGTCTACAGTGATGATACCTCAATTGTAAATTTCAATAATTTTGTTCGCTTATGACGTCTTATCTAAGGCAACGATTCTCAATAACTCTTATGTAAAGTTTCTTCATAACTTTCCTGTCTTTTCAACACCTTTGTAGTGTGCTAGTTTTTTTTCCTTGTTATATCAATAGTTCAAGTTGTTGTCATTTTTCTTTCGCTTGCTGAGTCATATATATAGTCATCAACTTTTGAAATATATATGAATAAATCTGTATTATCTTCAAATTTGAATAATTCTACTTCAAGAATCAAAATTAAGAAACCAAAAGAATAAATACATATATTAATAAGTAATAAAATATGACAAGTCAGTCATCAAGCTCATCAATGCAACATGATGAAAAAAGAGACATTTCTAAAGACCAAAACGCAATTTCCACCAGCTTCTCCGAGAACTTGAGAACAGTCGTTTCCAGAAGAGGGGATAGAAGAATCCAAGTCGTCACATCAACAAACCAGCAGCTGGCTCTTGAGGAGCTCGGGTACAAACAGGAATTGATCAGATCATACACATGGTACGAGATGTTCGGTGTGTGCTTTTCCATCATGGGTCTGATGCCATCCATCGGGTCCACATCCTACCAGGCCTTTTCAAGTGGTGCTTCCTCAGCAACATGGGGCTGGCTGGCAGGTTCAGTCGGTATTCTAACTATTGGTGTTGCTCTCGCTGAAATTGGTAGTTCCTTCCCAACCGCTTCTGCCATCTACTTGGCCACTTGGAATTGGTCTCCCCCAAAGTACAGAAACTTGATCTCATATGCCGTTGGTTTCACAGACACAGTCTCCCTGTCGGCATCTGTATGTTCCATCACTTCAGGATGTGCCTCTCAAATATTTTCATGTATCCAACTTTACAAGCCTGACTTTGTAGTCACCACTGGTAAGACATATGGTTTATATGCTGGACTGATCATATTTGTGGCCATATTCGGTTCTATGTCAAGTTCCATCAATGCGAAGATCCAAAACTTGTCCTCCATAACCAACATATTCGTTTTGTTGTTGGTTTTCATAGCCCTGCCTGCTAAGACTCATAACAACAACATCCCATTCAATGATGCCAAGTTCATCTTTACAAATGTCGAAAAGGTCGACACAAACTGGCCAAGTGGCTGGTTCTGGTTGATCAATGCCTTCCAACCAGCTGTCTGGACCATTGGTGCATTTGATGCTGCCATCCACATGCAAGAAGAGTCCATACCTAAGGAAAGAATCGCTGGAAGGCCAGTTCTGTTGGATCCAGCTGCCTCCCCAGCCTCATTCGGTATCATATCATCCATCTCCGCCTGTGGTATCCTTGGTTGGTTGATGATGATTGTTCTGTGTGCCTGCATGGGTCCATCAATCACCAATGTTGTCAACACTGATTATGACCAGCCTATCACACAGATCTTCATGTACTCCATGGGTAAGAAGTGGACTGTTGCCATCATGTCCCTGATGGCCTGGTCCTCTCTACTGATGGCCCAATCATGTTTGCTATCCACATCCAGACAGTTCTGGGCCATGGCCAGAGATTACGGTATTCCAACCAAGCAAGGTTCTGAGTTCTTTGCTAAGGTCTGGCACAACCAACCTATCAACGCCATGATAGGTTCCTCTGCTCTTTCCTTGCTTCTGGGTTTAATGATGTTTGGTGGTGATGCTTGTTCAGCAGCCTTGTTCTCCTTGTCCATTTGTGGTATGTACATGGCCATCATTGTTCCTATCATTCTAAGATTGACTTATGCCAGAAAGGACTTCAGTCCAGGTACTTTCTACTTGGGTAAGTTCTGGTCACCATTTATTTCCTGGTGTGCTGTTGCCTTCATGGGCTGGATGATCTTCATTGTCTGTGTTCCTTTGACTTACGGTAGCCAACTAGACAAGAACTCCATGAACTACACAGTTGTTATTGGACCTGGCTTCACACTGGTGGCCATGATCCACTATGTTCTGTACCAGTACAAATTCTATAAGGGTCCACACAGTAACTTGTCTGATGAAGAATTGATTGAATTAATGGGTGAGGAGGGTATAGACAACATCATATCCAATCATGAAAAGTATGCACTTCAAGATTTAAAAAAATAATAAATAATTATATATATTAAGACTGGTTTCTTTAAATATAGTTTATTTCTTCTCAACAATGTTAGGTAGATAGTTGGTCGACATTTCCGCTTTTTTCCAAGCCTTTTCAATGATATCGTTCAACTGGTCCTTTGTTACAATATCTTCAGGCGTTGATATGTCCACCTTTGGCTCAGCTTTGTGAGTGTTGTTACTTTTCAGTACATCCAAATATTTATTGCATATGAAGAGGGTATTGTGATTATTAACATTTGGATTATCCCTTGACCTCAGCACTTTCATATTATTGAACTGATGGTTAATTTCATCATTGATAAATTTTATGTCCGAGTAAAAGTAATCTGTGTCCTTGATACAATTCAAAAAATTCTTTTCTTGGTTCTGCTTCAAAATATTGAGTTTTTGGTTTATTCTTAGCTGTTTGTGTGTGTTGATACCTTCATTTAGGTTTGAATTGCCCTCATACTCAGAAACTAAATCCAATAAGGATTTGGCACTACTGGTATTAACTTTTGACTTTGATATTGATGAGTTCACCAAGGTTGAGTTATCATCGGAGTTGGTGATGCTTCCACGTGATCCCTTAGTTAATATTCTTGAACCGGGCGACATGGAAGTTTTGCTATCTTTTCTGCTTGATACATGATTGGAATCATCAATTGACAATCTTTTATTTTGATTAAAACTGATTTGGTAATTGTTTTTGAAGAGACTTTCATTTTTGGTGTTTTGGTTACTTCTATTGTGTGCAGTGGTGGAATTGCTATTGTTACGAGATGTGTACTGTTCAGGTATTTCGTATAATAAGTAATTTGGATTAATCCTTTTGTTGGAGGAATGGTGAAACCATTGAGAGTTGTTCCTAGAGTATTTATTGATGATTGAGTAATTAGACTGTTGTGGGTGCTTCATGTTATTGTTGGTGTTGATAGAGATACCAGTTTTTGTATTCGTAATGTACATTTTTTTTTTAAAAAAAAAAAAATTCAATATGTTATGTTAAAAATTCATAAGTTTCTTGTTTATGGGAATTTGGAGGTGGTGATCTGAAACGTTCTGTAATGAACATTATTTACAAAATTTTATGATAATCATGCATACTTATAGTATTTAACATGATTTTCATAATAAAGTAATGTATATAATTTATAAAGATTATCTCATAAGAAAAAAAAACGTAGGTAATAATTAATTTTCAAAAATAAAATATAATATTGAAAGAATCTAAAATAAGGGCGATCTTTAATTATTTTTTTTTTTTTATTTTGATTAGAACTGATAATCTTTATCTTGATTCCCCTTAGATATGTGCAATGTCGTTACACGTGACTTATCAACTACTCTTTTAGATTTTGTTAAAAAAAAATTTTATAAAATACATATCTTATATCCGAAATAGCTATGTTCCAGATAACCACATAATGGTAGCATTGACAAAAAAAAAAATAAGCGATTGGGATATCACTCAATATCTCTAAAGATAACGATCCCATTAAAACAAAATGCTATCTATATCTAAATAATTGTACTTATCTATATTATAAACCAATTAGATTTATACACATCGTAAGTTAGACTGTGTACACACAATATTTGATATCTTATCAGTTACAAACATATTACAGCAAATACACTCTGTCTCATAAAGATTATGAATTTGTTAAACACAAAGTATTACAACTTCTTATCTTATTAACCAGTTGTAATTAATATGCTTTTGGTATCTTTTCTTTTTTTTTTTTTAACAGTTGATAACTCAATCTTCAGCTCAATTTCCCCTTTGGGTAAGCAGTCACTACTTTTTCGTAAGTTTTTTTTTTTTTTTTGTTACTTTTTTTTTTTTTTTCTCTCTTTCACTGGTAGAAAAATAAATAAACCATACATATCAACACTATCTTTTATCTAAAATCACCATATTATTATTTTTATTTTTATTTTTCTCAAGCTAACAATTATACTAGTATTCCTTAAACAATAAAACATATAATGTATAATATCTCAACTAATTATAATATTTTCTTGAAATCATTATAAACTATTATAACCCAACAAGTTAATTGCATTATCCTTCTTTTATCTATCCTGTTCACCTTTTACATTATCTTTTATCTTTTTGATAATTTTAATCATGGACTCTGTAAACAATATCTCTACTGTCAAGCACTCAGATGACGCATCTCCTGTCAACATCCCCAAAAATGATATTGCTGACTTAAGATTCACCATGGAACAACAGTTCATGAAGCAACTGCAATTGAAATCTAACACAAACATCAAACAAAATGAAGATCAACTTGATAGTAAGAAACCCGCTCTTCAAAAAATTCGCATTCAACAAACTAGTGAACCTAAGAAGCCTAGTAGCTCAGAATCTGATATCACATGCTCAAACTGTTCAACCAAAAAAACACCATTGTGGAGAAGAGATGAAAACGGATATATTCTGTGTAATGCTTGTGGATTGTTCTTCAAACTTCATGGTAAGCCCAGACCTATATCATTAAAAACAGACATCATCCGAAGTAGAAACAGAAAGACAAAAGCAGAAAAGTCCAAATTAAGAGACAATGAGGAAAAGCAGGTGCCAAAAAAGAGAAAGTCAAACAAGAAATCTCCATCTCCAAATCCTCAAATCTCAAATCCATTGTTGAACAACTCTAAGTCAAATGGATTGATAAGTGCTGCCGCTTACCTAGGTAGCAATTCAAGCTCTTCCGGAAGTGGTCTCATCAAGATAGTTCCGAAATCAGAAAATGACTATTTATTACAGAATCAACACTTCAATGGAAGCTATCAAATTTCCGCCAATCAGGGCACCATCAATAAAGTAAAACCTGGCATGGCCATGTATGGTGATCGATCAAATGAGCAGCCAAGCAACATCTTGCTGAAGCCTATTTTGAACAATATGAGTGAGGATAAGAGTAACATAAACCAAAGAATTGTGTCCATCAATAATAGACCTGCAGGGATCACCCCTAGAATTGGGCCGATCTGGAATAACAACCAGCAAGTCACATCTCCAAATGGCTTCAAGAGCCCCACAATGCTTGCCATAGACAAGCTGGCGTCTGTTTCCAGGCAAGTTGCTAGTCCTCTACTCACATTAAACCAGGACAACAAGTTCCATCTTCCGCCCATAACCGGCAAGGATCAGAAAAATCCAAACACTGAGATGGGCACACCAGACCCAATAAACAAGTTGCCCAATTTGAAGAATGTCCTGATCAATGAAAAGGATAAAACACCTATTGCCAGTATCTCAAGTATCCTATCATCACAGCATAACATAAAGGACGACAAAGATGAGCAGATAAGAACATTGACCACTGAAAATAAAGAACTTGAGTTGAAGCTTGATATATGTAAAAATAAAATAATGGAACTTGAAAGAAAGATATATGACTTAGAGAATAATATATAGATTAGATGTTAATTATAAAAAAAACTTTTCGATATTTTCCTTAATCTTGTTGTTCTTTTCCCATGATCTGATTTGGTGTTCAGTACCAAAGTAGACTCCGTCGATGAACAACAATGGGATGTTTTGTTGGCCACATGCTTGTTCAAACCAGACTTTGCAGTAAGTCTTGTAGTCATCACTTCCCTTTTCGTATCTGGACAGTTCCCATAAGTAAAACTTATCTAAAGCATTGTGCTTGGTTAAGACTTCCTTGATATAAACACAGTCAGGACACCAAGAGGCAGTGAACAGAACAAGTTTGTTGGAGCTTATGATCTGTTCAACTTCAGCTTTAGCTTGTTCGTATGTGATAGGCATTTTTTTATATACTTTTGTAGATTTCTTTTGGCTTACTCAATAATGTTATTTGATTTAGTTGAGTATGTTTTGTTTGAATATAAAATCCATAATAAACGTTGTAAAAATGCAACGCATTTAAGAATCAAATGATTAAAATAGCGTTATATTTGAGAGCAAAAAAAAAAAAATGTGCCAATACATCATACATTGTTATCATCACAAAGCATTAGAACACATTCCTAAACTAATTTTTTCCATAATTAATTACGATAAATGTACACCACACACATTTTATTTTTGTATCCTTTTTACTATTATTTCTGGAATACATATCATGAGAGAGATTGTTATCCTCAAATGTGCTGGTATTGAATGCCATTAATTTAATACTCTCATATTATGAACAGTGTTTCTCAACGCTACCATTTCACAGTAGAAAAAAATTTTTTTTCTTTTCCGTTTCTCGATTTTTTTATTTTATAAAATTAAATATTTTTTATGAGTGGATATATCTCTTAAATGATGTTAAGCATATATTCATCGCTTTACATCATTAACAAGATCCTTAACGTTCCCCAGATAAACCCCTTAATAACATAACATACCCATTAATGTCGTCAATCAACTCATTATTGAAGGTAGCTTTCCAAACTGTGTCCATCTTTGGTAAAGCTGTTGGACAAGCATATAGACAATCACAAGCACAGTCTGCTGCCAGAAAGGCTGCTGGTATTTCAGGAAATGGTGTTTCTGGCTCATTTGCACAAGAATACGGTGGCATCAACGTCTCCGAAAGTATGGACATACTGAATCTTAAAGGAGCAGATGCAAAGGACCTAAGCAAGATCCTTGATAGATACAAAACTCTATCAAAAATTAATGATCCAAATAACGGTGGATCCTTCTACTTACAAAGTAAAGTGTATAGAGCAGCTGAAAGATTGAAATATGACTTGAAAATGGAAAATCCAGAAGAATATAAAAAGTTACTGGATGAACTTGAGGGTGCATCCAAAGAGGCCACCAAGGATGCTAAAGTAGAAACTCCTAAAAAGTGAGATATAATGTAAATAGATCGTACAAAACGTATACAAAATGAAAAGCAAAGAAATAATGTATAATTTCTTATATATTGATAATAAGAAAATCATTTGATTATTAATTTCTATTAATTCTTTATCAAACAGGGAACAATATTTTTTTTTATTCAACAAAACTGAAACATGAGACTAGGACAAGAAGATTACACATACTCAAGATTATTACAAAACAATACAAAGATAAATATTTGCAAAAAGGAATGTATTACCGCAAAAGAGGGCACAATATAGATATTCAAACTCTCAGACTTTCATGATGAAAATCCTCTGAATAACATGCAACACCTTTTTCTAAAAAGAAAAAGACTCTCTCGCTATGTCTTTTTAAAAAAAAAAAGACAAAAGTAAACAATTTGATCTAAGAAACCAGAAACGAAGTTGATACCATGGGGGAATTTAAGGTTGTTTAGGCCTTTTTGTTTTAAAGAGGAAGAATCATAAGATAACTTCCGTGTAGTGATCAACTCAGCTATATGGGTTAAAAAAAGTTTGAACTATGTACATAATAAAGACACCCGACTATATATTTCAATAAAGAAATATAAAGAAGAATGCCTTTCATCTAGTATTAACCAACTGAACAAAGAAAACAAATTCTAAACGTTCTTGAGATGTAATGTACTATGAACTTTATGGTTTCTATAAAATTTAATGAAAAATATATCTGTTAAGATAGTATTATCCACTACTGATGTGGTTTTTATAACATATTTTTCTTTTTATAAAAATTATAAATTAATAGCAAAATAATTAACATATATATAATATATATCATATCACTTTAAATAGTAAACAGATTTATTTATATACTAGGTAAATTAAAACATTTACCAGTTTTCAAATCATCAGGAAAAAAAAAAAAATTTTTTTTTTCTTTAGGTTTTACGTTAATAAGGGCAAGATATTACTAGTAAAGTAAAAGGTAGCACTAGCTTCTTTCCAAAAAGGGTAATATGTGAATGGAGCAAAAAAAAAAAAGAAACGTGTAGCCACATTAATAATACTTCAATTGTTAGTGACCAGTGTATTTCCTATTTAGGTAATTCAAAGGCGTTGCTCTATTTTTCTTAGTACTTCATCACATGATCATAGAAGGCTTGTCGGATATAAGAAAACAAGCTCCAATGTCAAAAATCAAAATGTTTACCAATGAAATATTTTAATATAAATGCTTTTAACTAGCAAAATATTTAAAAATAATTTAATTTGAAACTGTAAACTTAAAATAAAACTTTATATATATAAAAAAAAATATTACACACATATATTTTTATACTTTTGTAATATATAAACTATACAATTATATTGGAAAACACATATCGATAACCCAAGTGAATCACAACCACCAATTGTCTAGTCGAATATGTCAAAGCTTGAAGCTAAAGAATATGCCATAAAATACATTCTCAATCATTTTCCCTACATAGCTGCTAATGAAACTGAAGCTGGAAGATTGATTGATCAAGTAATAGATAAAAATAATTCTGAAATCGATATCTTTTTTGAGTCTTTTTTTGGAACAGACAAAGAAGCTAAAGAGCTAACAACCACTTTCAAAGACCTACTAAGCAAACAAACCCCCCAAATAAAAGCACCTTTGAATTATACAAACAACTCAAAGCCCAAAGGTACTGTTACAAGAAGATCCCATATGGGAAAAAGTAAAAACGGAAGTACAACATCTGAGTTATTATTGAAGAAAATTGACCAAATAAAGCAAAAGCAACAGAAGAATAAGAAATCTGATGAAAAGCCAAAGGAAAATATTGGAGTTAGGATTGTTAAGGATTCAGATGTGAAAAACTTTAAGAAATCCTTTACTAAAGATCAAGTATCTGGACTGCCCACCAATCTGCAACAATTCGAAAACATGCCAATGACAGAAGAGTCCATTGATGCCATGTCAAGATACTTTACCAACATGGTATCTGAACTCCAGATTCAAAATCAAGACGTAAAGGGCAAGGACGATTACGTTGTATGTGGGTGTCAATCAATCAAACATGGGCTGTACACCCTAGCACCAAATTGCTTGCAATGCGGAAAAATCATTTGCAATCTGGAGGCTAAGCAAACTGGTGGTGAATACTGTATTTTTTGTAAAAACCCATTGTTATCTGAGGATCAAATCAAAAGTTATTTGGCCTTGTTGGAACTAGACAAATTGAATATTAAGAAGAAAAAAACATCAGAACAGTTACAAAACCTGATCAATGAGAAAAGAAAATATTACATTAGCATGCAAGCACCCAAAAAGGGTAAGAATAACGGAAGCTTGACATTTAATGTTCAAGGCAGATATCAAGATAAAAACGTTGTCAACAAGCAAGTTGACATGATTTTATCTCAAAGTTCAAAGAGAGATCAAACCATAAAGGAAATGTTGGAGAAAGATGAAGATATCATAAGTTTAAAAAACAAACTTGAATCATTGGACTTGGAAATTGTCAATAAATCATCTAAAATGGAAGAGGACAAGCAACTAAAAGATGCAAAGTCGAGATTGGACAAGCTTCTAAATTTCCAAAACACAAGTGAGGAAAGAACAAAGATCATTGATGTTGCTGGGGAATTTGACTTTGGTGTTTCTGGAGATGTCAAGGATGCATTTGAAGGCACTGCTGAAGAGAGAGCATTGAAGATGAAATTGAAACAAAGAAATCTGAAGCTGTTAAGAGAACAAAAATTACAACAAACTGGTAAGGGTAAGAATGAAGTCGTGTTTGAAGTTGATTCAAATGGTAATTTCAACATCAAAAAGGTGGAAAAGGACCTCACATCGAACAACAAAGCAAACGAGGATGTTGCCATTGACGATGAGGATGAAGCTTTGCTACATGAAATTAACATTTTGAGAGAAAAAATCTACAACCTCAAACTGAAAGATTTTGAATTGAGTGCCAATAAGATATTCGATCCATCTGCACCAGAAAATAAACTCAAGGATGTAAAGTACACAGAGCACGTCTACAACATTGAATCAGATAATCAAAAATCCAAAGGAAATCACTCTAAAAAGAAGAAAAATGCTAAGCCTCAAAGTGTACCTAAAGATGAAAATTTCATTATTGATAAGAACAAAAGTTCCAATATTGGTGTGACTTTTGATTCTTTAGAGGAAAATCTGGCATTATTTATATAAATTTTCTCTTAACTTTTCAATCCATAGGAAAACAATGAAAATTTATCTTACTATATATCAATAACTAATAATGGAACTCTGAGGCCAAATCCTTTAGTGCCATTCTTGATAGCTCAAACATCTTGTTTTTGTTAGACATGTTCTTCAACTTGGTGTCTCTCTTGAAGTCTTCATCTTCAGAGTCCATTTGGAACTCCTCTCCACTTTCATTATCTGACATATCACCGAACTTTCTCTTTCTTTGGACCTTTTTGTTTGTATTTCCTGTGTATGCCAATTGCTTTGGCTTTTCTCTCAAACCGAAACTCTTACACAAATGACCTAAATGGATAAACTTGACATTGAAGTATTTCTTTTCTCTAGCAATATGTGTGGTGTAAGCTCTGATATGTGAGATGAAACCATTAGTGGCTGACTTCTTTAGATCCTCCTTTTCTAGTATCATTCTTTCAACGTTCATATGCCATGTTGTAACATTGGAATCCCAACTGTTGGTCTTGGCAGTCTTACCCTTTCTTTCATTCTTAGAATCGAAATCATTTCTTTTGATATCATTACTCAAGAAAGCCTTCTTCAAAACACTTTCATAACCCTTGGTTTGGATCTTATTGTCATGTAGTTTGTTCAACTCTTCCAAGTATCCTTCTTCTTCTCCTGGTAATAAGAATATGGTGGCTTCACCCTTGACTTTTTGAGTTGCTGATAATCTGGCTGTTCTACCTACTCTGTGGATGTGGTCCTCAACAGTGAATGGCGGATCATATTCAATAACCTTTGTTATGTGTGGTAAATCCAAACCTCTGGAGGCAACATCTGTACAGAACATAACCAAATGTTTCTTGTAAGATTTATTAGATGCAACGTTTTTGCCCACAACAGCCTTGTTGGAACCAAAGTGTTGAAGAGTCTTGGATCTTATGTTTTGATGCAAAGAACCATGTAACTTGTAGAATACATAGCTAAAGTCTTTCAAGTTATCGTCACTTAAACTTGGAAGAACACTGGAGCCTGTTTTGGTTTCAGCAATGGATTCCTCTATTCTGTTTATGTACTTGTTACCTGACAATCCTGAAAAAATGTTGAAATGGAAGTCAACAGAGTCAGAACATGATAAAAATACCATTGTTCTAAGAATCACATTACCCTCTGAGTCGACTTCTTTACTGTGTTCAATGGTGGTGTTGTTGATTACACCTGCTAATGTGGCCAATCTTAGCTTGGGTGGAACAATCACACAATCTTGTACCAAAGTTTCAGAGATTTTACTGTTGGCTATAGTTAGTTCTTCATCATTCTTGCTGTTTGCAGTGATCATTTGGTAATCCTTCAAGTTAATGAACTCACCCAGTTTCCCATCTTTACCTGTTGTTGCTGAACATAGTATCTTTTTAACAGACTTGTCATTACCACCACAGAACTCATCCTTAATAATCATGAAAATGTCCTTCAAGTCTTTTTGGAAACCCAACTCCATCAGTCTATCACCTTCATCCATGACCAAGTACTTTAGAGAGCTGGACTTAATGTATTCTTTAACTGATTCCGTCGTTTTAAAATGATCTAATAATCTCCCTGGTGTACCTATCAGAATGTTGAATCCCTTTCTCAATCTCTTCTTTTCAGATTGCTTTTTCTCTCCACCAATCAACACAACAGCTTGCACACTAGGACCGATGTTCAATGATGTGTTGATAATTTTTTCCAGCTGCACAGCTAGTTCTCTTGTTGGTGTTATGATGATACCTGTACATCCAGATTTTCTACCCAAATTTTGTGAGTTTCTCAAGATGGTTTCGTATATTGGAAGCAAGTATGTCAAGGTTTTACCAGACCCTGTTCTGGAGTGTATGAATATGTTCTTTTGATCATCACGAATGATTTTTGGTATACCTAAGCCCTGGATTCTTGTAGGAGTTTCAATCTTCAACTTATTGTTCAAGGCTTTCACTAGCTTTGGTGACTTTATGCCTAAGTCAACAAATGCACTGGTTTCTTGATCATCAAAAAGCTCATTGTTTTTAGTTATGTCCTCTTTTTGAATTTCAACCGGCTCACTGTCTTCTTCTTTAACTTCATCATTGATTTCATCCTTGGTTATATTCTCAGTTTCAACAACAGGTTCTTCAGCCACCTTTGTTTTTATTTCCTTGTTAGATGAAAATAGGGATGAAACGAAGGTATCGTCTTTTTTATCACCTTTCCCTTTGTATCCTGGATTTGACTTTGGTTTTCCTTGTTCCTTTTTATTTTTCTTTCTATCAACTTTGGCGTTTCTGTTGTTGAACAATTCAGCATTCATATTAACCAACCCGTTTTTTTCTGTGGTTGCTTCATTGGTCTTTGGTTGTTGCTTTCTCATTTGTTTCACCATTTGTCTTTTTTGTTTCCAGTTACCCTTCATGTTGGAAGTAGTTGCCTTTGATGACACACCAGTGGGAACAGAACCTGATGTATCGATGTTCAGTAAAAACATATCATCACTCATGTTGCTATTGTTTTATTGGTTTCTGATTGGAATTTCTTATTGGGTTTTTGTATTAATTGATTAAAGTAGAGGTATTGAATATATAAATGATATATTTAATAAAACTTATCAATCTATATAGGAAAACTACTTACTGTTTTAACATATTCTTTTAAGAAAGGAACATATGTGATTTGAAATTTCCAGCTGAATGATAAGTGTTCCCAAATAGGTAAAATCCCATCTAGCAGTAAAAGGCTCAAAAAAAAAAAAAAAAAAAGAAAAAAAAAATCTCCAATGAAGATCAAAATGATTGGAACCATATTATTTTTTTTTTTCCTCATTTAACTCTCTTAGGATTTATTTGAAATATTCAAATGGTTGTATATATCAAAACATTATTGAACAAAACCAGAGTACTCGAAAGGACAACATCACTATGGTTGGTAGAAAGATAAAGGCTGAGGAAGCTACAGAAGACATTAACGACATGTACATTGAAGACCAATTTGAAGATGATGACCCTGTTATAGAAACCATCCCTATGTTCCTAAACCCATCCAGTGAAGAAAACATTCAACTGTGGCAATACACCAACAAGAACAAAAAGCATGTTGCTTCTCCTAGCAACAACATAGACAACAACTTGTACAACGTCAGATACAAAAAGGCCACAGGTTGTTGGGAAGTTGATTTCAATCTAGCAAATGCTAATGCCAACTTGCCGTTCTACAACATTCCAAGATTGGCAGGCAAATACAACGAAGAAGAAAACAACAGCTCATTCAAGCAACAAATATACGAAGAACCTGGCAACACTGACCCAGCAAATGTGACTTTTTTCCAAAACATGACCGGAGTTGAAATAGACAATCAATCAAGTTTCACACAATTAGTCGGTGTTTTAACTGATAGAGAGGATGGATCCAAGGCTCTTGAGCTGATAAAAATGAAGAAGAACGTTCAGTTCAGACCATCCTTCAAGTACATCGACGAGATCAAAACCAAGTCATCTGCACCAGTAACAAACACTCCACAAACACAGCAGCAAGGACCTACAATGGTGACATTGTCAGCAGCCAGCAAAAATGATCAGCATAACAACACTGCAAAGCTAACAGGTTCATTGCTAGCATACAAGCTGAATGATGAGGAGCCTTCCATCCAATACCTGTATGACAGAGAAAAACCATACATTAAGGAGTACATCAATAGAGACCAAAGTTTGAAAGGAAACACAGGCAAGGCCATGGATCATCAAAAGTATATGGACAGTCTGTTGTATAAGTAGATGTATATAGAAGTGATTTATTATTTTGAAACCCATTATTGGTTTGTGCACGTGATTGCATGTACATTTTTTCCAATTTTTTTTTTTTTTTTTTTCAAATTTTTTCTTTCATTTTGGTACGAAAAAAAAAAAAATAATTTACAAGGCAAAGCGTACGAGTGACATTTCATCAATCCCATCCTATTACTTACGAAATTTTTCATTTGAAGAGAAAGCTACAGAGATATCCCTAGAAAAGCAATTTGATTAGTAAAGTCTTAAAAACAAAACTATGGATGCCACTAATTCCAACAGCAAATACGATATCAAAGAACTCTATGTGCAGTTTTTGAAGCAAGATGCTGACTTAACCATGCCAATTGCAGCTATCGAATCTTTAATTCAAATTTTAAAAACACATAACCCAAGCACATCAGCTGAAATGATCAACATCATCAACGGTTCCATCAAGGAGCTTACTGAAGGCATTCCAAACAGTATTTCCCTAAGAGCAGGTTGTGATATTTTCTACAGATTCGTGATCAAACACTTGACAGGAAACAACGATAAGTCCATATCCTCAACTTCATTTGAATCCTTTAAGAACCATTTATTTGACAACGGTCAGTTGTTCATTGATAGATCCAAGACATCCAGATTTAAAATTGCTGAGTACGGTACCCATTTCATCAAGGATGGCGATTTGATTTTGGTCCATGGATACTCCAGATCAGTTATACAACTGTTACTTCATGCCAAGAACCAAAATGACAAGAAGAGATTCAAGGTTATAATTTCAGAAGGTAGACCTACCAATGGGGGAATCCTGACTCTTAAAAAGCTAAGAGAAGAAAAAATATACTGTAACCTGATCCCAGACACTGCCATCAACAGTATCTTGCATAAGGTGGACAAGGTCTTTGTTGGTGCTGAAGGTGTCACTGAGTCCGGTGGGTGTATAAACTTGATCGGTACCTCCACCATCGGTATTTTGGCCAAGGAGAAGAACATACCATTCTATGTTGTTTCCGAGTCCCACAAGTTTGTTAGAATGTTCCCATTGATGCCTAATGATTTGCCCATGCTGCAGGATCCACTGAACTTTGAAGTCAACGAAGATGGCAACAAGGTGGATTTTGATTCCCGAAGCGAGTTCCTTTTGGAAAGCAGAAAAGACTTGCTCGATACCAAAAACAAAGAAGACCTGCTTCTGTTGAGTGACAAGTACCTAACTGCTCCTTTATTGGACTTCACAAAGTACGAATACATAACGGCCATCATCACTGACTTAGGTATCAAGACACCTAGTGCTATCTCAGAGGAATTGATGAACATGTGGTATGATTAAGGATTATATATAATTTTGCAAGACTTATTTTTTTTTTTAATTGGGCTTGGATTTCTTTCTGTAATCAGCAAAACTCATTTTTTTCTTTACCGGTTGCATTTGAGTGTTCTCAGCTTTTTGTTTTATATCAATATCCAAACTGGATGAAGTTGCTAGTTTGCTATCAGATTGAGATTTTATTAAAGAACCGTTATTAACATTTTGGGAGACTTTATTGAAAGCTTCTACTCCTGGAGTACTGGCTTTGTTCACTACACTCAAAGACTCTGCACCTTTTGCAACTGTTTTTAATTTTTCCTTATTTTCCTCAGCCATGTCAAGTATATCCTTCCCCTTGAAGACATTGCTGATAACATCAGAATTATTTATAACCTCACTGCTGGACCCAAATATCATTTTTTGTAGTGCTTTTACCTTTGCTGATTTTAACAACAACCCTGTGTTTACAGTTTTGTTGTTTTGGATCCAGTTTACAAACTTTGGAATGCTATTTTCCAACGATAATCTTTGTCTTTTCTTAATCGACTCAACATTATTTTCCAAGGCATCTTGCAGCTTGTACTGTGCAATCATCTCCAACTTGTACTGTTTTGGTGATAATGGCGATGGAAGGTGATGGGCAGGCAATGTCTTCACATCATCCTTGTCAAAGGTATCCATTTTGCGTTCCATTTTACTATCAACAAATAATTTCTTTTTAGGATCATTCAAATCACTGGACATCTCTTCCAGTTTTCTCTTTCGGTCCACAAAGTTTTTGTAGCTATTAAATCTATTAACGTATCTATTCTCTTCCTTGCTGATCATGTCATTAATTATTGATGTTTGTCTTGGTTCCTTTAATTTTTGCTTGTTCAACAGGTCATAAGTCTTGTATCTCATTTGAGCAGTGGTCATGGACTTTTTTAATTTTAAAATACTTGTATAGTATTTTTTTACATTTCTCAGCTGACATTTCTTATGGTTTGGGCATCCACATTCAGCCATTGTTAATAGTGTATCTATACAATACACCAAAAAATATCTTTCTGGTTCTGAAACATCGTCCATGGTGAATGGCATTTTAGGATCAAATGTGAAGTCTGGGTATTCATCTTCCAATTTCTTTTTCAATTCACTCTTGTCATACTTCAACTGATGTTCTCCTGGAACTAGCTTCCATATAGGGTGGTTGGAGTCCCATTGCCAAGCTAAGGTAAGTTCCTCATTGCTGGATATGCTTTTCAACGCCCTCAAATAAAATGTCGGCTCTGTTTCATTGGGCTTGACGGCAGAAACAATTTCACAATTGGGATGGCAGGATCTTCTAATATAACGAACATTGTTTCCTGCATGTCTCATGTCTATGTATATCGGCAACTTTGGATGAAAGAGAACCTTGGGCTTGCATACACCAAGCAACCTGTACTGATTCTTTGGGTCTTGAATGTAATTTTTTTGATCCCCTACTTTCCCCAGTATTTCATGTACTAAGTCCCCTTCATCAATATTCTCCTTTGAAATGACATACAATGAAGGAATGCCGGTAAATTTATCACTGCTTTTAGGGTTTGGACATTTGACGTCTATCTTAGCATTTTGAAAGTCCTTTGGGAAATCTACCAGCATCAGCTTGTTGTCTGCTTCCTTTTGTAAAGCCATTTGTAAAAATTTCTTGATATAACCTTCAACATACTCGTTTTGATCCAGTGGGTAATATATGTTTCCGTATAAATCTCTTATATTCTTTAGTCTAACCCTTTTGATGGTATCATCAACTTGTTCTTCTACAGGTTCTTGTATTTCATCTTCCTTTTCAGCTTTCACGGATTCCTCTTTGTTATCTTTTGACTTTTTTGTTGAAGAACTCTTGCTTTCCTTTTTCTTATCTGCTGAGTCCACATGGTCCACGCTGTTTTTCTTGGATTGTGTCTTTTTCAAGTTATCTTTTGACTTCGACTTGTTGATCTGTTTGTTGTGAGCATTGAGTTTAGCAAGATTCTTCAGCTGTTTTTCAACATTGGCCTTAAATTTGTTGATCGCTAATGGGTGATCTTGGGGATTACATATATGACAATGGAAATTCATGGTATCAATTGCCTTTTCATCCTTCAAACCATAACATTTGCCATGAACCCATCTGTTACAGTGGTCACATTGAAGCCAAAAAACATCATTCACAGAGCTGTCCTCTTTATCTTCATCCTCTTCTCTATCAGTTTCTTGGCCCTCAGCAGCGGCCGCATCGTCCTTCTCGTCATCCTCTTCATCATCAGGGTTGTTTTGATCACAGATACAGGAGACGACATTGTCATCTGAGTTCACAATGTAATCTTCAGTATTCACTTCAGTCTTGAAGTTAGGAAAGAGCTTAGAAGAATTGACTTCTTCCATGTTTTGAGTCTTTCTTAATGGTAATGGGATTGCTTGATTGGTTGTTAGTATTTCAGCAGCTATTATGCCCTTAACAGTCTGATTGTGTTCTCTGTCTGTGTTAATGCTCAATTCAGACAGTGTAGCTACAGCAGGTCCCGGTGATACTTGAAATGGATACTTTGTTGATCTAATTTGGTTTGTTCCTTGCATTTTCATATGTATTTTTTAGCTCGAATTTATAATAAACAGATCTTGTGAGAAAGAAAAATAATATGTATGGGAAATTTTTTTAGTATATGTTCTGGTAAGTTTCAAGCTGTAAAAAAAAAATTATAAGAAATCTACAATGTCCGAGATCAACCTTATACTACGAAAATCTTGATGAAAAACAGTGAATGACCTTTAGTGGTTGATGGCTTTAGTTTGTGAATTTAGGTGTAATTTGAATGACTTCTCAAGACTTAACTCTACAGTTTAAATAATAATTCAAATAGAACTTAATGGTGTGTGGTTTCAATTCATATTTGATTTATTTCAAATAAATATAAATTAAAAGATAAATTCAAAGGATAATCCCCTGTCTTTATACATGGACTATCTCGTTTTATATAAGAGCAAATATTATCCTTAATAGCGGAACAGTATAATCATCGGTGCATATTTATTATATCGGTAAGCAGGTTTCAGGTACGAGCCATAATACGTATTGGAATGTAGTAGTCTCATCCCAGCATCAATCAAATAAGCTGGTGCATTATCGTGTATTTTTTTTTTTTTTCCTAAGTTGAAAAAAAAAATATATATGTGCAAACTAACAATTGCAATGTTGAATCTCGTTTGTAAAATAAACAGCCATGGATTGTTATTTGTACCGTTCATAATAATCTAGCTACAGTATGCTCTATTAACGGGACTATCCCCTGCAATACAGTATAAAGAAACTTGTTCTTAGAAAAAAAAAGTTATGTTGAGCTCCCTTGATGATTCAACAAATACTTTCGTTTAATCAATTGTATGCTGCTTCAATACAACTACGAGAAAATTAGAAATTCATAAATTCATTTTTAATGCTTATTGAATATTAATATTTTTATATATAGTATGCTATCAAGTACCCAATTAATGATTATAATACTCTAATTAAACTACAATGAGTTTATTAAATGACCTGCATTTGTGTTTTTATTATAGGAACTGGAAAAAATATATCTAGCAACAAATGAATTTAAACAAATAATAACATCAGGTTATTTCTTTCTTCTTTTTTTTCTTCCTTTTCCTCTTTGTCTTTTTCCTAAAATATGGAATAGCAATAATATGATGATGTATCATACACTGACGTTTAAAGATTTAGTCTTTCTTGTCATTGATAATGCATCTACTAGTATTCAAAAACGTTGTTTTAGATGCCTGCAAATCAGACCCATCTTTTAAGGCCTTTGTGATCTTGTGGTCCTCATTGCTTCCTACCTTTCTTTTCTGACTTTTCTTGATTCCTCCATTATTTATTTGATAGTGGTTTTTAACAAAGTTGCTTGATACTTTTTGTAGCACATAATTTGAGTTGCTGTTTAGACTATCATTGTAATCAAATAACTTCAAAGGCGACTCAACGTTTCTGCTTTGAACTGACTTTTGTTGAATAAAAAATCCAGAGTTTTCAGTTGTCAAGTCATTTTCATAAATATTGAAAATACTATTCTCAAAGTCAGGCTCAGTGGACATGTTATTGGTTTCGTAAATGTAATCTGAAGAGATTTCATTGTTGATATCAATACTAGCCAAACTTTTAGGCTCAATCATGGGATTCAAATATGGTTGTTTATAAGATCTGTTAATATCCCCAAACATTTCTGGTAAATCTAACCCATTGTATATCATTGATGACGTCTTAAGTGAGTTCAATGCTCTCAATGAAGTCTTAGGCTTTGAGCACATATCAATAGCAGAAACTTTAGTCGAATCATGAGAACTTGAATTTTTCATCAAGCCCACCATTATTTGCTTTTCAGCACTCATTTTCTTTTTGTGATAAAAATCAACTTCGCTTTTCTCAAAGTAGTTTAACTGTGATAATTCCTCAGCAGTAGCTCTTAAGTGTGGAGACCAAGTTAAGCAAGCTTTTAAAACCGTGACCAATTTTTTTAATGTGATATGGCTTTTTGGTTTTTGATAGATACTACTGTGAGACACCAAGCTCCAGATTCTGTCTTCAATAGGAACCCCTTGAACAAAAGGTATATTTAAGTTTAATCTTTGAGCTAATATTTCAGCTTCATCCCAGTTACCACCAATGGATTGATAATTCTGAACAAAGTTGTCTTTGGTTTTGAAAGGAGTTCCCAATAAGCATAAAATCTTCCACACTTGATCAATTTCATCAGATCCTGGAAAAAGAGGAGTGAATGTTGCACACTCAAAAGCAACACATCCAAATGCCCATATATCAATTGGCTTACAATATGATCTGTCTCTTAATAAGATTTCTGGAGATCTGTACCATCTTGTAGATACATATGCGGTGAAATGATTGTTGTCGGAGCAAACATATCTTGACAATCCATAATCAGCAATTTTAACAACGTAATTGTATCTGTGCTCCATGTTATCATAAAATTTCTTATCAAAGTACTTGAAAGTGGTTGACACCAAAATGTTTTCTGGCTTTAAATCTCTATGGAAAAATCCATTTTCATGAATATGGTAAAGACCAAATAAAATCTGAGATAAAATTGATAATAAAGTAGAGTGAGAAAATAATCCCGAATTCTTTTTCAATCTTAACTGTATCAATTCATAAAGATTTTGATCCATTACTTCTAAAGCAATGTGCAACTTGTAACTTTGACTATCAATAAAGCATTCAAAAACTCGTAATAAGTTTTTGTGAGCCTTAACATTAAAAATGAACTTTAGCTCTCTAACTCTAGAGTATGAGCTCAACTCATTTAATCTGGTGTTCATGATTTTAACAGCAACCAATTTATTTTGAGAGTTATAAAAATTGTCATGTGGAGTGCAAATACTTGAATCCATCATAGTGCTGAGATAGCATATACTTGCTGGACCTACTTTTTTGCAAAGGTCAACGGTACCAAATGAACCACTACCAACACATCCTATAGTCTTGAAGTTTTCTTTGTAATTAAGAATTCTTAATTTTTTTGGCAACTTGTCCAAAACAATTGGGGGAAGTTTTGGATCTGTTAATACTTGAGGATAGTGTGATTCACTGTCGGCAGTGGCATCCACCAATTTTTCATTTTTTAGTGAAATTACTGATTCGCTCATTTTTTTTGTTTTAGCAATAATCAAAACTCTATAAGTAGTTTTTGAAGCAAATCAATCTAAAGAGAAATATAGAAACAGCAGCAGCTCTTAATATTATCAGTTATGGAAAAACAACTTTGAGATAAGGAAATCAAAAAAAAAAAAAAAAGGTTTAGTATATTATATTGACATAAATCTTAAATTGACTAAATCAAAATGATGTACAACTATGATTGCTTTTTTTTTCTTTTCTTGCTATTTTTTGAGGTTCTTTGGTGGTTATAGACTCTTATTTGATATCCCATCAAAAAATAATCAAAAATTTAGCTATAGCTTCAATAAAACCTCAAAAAGTAAATAAAATCAAAAAAGTATTATTATACTCAAAAAAAAAAAATGTAAAACATTTAATTGAGTTTTTGTGGTTCTTTAAATAAGACTAAACTGATCTTGAGACAGAGAGAAATTTACCACCAAGAGGAGCAATAAAAATAATAAAGATATGAGCTTATAGTGAACAATTAAACATCAATCTTTCAATAAAAAGAGTGGTTATCTAGTAAAAAAATATAAATAGCTGATGCTGTGGACTTGAAGTTTTTAATAAACCTATCTAAATTTGCCCTGGAATTTATTAAAACAATGCAAAAATGACCACATTAAAAGCCATTTATTAAGTTGTAACAGTTTTTTTGGCTCTGCATAAATCTTGAGTTCTGCCGGGCAAGTACGTCTATTGTATTGATGGTCATTATTTTTTTGTATTCTTTGTTATAATTAATTTTAGCATACTTTTTTTGTATTATTCAGGATTTCAAGATTTTTTTCAAGTTCTATTGTTTGTCTTGGGGCAAAAAAAAACAGAGTTTACAGGAAATAAATACAATTGCAAATTGATCATACAAGTTTCATGCTGAAAAATGATTCTAGATTTTTTCATTCCTAAAGTTAATTTAAGTTTGAACCGATGTTTACCAAAATTATATTTAGGTAAAAAAAGGGAAAGACTAAAACCAATGCATCAGTATCAAAACTGCTATAAAAGTCCAGCGATGAAAGGATATAATAATATTACAATAACAAAATTTCTTTTATCAGCGTCAAATTTACTACCACGTTTTCATTTGCTTAAAACATGCAATAAACAGTAAAAAGCATCTAACAATATGATTGGCCATGCCATTTCTTATCAGCTAAAAATAATTTCCAGTTTACCTTATGCAGCTAGCAAGATATTTTGTTGTTAAATTTTTATATTACCATTAGTCAAATGCAACCACATAGAAGATGAGTCGTAAATTTACTTAGTCAGGGCACAATTTCATTAACTTCTTTCTGTTTTTTCTTTTCGACATGTCTGATTAACAGATAAAATTGCATAAAGTATAAAAAAAGTGGAGTAATTTTAAAGGCAATATATCCTGTGTTATCATAGTTTATTGTTATTTGCATTTGCATTACACAAATAAGCGCATAAGAACAATTGAATTATATCAAGGAATACACCGCCAACTTCATTTGTTATCTGAATGAAAACTGAAAACGCAGATATGCTTATAGTTATTTATCTTAATTCAAGAAAAAGAAAAATTATACACCGTATTATTGACAATTGAAAATTATTAAGATGCAATCATACGTCAAGATTATTGTCACGCTTTTGGTTTTGAAAAAGAGTATTATATCTATAACCCTTCATGAGCCACGTTTAATTAATACTACAGTGAAGTGTATTGACATCATTGTTAGATATTACAATGAAATTGTGGTTATGGTTTCCAGCAATAGGAAATACAAACAAGTTGAAGCTGCAATTCAACATCTGAAAGTATAAAAGCAGAAATTACTCCCAAACATTCTTCTTTGACAATTCATGCTGTTTTTCTGGAAATAAAAAGAATTCCATCTGTTTTTTTTTTTTTTTTTTTTTTTTTGGTTTATCCCAGATTTCCATTTTCAGGTGAATCTTTTGTTATAATTTTTAACTTAAAAAAAAGAGGGCATTTTGATTTTGATTAATCAGCATCATATGAAAATAGTCATAAATATATCCTCTTGAGTGTAAGCCATTATAGGCTGATGTAGATTTTTATTGGACAATTTAAATAACAGTTATAATGTATATTGATTCTTCGGTTTTGATATATAATATTTTATATAAAAATATAATGTTATACCTCTAGCCGATTTTGTTGTTCATATTCTGAAGGCTTTTTATTTTACACATTTCTTACGACCTTTCTGCCACAGTATTGGTAAAATTTCATCCCTCTTCATTTTGGTGAGTCTTTCTTATTTCAATAGGGAAAATAACCGTCTTTATCTGCGCACGTATATTTTACATGTAAGAACCTGTTATCGCTGGTTCTGCCTTAAACTCTCGTCCAAATAATTCCGAAGTTTCTACAAAACAATCAACTTATTCTTGATTTTTGGTATGAGTTCTCGACCTAAAGATCTTGAATAATCATGCTTTCATCATGAATACAATAGCCTTAACTACTACTGCAAAATGTCAAACAATGTGATATATTCACTGAACATTGTTTCAGCAAGAGCTTACTACATTATGGAGCAAACAAATCAACTTTTTGTTGTGTAAAACAAAAAAAATAAAAATAAAATTTGCTTTCAACCAGAGTCGAACTGATGACCTCCGCATTACTAGTGCGACGCTCTACCAACTAAGCTATGAAAGCAAACCTTAATGGCAAAAAAATCACTATTTCGTATATAAGCACGCAAAAAACTTGTCACGTGGTCATGTATAAATATGACAAACACTGAATATATTGTTATTTTCTGAGGCAAATGAATTGAATTTACTACATGGATTTGAATCTAGAGTTAACAGTTTGGCATTGATCTATAAGAAATTGAGAATAAAGTATTGTTGCTTTTTTTTTTTTTGCTTTGTAATTGCATTTTAAAAAAAAAACATGAGCCATGATAATTCAGAAAACAAAATTATAAGAACCAGTTATATTGCCGAAATAGACGACAGAAAAATATATCCAATCAAAAAGATATAGCACAAGCTGTTATGATATATTTTGGTAAACAAAATGTTTTCAAAAATTAATAACTTTGTTTGACTTTAGTCAAGAATTATATCTTTTTGTTGTTTTATTGAAATTATCGGTAATCAGCAATGATTAAAACTCCAAAAAATTAATAAGTGTAGGTTTTTACTTTATTTTTTGTTCATAAAATTAAATCTATGTAAAAATTTGAAGTAAAAAGCATACGTAACGTAACAAATAATTTTCAAATTATAAAAGCCATATGGTCTAAGCAAGTTTTTCAATTTTATTTGAACAGTAATTGACAAAAGGTACTTATTTGTATACATTTCTATCAGCTGGTACAATGCCAGTATCGGTTAACTTTTCTTTTTTTAAAAAAAAAATAAGGTTGGTATGTTCCATCCATTGTTTTCTTTCTTCTTTTTTCTTTTTTTTGGTGAAAAAAAACAGGTAATAACAGTCGGATTTAAGTTCATAAAAAGAACAGAAAAAAATAATTATTTTCATTGATCATAATTTATATCCTAAATAATTCAATACAAATAAAATGTTACTCAATTTGTTGTTTTATTTTACATAAGAAAACTACCATTAGCCTTATAGATATTAATGCCTATTAAAGCCAACTACTTGAAAAGGAAGTATGTTCATGTAGAATTTGAAACTTCACCAAGTTACTACTCTGTGATTATTATAAGAACCCAGAAGTTAGTTGACAATTCAAAGTCAAAATACGAAGGACGAAATGGAGAAACCATGTCGTATAACAAGATTTCCAGGCTCAAGCTGAACGATTTTATGATCAGTATTGGAACTGTTTTTGGAAATCTATGTGGAATTTCAAACGGTTACATATATTACAATTCTCCTGAAGAGATTGATAGAGGTTGTAAGTACTCGTTGTATTGTATAGAGGAAGCTGATGGGTCTTGTAGAATTGATTTTCTTGAACTACCTGAAGATTATTTAGAAAAGGGTGTTATCATGAAACAACACAAAATAACACCTAGTAAAAGTAAGGTCTTTTTGGATTCACAATTGGCTTTTCAATACTTAGAGCATCATCCTTTACAAAAAGAAAACAAATATGTTCAACAAAAACTGAAATGGGCAAAGGCCAATCAAACAGAACTAGTCAAGTCTATCCAACACAAAAAGACAGATGTATTTGATAATGATTATCAAGTTCCAGTTATTGTTTTCAAAGGTTCAAAGGTTCCTTTGAGCACAGATAGAGAAAGTTCATTTATTGGTGTTGTAGAGTTCTTGTAAAATATATATTATATATAAACTAATCCAAATACTTATCAAATGGTTCACCTAGTACATTTTCAAATACTTTAACTAAACCTGTTCTAACTTCTGATTCAATTGTTTCATCATCATCTTCCAATAATTCAGCGACTATTGGCACCAGTTGAGGTAACAATACCAACCAATTCTCACCAACCTTGGCATAAATTAACTTGATTGATCTGATAGCCCATAGCTTTTCATTTGATCTACATGAAGGCTTCATGTGTTTAATTATTTCTTTTTGCATGACCTTGTTGTGTTCATCAGCCATACTGTTACATTGAGCCAATGCACCTATTGTCTTAGCCAAGAACTTACCCAACGGAGGTTCAATGTTTTTTAACTGAGAAATAATGGTTGGACATACCATCTCAAATCTAGAACTAGATCTCCAGTACTCATCCTTGTCATATTTGAAGGACAATCCAAAGCACACAATAACCAGTCTTCTTAAGTTGACATTCGTAACGTCATACTTTTCAGTCATTTCCAACAATAATTCATTTGTATCATCAAGAATGTAAGTAAAGTATGATGTCAAGATTGATCTCAATTGTTCTTGCAACTTGTTGAACAATTTAAAGAATTGAACTAATCTTTCGTTTCTTGTCATATCCTTGTTGTTAACATTTTCTCCCAAAAAGGCCCATTTAACCAAGTAGGCAAACAATGGTCTGAATAATTGATCATTGATCTTCAAAATAAAGGCATGTGCAATAACATGAACCATGGATTCAATCTTGTTAATGGTGTTGTTATCAAAGGAGCTGTATGATCTGAATTCAAACATGTGGGTAAGCAACTTGAAGAAAATAGCTGATTGAATCTTACATGTCTTTTTGTCCATCAAATTAATTGTCTTTTCTAATGTAGACAAGTAAAGAGATAGGGCCATACTTTGAACACCATTTGGCTTTTCATTTCTAACAGTGAAAATACCAGATTGCCAGATTTTGTACAACTTGTTTAAAACCTCTTTCAAATCACAATTTTCTAGAAGCAAGTTGATGATGTTCAATCTAATTTCCTCTTTAACATTGAATGCATACATTATGGACAGTAAGAAATCTTGTAAGTTGGAACCAGCAAACATTGGAATCTTTTTTAGGACAGTGGCAAATAGTAACAATATAGACAATTGTAATTCCTCCTTAACAAGCTTGTTTTTCAAATGTAATTTCTCGTTTTGCAAGTCATTGGACAAAGCCAAGGCCTTTGGAACAGTCTTGGAGTAGTATTGAAGAGACTTGATTCCTAACAATTGAATACAGATGTTAATAACAGATAAGGAGGCAATGGCAACATTTTCATTGAATTCACCATTCAACTTATCAACAGCAATTTCCAATGCCTTTGGTAATTCTTCAGAAAGAGTTTCCTTGTATTTGTTAATGGCATAACTCAAAACATTCAAAGAAACATAGATTATCTCATTGTTGCTGGAACTGTCTAGTAAATTGGCAAACAAAACATTGACCACATTCTTCATAATATCAACAGTTTCACCAACTGGCTCATAACTAAATCTTTTGGAGATCTTCAATGTCATGTGGTATCTTATTTGATAATCTTCTTCATTGCTCATTAATGGGATAACAGCTTCGGAGTAGTCCTTGATTGTCAATAGAGCCAAAACATCAGACAAAATTTCAAATTGTAAGCCCTTGATATCTATCAAGATTTCTTGTTTGGTGAATTCATTGTCCTCAGAACCACTCTTGCTACTGGAAGTTGAAGAGCTTGATTGTCTCTTGGTTTTCAGCAACTTCTTGTTAACTCTGCTGGACTTGTGGTTCTTGAATGTGGCAAGATGAGCATCAATGTCATTGACCATGACCAAAACGGCCTTTGTGGTGGTGCTGACTAGCTCCTTAATCTTTGAGTTTCCTTCCAAAATGCTACTCATGATTCTTAATTTCAAACTACCGGTGGTGTGGTACGAATCATCAGATTCAGCAATGATACCGCTCAAGAAAACCAATAGATACTTTCTAAAGTTGATCAGCTCAACATCATTCATTCTCAAAATGTTGCTGGAGAACAATGGCTTTTGTAGCATGGCCTTTTTAGCCTTATTGAATAAGTCTCCGCTTTCTGCAGTATTATTGATAATCAAAGGTAACATGTTTATCAAGTCCAAAAAGTTGTGGATGGCAGATAATTGCTCTTCAGCATCAAAGTTGTTGATGAAGCTTTTGGTGAAGCTGATGATTTCCTTACTTTCACCAATCTTAAAGCTTGTGTTGGCATTATAGAATTGTTCACCAATCAAAAACAGGAATGAGTGCATCGAGTTTGAGGTACCTAGGGTTGAAATCAAAGTGGTAAACAACTTGACTCTCCTGTGCTTTGGAACATGATTGAAAGCTGCGACAAAGCTGGACAATAGGACTTCCAGTTCACTAGTAATGTTGTCGCTGTTGTTCAACAATGCAGGTATAACAGCCTTGATGGTATTTTCAACAACATTGTTGGTGAATTCATCGTCTTGTCTAATGGAGTGGGTACCCATGAAGGTGAATATTGGCATGATTGAGTGCAATATGATTTCTGGGCTCAATGAAGCCAATGCACTGATGACCAGTAACAGCTTGTTTTGAACTTGAGGAGATGGAGACAATCTGATAGCAGAAACCAAGATATCTGGTCTCAATGTGTGTAATTTGGTCTTTGATTTTTGATTTTGTTGTTGTTCCTTTAAGATGTTGATGGACTTCAATAAACAACTACACAATATTTCTTGGACATATAATATTGGAAGACCACCATCGTTGTCCAAAGTTTCTAAATCATTCAAATGATTGAACATAGCAGCTAGGAATTGTTCGTTAACGTTCTTTAAATTCTTACTACCATCAATGGATTCTATAATAATGGTAATTTTTTTCAAGTGGTATTCAGCTAATTGATTGACTTCTTCCTTTTGTAAAACAGACTTTACACTGGCTGATGATCTTCTTCTTCTTTTCTTCAATAGATGTTGTTGTTGGGCTTCTTCACCTTCTTCAATTATGATGTTGCTACTGTTCAAAATAGCAGAGTATACATCACAATCAATGTTCAAAGTTTGTAAGACTTCCAAGGAGTCATAGTTCAGAAGTTCAGGTGTCTTTGCTGTCGCATCTATAATCTTGGTCAAAATGTTGATCTTTACATTGAACTTCAAAGTAACAAATACCTTGTATAATCTTTGAATAACAACTTCAGATAGACTCTTGTATGGTGAGTTCAATGATGAAGTAATAAAGTCAATGTTTGATTCATTCTTTTCTCCTTTACAAACAATAGAGCACATGGTGGTTTCCAAGGCATTAAAATTTACCTTTTCTTCAGCACATTGGTGTTTTACTGACTCATAGTTCTCAATGAAATTGGTCAAAACTGAAGATAACAGTTCAGAATAGTTGGAATTGTATAACTTACTAGAAGTAATGATGTTGATTATTGTGTTCTTACATGTGTAAACCTTGCATTTTTTGGCTTGGTCAGCCCAGAATATCATATCAATGTTTTCGAATTTCTTGCTTATACAGAATTCGTAAAAGCTATCAAGATCAACGTTGTAGTTATCCAAAAAATTCTTCAACCATTTGTCACATTGCTTTGGCTCAAACAATGCTATTTCAACATCAACACCATAAATGGAATCAATCATGAAAAATTGATCATTGTGGCATCTCTTCAAAACATGTGTTCTCAAGTATCTTATAACAACTTCTCTAACGGCTTTACTTTTATCATTTAAAGCACAAATTAATGTAGGAACCAGAGCAAATAGATTCATTGTTTTAGAAATTGAACCTGTGATTCTTTGCAAGTTCTCAGCAATAACCAACTTCAGGGCTGATGGGGCAGAAGAGGCCAAGACTCTGATCAAAAATGTGATTCTTGATTCAAAAGTGGTGAAGAAAAATTCCAAGAATTGCTTCGTAGAGTATTTTCTTCCTAAGGCCTCAACAAAGAACGACAACAACTTGTTGAATCTTGAAGCATCGATGGATAGGACAGATATTTTTTCATTGAAGACATATTGGGCATGTTTGCTTTCCCATTCCTTGTAAGGTTCGATGGTGGTCATAGAACCAACGATCTTGGAGTCGCTGATTTCCTTTAGGACGCTTTCTGCATTAGAGGAGTCCATCTTTTCAGAGTCATTGAAAAGAGAAGTGGTTAATCTGATTTCAAATATTTCTGGACTGATGTTCAAGGCAATCAATGATTCGATAACCAAAAGCTCATCTTCTTTGACTAAGTAGGTGAATATTGGGGCCAATAAAGACTTGTCTTGGATAATTTCAGATAGGTTGATCAAATCAGAGATGATAAGCTTCTTTTCATACTTTGAAAGGAATGAGTAACTCTTTAACAACTCAATTACAGTATCAAAGCCACCTTGGTAGTCATATCTTACAGCAGATCTGATGTATGCAACAACAAACTTGTTAACAGCTAACTCTTGGATGGATATATTGTAGATCAATGTGTTACCATACTTTTCATTTAATAACTTGAAGATTCTTGGTGATAATTGCTTGACTTCGCCATTCAATGATTGCACCAGGGAGCAGATAGTTATGAATCCAGACTTTTGGGTGTTGGAGTTATCCCTAATGTTTGTCAAAATGGTTTCAACAGCAGCAAAGATGATGGTTTCATTAAGGTCAGTTTTACTCAAAACCAACAACATGGTGTGAGCAGCAGTTTGAGCCTCCTTGAATGATGCATCCTTGCAGGCCAAAAGCTTGGCACTGATTTCCAACACACTTGGTATCAAGTCAGATAGGATTTTTGGATAGGTAGCAACTAGGTTGATGGCCAAAACTGATATGAAAGTGTAAACACTTTGTGAGCCCAATTTATGTTTGATTAATCTTCCAATGAATTTGAAATAGTTTGATCTGATTTCAAAGTCATAAAACAACTTTAGTAAAGAGGAACTGTTTGGAGGCATGCTGTCAGGCTTTTGGAAAGGACTCAAAGTGACATTGTAGTTTTTTGGTAGCTTGGAAATGCTTAGAATTTTACTGAACACAGCAGTTTGGTAATGATGGATGGAACAGAACAGGAAATACTCGACATTGTGGATTTGAATTTGAAATCTTCTGACCAACCATTCAACCGCATACAAAGTGGAGTTCAAATGCCACTTGCTGCTTGCCATCAACAGAAACATATTGATGTTGGTGTTCAAGTCTTTGTTTTCTTCATCGTTCAATGTGTTTCTATCAAGTGTTATTGATGATTCTGCAAATAATGAGTTCTTGAAGGCTGCAAATCTAGAATCAATGGAGCACAGTTCCAAAAAATGGTCATAGACTTGATCATAAATGAACTCAAAATCTTGAGCAGCAGCAACTTTAGGAATGTAGATTAAAGAAGCTGAATGGATTTTTTGTCTTCTTTTCCTATCAAGAGCAATACCTTGAGTTTGAGAAGCAATTTGAGATAACTGATCTCTTAAAGATGACATATTGTTAATGCTTATTTATGTGTGTTTGTTTTTGGTTTCGTTATAGTGGAACTTCTTTCTGTTGATGTGATTTTGCCTTCTTTATTATAAGATATTTGAAAAAAAAAAATGTACGAAAAGCTCACTAGGTGAAGTTCCAAAAGAGGGAAAAAAAAAAAGAGAGAAAAAAGAAATGTGAACACACGGAAGGTTTAATCTTTTTCTTCCGCTCCACAATAATATCACCATTTTGGAAAAAAGAAAATATTTGATTTCCATATATAATTGATTAAAGAGTAAATAGTCCAGTCTTTTGTTTACCAAATGGATAGACAAAGATTGTTGATGAGAACAACCCGACTGTAACACCAATCGCAACTTGAATCATCTGCAAACCAAAGGACAATGCATTGGAGTCTGTTTCCTCAACTTCAGTAGTGGACCCATTGACAATTTGGTTGGCAACGGTGACACCAGTCAGCAATGAGGACTTTGAGGCAATACCAGAAGGAACTTGAACAAAAATAGCAGGCAACATCGCACTCACAGCCAGTCCGCTGTAGATTCTACTGTACAAGTTACCCAGAATACCAATAACAAAGGCGGCAAGAGCAGAGCAGAATTCTGTGGAGTTACTGAAGTGTTTTCCTGAGTAGTAAGTTGTTAAGTAGCCCAAGCAGGAAATGGCAGTCATGACAAACAATTGAGTCCAGTGGGCCTGGTTGATCAAAGCCAGTAAGATGGAAAAGACAGGAACCCACAGCAGCTTGTAAAGATCAGGAACATTCTTGACACAGGTGGTTTCATTGGTGGCGTCGTTGTAGATCCAAGCAAACAAAGCAGCACCCAGGGTGATACCAAAGGACAAGAACAGGGAGTAAATAATGGCATAGATCATTCTGACACTTCCAGCCAAAAGGTTCTTGTTCTGCAGTTCCAAAGAACCACACAGGATGATGTATCCAGGTAAGATCAAAGCCAGTGAACCTTGGACAACTGAACCGAAGCAGATGTTTGAGTTAGGAATGGATCCCAGGGCTCTGGCACAGAAGGACACAACAATGGATGCTGAGATTTCAAACACATTGGAGTACAGGGTCGACTTTGGAGCAACGATGTTCTGGAGAACACCCACACACATACCAATACAGAAGGAAATGGCAATGTTCACCCAGTCACCACCAAAAGCAAATGGTGTGACCATACTGCTGGCAAATGCATAGAAGAAAATGGTCCAGTACTTGTTGTACAGATTAGGTTCAAGCAAGATGCCATCAATTTCAGTGGAGGCATCCTCCAGGGAGATCTGGTCATGGATGACCAGTTTGTAGATCTTGTAGACCTTGTGAAGCTTCCACAAGTTCACACCCTGGTTACACTTGATCAGGTGCAACTCACCACCATCGGAAGTTGTGGAAACATTGTCAAATGAGATGATCATGCAGCCAGGCAAATACAGGAACTGTCCAACGATGTCCAGGACGGAGGATGTTGTCTTCATGTAATCCTCCAGTCTGTGTGTTGGAGCACCATACAGCATCAATGCCTTACACAGTCTTATGATGAATCTTTGCTTGTTCAGCAAGGTTGTTAAATGAACAGTGATTGCAGCAGAATTTCCCGCACCTCTCTTGAATTTCATACCCTTCGGAGGCATAATTTTCTTGGGTATGTATTTCATGGCCTCCTTGGGTCTGTTGGGTTGGAATCTTGGCATTCCACTTGTTTCTGTTTGATTGTCACTGGATTCAGTCTTTTGGTTCTTGTACTTGAACATGAACTTGCTCATCAACCCTGGGTTTCTGGTATTTGGTAATTGATCAGATTTGTTGAAGGAGTCATCAATTTTGGATGCCATTATTTGATCTCCAGAGAGTCTTGTTTCCGGTAGCTCTTGGTTGTCCATCATTGCAATTTCATCTGATTGTTGTAAGCTCACGTTGTCATACATTGCAGTTGGGTCGTACTCGTCCTCCAATCCAATGGTCTTCTTCAAGACAGATGTGAATTTACCACCAAGAGATTCTGGCTTTGAAGCACTGGATGTGTAAGACTTCATAGCTGAAGTGTGATGGGATGCATTGTCATTCATGGTAACCTTTTCATTTGACTGACTTTGTTGATCTAAGCTACTTGAATCATCTTCGTTGATGGTTCCCAGGCCAAATTTGTTCAAAACAGTGCCCAGAGTGGATTTGTTTTTACTTTTGGATGAGTTGTCACTTTGGATTGAGTGTCTTGAGCTTCCTCTGTCGTGTGTGGATTGAGCGTCGTCGTTTTCAGGATCCTCCCCAAGAAATGGAACAGGATCAACAGCATTCCAGTCAGCCTCCAAATCATCTCTCATTTCTCTCTTCATTTGTTGGATCCTTTCAAATTCGCTTTCTTCATCTGGATTGACATTTTGAAGAATTCTGTTTTGGTCAATGGTATGGATTAGCTGCTCGTATAGAATGGGATTTTTCATGGAGAGATTGGCTATGTACGGGGCTATAAGCTCAGCTATTTGGGCATCCTCTTCGCCATTTGGGTTCTGGGTCAGTGGCTCCTCATTGATTTCACTATGGGCATCAACAAAGTCATCCATTAGAACGTCTTCTTCGTTGGTGTTTGTATTGGACTCTCTAGAGTTATTTTGAAACGTTGGTAGCATGGTATATGTGGAACGTAGTTGAATATAGCAGAGAAATGGGAGTAATGAATATCAAAAAGAAGATATTTTTTTGTTTTCTATAAGAGTAAGGACTGGTTTGAAATCTGGCAAGAAGAAATAGAATATAATAAATAAATAAAATATTGTAGTATAATCTGATTTTGGTAATAAAATTGATTATAATTTACCATATATAAGTGAATATAGTCTGTATATATATTATTGGATCATCAGTGGAAAAAAATTGAAAAAATTCATAATAATTATTTTTCTCCGTCGCTAAGGATAAGAAAGTACTGGACAAAAAGTGGATGGGTACAATGAACGTATTCATTTGTGCGGAAAGAGGATAACCATTAAAAAAAAATATACGTAATCATTATTGTATTAATAGAAATGGAGTGTACGTGTCATAAATTATACTGAAATAGTTACACACCTGGATTTATATGCTGATCAACATTAGATGCTAGATGTATTTATAAGATATAACTTATAACTTAAATGTCATTGCCCTATCTTCATTAACCCTAGAGATCCAAATTTAACAATATACAGTCTTCAGCTTTTGGACAGGGACTATTTCTTCCTCTTTTCTTTTTTTTTTTTTATAAAATATCGGACATAGGTGGAACACTGGCTTTTTGGTAAATGTTGTTTGGTAGCGTGGTCTGGTCATGTGACCTGTACACAACACGGGCTTTTTACACAAACAGTGTCCAGATTAGGAAATGTTTGTGTAAACACTCTTCCTTCCACACACTCTCTGTCAAGAATTTTGTTACTGTTAAAAAACAAGAATGCGAAAAATATAAAAAATAGAAAAAATTTTTTTTTTTTAAATATTTTTTTGATTTAATTTTCTATCAGTTAATGATCTCTATAGAAGTGGAATAGAAACAAAAATTTACTAAAAGGCTTATATGTAAATGCTTGAAATAAAGGCCAAAAACATACCATTTAGTCATTTTATTCTCAACAAATATATATAATATATACTGCCCTTTTGTTTTACATCTCAGCAAGTAAAGAATATAACAAGCTCTTTTTTCTTTCTATCTCAGTTAAGTAACTTTCACCCCCTAAAGATGCCTTCAAAAAAACGAATTGATATACCCAACACCATTGAGTTTCTCAAAAATAGACTATACCTTGGTGCCTTTGACTTTGATCCTGTCAACACTGATGATGCTACCTTTTTCACAATGGATGATGAGCTCTTCTACAACAACTTCCATTTGGACTTTGGTCCCTTTCACGTCGGCCATCTTTACAGATTTGCCCTAAGACTTCATGAGGAACTTACTGTCTCCACAAACGCCAACAAGGCTGTTGTCTTTTACAGCTCAACTTCCACCAAAAAGAGAGCCAATGCTGCCTGTTTGTTGTGCTGTTATATGGTTCTTATTCAATCATGGACCCCTCATCAGGTTCTACAGCCATTGGCCCAGGTGGATCCACCCTTCATGCCCTTCAGAGATGCAGGCTACTCAGTGGCAGACTTTGAAATAACCATCCAAGATGTTGTTTATGGGTGTTGGAAGGCCAAGGAACATGACCTTTTGGACTTACATAAAATTGACCTAGACAGGTATGAATACTATGAAAAGGTTGATAATGGTGACTTGAACATTCTTACTCCAAACTTTATTGCATTTGCATCTCCAAGAGACGATGATCCTCGTGGGCTGTATGCCCTAGGCGAAGACAGCAATCTAAAGATCAACAAGACATTCAGAAAGGTTATAGACATTTTCAAGAAAACCAACACAAAGTTGGTTGTTAGACTAAACTCTCATTTATACAACAAGGCGCATTTTGAAAAAAACGGCATCCAACACTTGGACATGATCTTTGAGGATGGTACATGTCCAGATGAGTCCTTTGTGCTGAACTTCATTGGTTGTGTTGAGACTGTTTTGAAGCAAAATGAGGATCTAGGTGATGAAAAGCCAAAAATTGCTGTTCATTGTAAAGCCGGTTTGGGAAGAACTGGTTGCCTAATAGGTGCCTACTTGTTGTACAAATACGACTTCACTGCCAATGAGGTGATTGGCTTTTTAAGACTAATAAGACCAGGTATGCTTGTTGGACCACAGCAGCATTGGCTATACATAAACCAACATGCATTTAGAGACCTAAGATATAACAAGAAATTGTCACTGGAACCTAGTGACATAATAAACGGAATGTACCCATTAGTTGATTTGGAAGAATACAAAATACAAAAAAAGAAGAAACTACTCAAGGAAAGAGAAAACCAAGCATACCAAATGGACAAGTTTGGCAACATCACTGAAAACTCCGACTACAGCTTAATGAACAATGATCCTATGATGCCAAAGTCACCTGAGGCCAAGAACTCAAACAATCTTACCCACGGTGTCCCACTAAGATCGCCTGGTCAGCCAAGAAAAAACAACTCTGGAGTGAACACCGTTGAAAGATATGATGCCAAGCAAGCACAAAGAGCCAGAGAACAAGAACAAAAAATATTACAGGGCTCACCACAGAGATCACCAAAGCCCAGAAATCTAAGCAACTCGAATAATGCAAAGGAAAACAGAAACATCACTGGAGAGGAGATGAAGATGATATACAACGCAAAGCAGCAGCAGTCACAAAGAAGAAACATCAGCTCAAACAACATCAGTGGAAACTCCATGGCCTCAAATACCCACACAAACAACTCATCTAACGGATACTCCTCGGTGTCGAATTATAGAAATGTCAGCTCAGGGAGTGTGCGCAAAGTATCAGGAAACAGTTATAGAAAATGATGATTGACAAAGGTGTAATTATATATTAGTTTTTGTTTTTTTGGTTTTTTTTTTTTTTTCAAATATAAAAGAATTGATTTTTACTTGAAATGTAAGCAGCGGAGTTTATTCCATTTTTTTTTTCAGAAAAAACGGTACATTTTTCACAGATTTTTTTTTTTCTTTTCTTTTTTTTTAAAACTATTCAACATATTGAAAAAACTATGTGATGTAAAGTTTTCCAAATCACCCAAAACACAACCATTTATTTCAGCAGAAAGAGGAGAAAAATAAGAACCTCTATTTACTTCTTTTAAACTTTTTTTGAAAAACAACGCATAAAACGACGAAAGAGGCCATGTTGCATACATCACGATTGGTTCCCAAAGTGTCCCTTGTATCTCTAATCACAAGGAGATACGCAGCTGTGAACATCTTAGGATATGATCTTTATAAGCAGTGGTACTTGAGCCGCAACAATATGAGTGATGTCAACATTTTGTCTAGAAACACTCTCATTGCGAAGACCTGGAAGACCCTGTCTGCTGATGAAAAGCTAGGATGGGTTCAAAGGGCTGAGGCCATGACCAAAAATGCGTTTGAACAGAAGAAACAAATATACGAATCTAAGCAGTTTTCCATATTCTCCAGAATCTACTGCTTCTACAACATCCCAGGCATTATACAGGAAATGAAGAAAGCCAGTAATTTGTCTGCATACAATCCAATTCATGAGGGCAAAATAAAAATTCTGAATCTGTTTTTGGACACCATATCTGCCGGTGGGAACAGGGTTGAGAATATCAAAAGGTATGTGGATCTATTGAACTCTTTAAAAAATCCGGATTTTGTTTTTGAAGAGTCCTTGGAATTAAAGAATATCCAATCCATATTTCCTGAAAATACATTGACTGAAATACATTCCATATGGGCTGAACTGTTGAGTGAGGTTCAGGAGATCACATTTAGGAAGTTTCTTCAGTTCACCAATGATCATGAAAGTACGAGATTTTTGTTTTTGTTCATGAAATTCTTCCAAAAACTTAGTGACAAGGTTTCTGGTGCATCGTTGTTCATCAGAGACCTTGAAAAGGTAATGAAGCATACAAACTCTACCGCTTCCAGATTTGAGCTTTTCTTTTTTGATCAATATTCAAGCATAGATAATCCTTATGAATTCATGATCAATTTCAAATCAATATTGAGAGAATGTTACCTAAAGTACAACAGCCTGTCAGAAAAGGAACTTGATGAGCTCGATAGAAAGTCCCTTGAACATGATCGTTACCCTGTTATACAGCAAGGTGTGCCCATTTACAAGAAAAACCTTGCCTACCAGCTTTTTGTTAAAGAATCATTTTATAAAAGGCACTTTGACTCTATGTTTCAATTAGATGAGAACATTTCAACAACGGCCACAAGCAGACAGTTCAAAAATTACGATTTTGATGATTTGGATGAAGTTGAAGATGATGATGTCGAAATCAATACTGGAGGTGATGGTGAACAAAAGGCCAAAAACTTAACCAAACCATTGATGGCCTTTGTTGATTTGAACAAAGAATGGAACAACATCTCCAAAGATCCTAAAAACTCTGGGTATTGGCGGAAAATGACTCAGGCGTTTGAGGAAGGAGCAAAATTGCACACTTCCCCATACGAGGCTCACATGAAAACTCTAATGGCTGCAGTAAGACTGTTTGACAACCCTAGAAAGTTCAAAGGATACTCACCGTTATTGCTGTATGCTGAATTGAATTATCCACATTTTGAAAAGTACGTTGAGATAAGCTCTACAAGAAACAAAGGCTTTTCATTTTCCAAGAATAAAACCTCCTCATTATCCGCACCAAAGAAAAACTTGATTAAGTCCTTTGATAGTTCAGCCACTTCCAATGATGATATGGTCAACGGCGGTGTCTTCCACAACCTCTATGAAAGAATGTTTGAAAATTATTATGACTGTTTTGAATTGGAAAAGGTCTTTGCTTCTTGGGAAACATTATCAGATGAGGAAAAGTGCAGATATTACATTCTTTGCAGCACTCTAAGATTCTTAAGAGGCTTGCACATATGTTTCAAAATGCCTATTGTAAGAGGTAAGAAGCTGGGGACCAGTGATTTCACTTATGTTTTGAACAAGCACATTGATGCTTCTTACTTGAAGGAAATATATCCTTACAAAAAAATGAATGATTTGTCCCATCAGCCAGAAATGTGGCCTAAAGTATATGCTGAAAGAGCTGCAGCATTGAAGAAATTTGCTGCTGAAGCACTAACAATATTTGATTATTTGAAAAATGTGGATGAAAAAGATACATCATCTTATAGAAGAGTGATTCTCCAGCGTAGAACTGTTGCAAAAACTTTAAAATCAATATTTCAATTATCAACTGCTCCACAAAATGATAAGCTTTTCACCTACGAGGACTACTTCTATGCCAAAAAGAATGAATTTCTAAAAGAAAGGGGATTTGACAATATAGAGCAATACATAAATTCCTTTGATAATTCAATGGATTTGCTTCGTGACTCCCTGAATCTTCTATATAGCCAGGTTGACAATTTTGAAGCTCATCTAGGTGAACTGGTAATGGAAAATGGTTTTAGCTCCAAACTGACAGATGAAATCCAATCATCAATAAAGTTTAAAGACTTTAATTCACCTTCCAAAATTTATATGAAGTTGCTAAGGTTTGCAAACAAACAACCAAAGGCTTTGATAAATGCTTTTATCGAAGAAAGTATTATCAAGGGAACCCCCTTAACAGAAAAGGACATCTTTGGAGACGAGGAAACTCCAAACTATACCTATAAAAACTCAAAAACCCAAAAACTGTATGATTATCTTTGCTCAATCTCTTATATTTCATCTTTGAAGACCACCAACAACTGTGCACTAAGTTCTCCGACTGAAAAAAATTTGGCAAAATTTCAGTATATAGACAAGATGGGACCACCTCATTTCTTCAAGAATGTCCTGAAGAAGTTTCCATATGAACATATTGGTACTACCTTGCTTAGAGTGGAACACAACGCATACATGTATGCATATAGAGCTGGTTCATTAGAAAAAGACCCTTATTTGCAAAGCATGGACCCTTCTGCTCCAGCTAAACTGGATTGTTCTTTCCTGATTGAGTTCAGAGAAAAGATGTTTGAGGAACAAGTCTCCCTGTATAACAAACTCAAGAAGGAGAACCCATCAGCATTGATAAAATTCAGTGAGGTTTTGGTGTCAAATGAGTTTGTTCAAGATTTGTTGAGAAGCTTGGAGCACAAATATGAACCTGATATAATTAGAATCGTGCCTAAATATCAAAAGAAATTGCATAACCATTAATTGAAATGATATATGTGACATTTTGTATTTATATATCTTGATGTATTAGTTTTATCTCTTGTATATATTTAAATAGTAATAATCCTACGCAGTGAGTACTTAACTACTTAAGTGCAGTTTCTTATACATATTTATTAATTTTTTTTTTTTTTTAGATTTATCATATTCCAATCCTAGTACCAAAACTTACTGTCATTGATTTACTATTTTCCTTTGTAAACTTTGCAATAGCACAGTAAGGATCTAATTCTATTTTAAGTGATCTAAATATGCCAATTAAAAATAATTTTCAACAATAAAAATCTCAAAACTTGTTGATTACATGTATTCATAGTTGGCGATTTATGTCAATTTTTTCTATAAATTGCTGTGGTGAATTTGGGTCTCTCAACGGCCGAAATTTTGGTAAATGTGTTACAACAAGTACTTCGGGATGAAGTTAGTGGGTTTACCAGTTGAACGGAGGTCCTACATGCATATAGTAAGGTGGTGGTATCATGTAAGGAATGAAACAATGGAGTTGTTAGGGTCACGTCACCCCAAGAAGCTGGACGACCTTCATTGAAC